>CANTUQ010000013.1:16500000-17100000 GCA_947683425.1 Excoecaria cochinchinensis
TAAAAAATATAAGAAACGAAAAATACAATAAATAATAAAATGCAACAAAGAATATAATTTGATGTAGAAAATTGAACCAATAAATCGTAATAGTAGTAGACAATTCATACCTACCATCTCAATGCATTCATTATCTTCAAATGGTTATGGTTCTCGACAAGTTTGATCATCAATTTGAGAAGCCATAGTGTTGTGTTGTTCATCTTATTGTTGGGGTTGAGGTTGAGTATATGAGAAAGAAAAATCTTAATTATTGTTTTTTACTATTCTAAATCCGCTTAAGATATAGACCTTCAATACATCTTTTATCCTACAAAAAATTGCTAATGTACGAAGTAGTACATAAAACAAAATTTGGCTTTATGAAAGTAATTCATCCAATCTTGTATTGGAGCTGGCATGCTATATTCTCATGTTGTTCGAGGTAAAAATTGCATAATTTAAAATTGTCTATAAAATCAATTAGTAACACAATATTAATATGCTAATTGGATATGAAAATTAAGAACTCTTCCAAAAATTCAAAGATCTAAACGATTGAATTATTATATATTTATTTGTTATTAATTGATAATTAAAAGATAAACAAAAGTGCAAAGTAACAACCAAAAATAAAAATTCAAAACATAGAATTCTTAATAAATCGCAATCAATACAAATGGGTTAAAAATTTAGATCTTCTTTATGGGTTTTTTGAACAATATTATTTTAAACAATATTAAGAAAAAAAATTGAAAGCTAGCAATAGACATAATTAAGAGTTAATAAAGAAGAAAATTTGATGCACTCAAAATTATTGGGCAGCTGCCAATTTGCAGAATATTTAATAAGTATTTTTTCTGATATTATGAATAGGAGATGACAAATTAATAACTCATCAAACCATCAATAACCATCAAACTAAAATAAATAAATAAATAAATAAAAGAAATAGAGAAATATAAGGAAAAAACAAAATAAGTGAGTTAATTTTTGCTTACTCATTACAATGTTTAGATAGAAAATAATTTTTGCTTGATAAAGGAAACACAACCTAATAACCATGAATACTAAAATTTATTTGGAAATCGAATAATTTGTCATCTCGAAATTTATCCTTTTAGAAAGTCGTTTAATCACCATAAGCATTTGCCAATATTGATAAAAAGGGCACTTTTCGGAAAGTTGATTAACGATAATTTTCCAAGAATACACAAAAATAAATTTGCCTTATGTTGATCTTCTATAAAGAACTTCAAAACAATAAATCAACAGTTCAACATTATTTTGAACACAATTAAGGAAAAAAATTTAGAAGAAATAATCTCATACTTGAGTTGACAGTAGAAATTGTTGTGATGAAAGCAAATCATTGCCTTCAATTATGCAAAACCCATAGAAAGATTTGGCATTAAATTAAGAAAAAGGAAAAAAACAGTAATGAAAATCGTTTTCATATTTATTTACGACTATTCAGAAATTTGATGCTTATATACATAGGTTTTTATAGATTCCTCATGTTATAGAGATCCTTCATTTTCTTCAAGTGAAGATAATCTTCAATTTTGGTAGAAAGCTATCAATAAATTCTATGGATTCTGGCTCTTAATATTTTACTTGTGCGTGCATAAAAAGATTGTGCCTTCATACTCAACCCTTTAGCAGAGGCATTTCTTAAGTATCGCAGCAATTGTAAAAAACTGGACTGTTTAGTTATAGAAAATATTTTGCATTTTCCTTTTCCGGTTTTCATTTTCATTTCTTATTTTTCTATTTTTTTATTTTTCAAAATAAAAAATTAGAAAATGAAAATTATGTTTGCTTCTCTCCTTTTATCTGTATTTTTATTTTCCATCTCCTTTACAATTTTGTATCAGGTTTCTTTTTATGAATTAGAAAAAAATGTAGTGTAATTGAATTTGAACTCTCTTTTAATAAAGGAAAAATAAGAATATATTTTTTGTATTTTCTATACAATAGTTTAATTTTGAAAAATTTAGAAAATAGTTTTCTAATTTTTTAAATTGAAAAATATTACAACTAAACAGTAATTTGCGGTGAAGTTAATCTAATCTCATGAAACTTTTAGGCACTTTTAAGTTATTTTGCAATCGCCACTCAATTTATAGGAAATTGGAAAAGTTCATATAATCTCGGGGTCAAAATCAGAAAAAAAAAATTCGGAACTTCACTCTTATTAATGTATTGGTTAATTATAAATGAGTTTTTAATATTAAATTTTCATCTCTCTTCTCACGCTGTCATGCATTTAAAATAAAGTATAAATCAAGCACCAAAAGAAATCGGTAAATAAAACGATAAAATAATAAAGCAAACTACAAAAATAAATAAAAAGATGAAATTTGGACAAAATACAATCCCACAAAACATAAATAAAACTCATACATAAAGCAGGTATTATTCGAAATAGGAACATTGGTTCCTTCTTGCACACTTAAAAAACTGAAAAGTTATTTTTAGCCATTTTGAAGAAAATCGGGATGAGTAATTTCATTTTGAAGAAAACTGACTTCTCTTTTAAAAATGATATTTTATTGGTTAAAAATTAGGACATGGTCTTATTTTATTAAGAAAAATCCAATTTTACTTGTAAAAATATTTTTTTGTGAGTTTTTATGTTAACGAGTGAAAAGATATTTTATTATTAAAAATCTAAATTAAAATAATACCAAAATGAAGAAAGTAAGAAATAAATTATTAATTTCATGTATCCTAGCCCCCAAATCTCTATTCGGTGAGAAACACCTCAGATGAAAGAGACAAATAGTTAGTAATGCAGCGAAAATAAATAAATCATAAAGAAGTAAACATTAGTAACGCAATAAGTATTGGTAACACAGCAAATATCATTTGCTACAAGGCCCATCCAGCCGGTCCACTTAACTGGCAAGGCCCAAGGCCTAACAACCAAGAGTAGCAGACACGAGCTCCTAGGCAGCGCACACGCCCGATCGGCTGATGTGACCGCCAGTCCCATCAACCGCCTGACACAAGGCAGCGCCCATGCCTACCACCTGCTCCCTTTCATGTCGCCGAATACCTACTCTGACAGCCAGTAATCACTCCACAGACACTCAAGTGCCCCTCAATCATCTCATATAAATAGCTCAGCCAACGATGGCACCGGGTATTGAATCCCCAACATTCTATCTCTAAAAGCACTTTCTCTCTCTAAGCTACTAACTTAAGTTTCGGAGTGCTTACACCTGATCCGACGGGGCACTTCTTATTGCAGGGTTTTCTCATCCGATTGGCTCGCCCTCTCTTTTTCAGATAAAGACATTTTAGACTTTATCATTTGGTGCTTTCGTTGAGAGTCGAGGCCAGCGCCCGATCGGCAGCGCCCAAAGCGGCCAGTCCCGACAAGCGGCCAGTCCCGTAAGCGGCCAGCGCCGTAGCCCTCTCTCGGGAGGGGGAATAGTGATAGCAATGCTATCATGAATCCCACATCGGCTGGAGTTGAGGTTGAAATGGATCTTATAAGGCCATGAACATCTCACCCCTGTGCACGCGTTTTGGGTCAAAGGCCCAGAAACAAAGCCGTGGCACAAAGCGGACAATATGCACAGTGCCCGACGCTCCCGATAAAATCAGAAATGGCTTTATCAAGTATACACACATAAATTATAAATAAATAAACAATTAATAAGGCAATAAAGATATGAAGAAATAATAAAATAAAAATAATACACAAGTAGAAAATAAGAGGAATTAAATAAAATGCATTAATAAGAATAAAAGAAAATGGATGAAGAGTAAAAGAAAATAAATAAAGAAATGTATATATTTAACTTAACATGATTAAATAATGCACCTGCAAAAATAACTATGCAAAATAAAAATAATGAAATAGCAATAATAATATGAGACAATAATAATAATAATAATAATAATAATAATAATAATAATAATAATAATAATATCAAACAACTGATGAATAAACAAACAACTAAACAACCAAATAAATAAAACATTAAATGCATGCATATGATGATAAAAGGACAAACACGTAAAACCCATGCAAAATACTAAAAGAAACTAAAGAAAGCCATGAAAAATGTAGCTAATCAACCACCATGCAAAATCACGTAAAAAACCAAAAGAACAAAAATCATGCAAAAAACACAAACCATGCAAAATAAGATTTAACAATTAATTGTAATAATAATAATAATAATAATAATAATAATAATAAAATAAAAACAACAACAACAACAACAACAACAACAACAACAATAATAATAATAATAATAATAATAATAATAAGAATGATGATGATGATGATGATGATGATAATAATAATAATAATAATAATAATAATAATAATAATAATAATAAATGAACAATCAAGTAAACAAAAATAAATAATAAAAAAATAAAATAAAACATGTTAAAAAATTTTTAATCTATGAACAAAATCACACAAAACAAAAAAATTAATAATAGATCTAAAAATTTACATGGTTATTAATTGATTATAAATAAAAAAAATTAATAAAAAATAAAATACAAAATTAAACTCAAGATACTTACCCTCAGAGTTATCGATCTGAAAAGCGAAGGTCGTGAATTGTTTCATTGTCAACAGTTTATGAAAATCAAGTTAAGAAAAAAAAAACAAAATAACTCAAGCTTTTTTCTCTCTAAAAAATTCAAGAAATATTTGAATAATAAAATGATAATTTTCACAATATCAAGTAAAGAGAATTGATTTCTCTCACTCAATTGCTATTCTTCAAATCAAAAGACAAAGAATTTTTTAGAAGAATTATTCAAGAAATCTTATTTTTCTTCCAAAACAAATCTTAGATTTTTCTCCCTAAACTCACCAAAAAATAACCCCTTTTTCTTAAAAAAATATAATCTTTTATATCCCCAAAAATCAGTTTTTTTGGAAGCCATTAAATTGATTTAATGGCTCTTAAAACAGGAAAAAAAAAACTGAAGAATTTTAAAAGTCCAAAGAAAAAAATGTTTTAAAATTAAATTCCATAAAAAGAGGAAAAAAAAAACATAATTTTGGCCGAAAAAACGCCCAGGGTGCACTGGGGGCGAGCGATGCCCGTGCGAGGGAGTCCTGCCCTCTCGCGCCGGCGGCCGAAAGTGTCCGTTTTTTTTTTAAAAAAAATCTTAATTAGAACATTATAATTTCCAACCTCTTTTTTATTTTTTGTAGTTTTTATTTTTAAAAAATAAATTTTGACACCATCACTTCCAACCTTTTTGCCTGTAAACATGTATCTAATTTTATCATTGGGTAACTCTGATTTGGGCTGTTTCGAGATCCGATATCTACAATTACCCCCAATTTTGGGAAAAATAGTGCATGGATGTCTAAGTGAGCCAAAATTCAGAGAAAATGAAAGGAGCACGTACCTAAAACTGCCACCTTCCTGCTGTGTCGATAGAGTTATGGTGGGTTTGACTAACACCGGCTTGTCGACGTGTTAAGCTATGCTCTTGGTGTCTAATTGACATCGCCTTGTTGGCATGTCACATTCCCGTTGGGCTGATGCCAGATAGATGCCACTAAAGAGCTGGTTGCTCCCTGAAAAAAAGTGTTGTGATTTGTATCGTGAATATTATCCTTTCGGATTGCACCGAGTCGCTGACAAGACTACGAAGTGTGGTCATTCTTGAATTTCACTGAGCCGTTACCCCAACCATACAGTAATTGTTATCCTCTTGGATTGCACCGAGTCATCTCAGACTTACAAAATGCAGACGTCATCCTCTTGAATTGCACTGAGTCATCTTATACTTACAAAATGCAAATGTCATCCTTTTGGATTGCACCGAGTCATCTCAGACTTACAAAATGCAGATGTCATCCTCTTAGATTGCATCGAGTCATCTCAGACTTACAAAATGCAGACGTCATCCTATTGGATTGCACCGAGTTATCTCAGACTTACAAAATGCATACGTCATCCTCTTGGATTACACCAAGTCATTTCAGACTTACAAAATGTAGACGCTATCCTATTGGATTGCACCGAGTCATCTCAGACTTACAAAATGCAAACATCATCCTGAATTGCATCGAGTCATCTCAGATTTACAAAATGCAGACATCATCCTGGATTGCACAGAGGCATCTCAGACTTACGAAATGCAGATATTCTAGAATCTCACCGAGCCATTATCTCGACCGTACAGTGATTGTTATCCTCTTAGATTGCACCAAGTTACTGACAAGACTACCAAGTGCAGATATCCCCTGAATTGGCTTTGGCATCTAACTATTTGTCATGATGTCTTGCCTCAACTACTTCCTTTCTAAAAAATCGAGGTCGGTCTTTCGGGCGACATTGATGCCAAATTTTCCTGCATAATAAAAAATAAATGTACAGGGGTAAATTATGCATGTGAGAATGCATGAGCCATGCAAAATGTAGGAGATAGATTTGCCCCAACAACTTCAATTTTTAAGGGTGGCGTTCATTTGGCAAGGAGTGGCCATGGTGGCCTTCATTCCTAATGACTTAGATAGAGACCATTCTCGGCTTGGATGCTCTCTGCGTTAACCTGACCGCTTTCACAACTGGAATCCCCTTATTGCTCCTGGTAACATTTGTCATTATTTTAAAGGTAGTGCGCCCCATGTGGGTTTTTACACTACCTTTTCTTATTTAGGAAATACGTACTTTTCGAATTTTTGTATAACCCTGTACCTAAATTTTGCCTGGAGTGGATCCAACCCATTCCAGCGACTTCTTTTTTTTTAGAGGGCAGACTGCCTATTTTCAGGTTTTCACCCTACCCTTTGGCCTAACTTTTGCTTAGAGAGCCAGTTACGGTTTTCATCTCTAACGCCTTTTTCTTCTTCTTTTTTTTTTTTTAAAGTGTGGCTACAAGAGAAATTAAGGTTGTTATCAGAACCTCCCTTAAGAGTAATCAGCACATATTCGTTAGCCACTTTCAGATAAAGACGATTAGAGAATAACCATTAGATAAAGAAATGAAGTATTTCTTTTTAAGACAAAACTAAAAATTGATGAGAATGCAAACTGAATTCTTTTATTTATTGCAAAATTGTGTATATTTCCCTATAATTTCATCATACATGATCCTCAATTGACAAGAACTTAAAAGCACAAGACTACACCTAATCTCGGAATAGATCTTGTACGTATCAAACTCTTGTTATCAATCAGCCCTCTCAGGTTTTCGCAATTGAACATTTTCTCTCAACCCTTTATTTTTTCCCAGGGTACCTTTTTTCGGTTTTCACCCTAACAGGGCAGCCAATTTTAGCAAGGCCACCTTTTTCAATTTTTAACTCGCGAGATATTTATTCTCTTCTTTTGATTTTTGGTCTTTAGCTATGAAATTTTTTTAATCTGTCGATATTGACTGGGTTTTTAAATTCATTCCCATCGCTGCCTGTTAAAATCGCTGCTTCCTTTGTTAGCAACTTTTTCAGCACGAACGGACCTTCCTAGATTGGCCTGAATTTTCTTCGAATGTCTGGCACCCTTGGCCTCATCATCTTGAAGACCAAATCCCCTTCTTTCAACGGGTGTTTTCTTGCCTTCTTGCTAAACGACCAAGCTAACCTCTTCTGATAAACTTGATTGTGATAATAAGCTCGCAACCTATCCTCATCTAATAGATTCAACTGCAGTAATCACTGTTGTGACCATTCTACCTCTGGAATATCGGCTTCTATGACCACCCTTAAAGATTTTAGCTCGATTTTAACTGGTAAAATTGCTTCAGTTTCATATACTAGAGAAAATGACGTTGCTCTCGTAGAGGTTCTGACTGTGGTTCTATAACCCCAAAGTGCAAAAGGTAGCTTTTATGCCCAGTCTTTATAGCTCTGTACCATCTTGGCCAGTATTCTTTTAACGTTCTTATTTACTGCTTCAACTGCCCCATTAGACTGAGGTCGGTAAGGGAAAGACTTGTGATGCTGGATTCCATATCTCTGAAGTATTTGTTTAGTTTCAGCCAAGAATTGCACCCCTATTATCAAACACAATGTGGTGCTGGAGGCCATATCCGTATATCAAATTTCGCTCGATGAACCTAGACATGTCCCTGGCATTAATCTTCTTAAAAGATTCAGCTTCGACCCATTTAGTGAAGTAATCAATGGAGACTATGATGACCCTGTGCCCATTAGAAGTTTTAGGACGTATCTCGCCTATGATATCTATTCCCCAAGCTGCAAATGGCCATGAAGACGTCAAGTTATGTAGCTTTGAAACCGGCATGTATCTCAAATCCGCGTATTGCTGGCATAACTGGCATTATTTCACATGCTTTGAACAATCCGTATCCATCATGAGCCAATAGAATCCTTGGCTCGTGATTTTCTTTGCTAGAGCTAAGCCATTCATGTGAGCTCTGCAGACTCCAACATGAACCTCCTCCATAACCCTTTCAGCTTTTTTCTCTGCTAAACATCTCAATTGGATACCATCAGCTTGCCTCTTATACAAAATGCCATCTACACTAATGAATTGAGTGGCTAACTTTCGAATCATTTTTTGGTCCTTCGTGGTGGCTTCTCTTGGAAAAACTGACCTTTCCAAATAATTTTGAATATCGTAGTACCAAGGGCTTCCATCGGCAACCTCAATCTCCATCACCTGCTCAGTTTCAAAATAAGGCTTTTTTGATCTAGAGATCAAAATGGGTCTAATAGCAACCCCTGCCAGATTATCCCACATGGACACTAGCGTCGCCAAAGTATCAACCAACTGATTCTCATCCCTGGGGACGAAGTGCAAAGTGCAAGTCTCAAATTGACTATTTAACATTCTCAAATATTTCACATAGGGCAACAACCTCTCTTCTTTAACTGACCACTCCCCTCTGATATGATAGATTAATAAGGATGAATCTCCAAAGACTTCCCCAGTTTTGCCCCCAGAGCAAGTAGTGCTTTCAACCCAAAGATGCAAGCCTCATATTCAACTTTATTATTGGTACCTTTGTACCTTAACTTTTTGGCTAATGGCAACTTCTCACCATTCGGGATCGTAAGAATAATCCCTACTTCTGCCCCCTTTACTGTTAACTGCCCTATAGAAAAACATCTGCCACCCTTGTACTGTTATGGCCATGACATCTTCATCTGAGAAATTGTATTCGAACTGGTCTCCCTCAATAGGATGTTCAGCCAAGAATTTAGCTACAGCTCTTCCCTTGATGGATTTCCTGGTGATGTATTCTACATCGAAGTCTTGCAATAGTAACAACCATCTTTCCATTTTTTCTAGTAAAGAGAGTGCTTCCTGAAAGTACCTGAGCGGATTGTGTTTAGCGACCGCCTATACACTGAAGAAGTGAAAGTAGTGTCGCAACTTTTAGAGGCCCAGATTACTACTAAGGAAATTTTTTCTACTTGCTTCATATGGCAGGAATTTCTTACTAAGGTAATAAATAGCAAACTCCACTCCAAACTCATCCTCCTGGTTCATCATAGTACCTACTGAATTGTCTTCTATTGCTATATACAGGATTAGAGGTTTGGCATGACGCGGTGGTCTTAAGACTGGTGGATTTAGGACATAATCCCTAATAGTATCAAAGGCCACTTAACAATCATTACTCCACACCATCGGTTGATTCTTATTGAGAAGCTTGAAGATGGGCTCACATACCGAAGCTAGCTTGGCAATAAACCAGCTGATGTACTGAAGCTTTTCCAAGAAACTTCTAACTTTCTTCTCTTTCTAAAGCACTGGCATCTCTCTAATTGCTCTGACCTTATCAGGATCCACTTCAATTCCTCTATGACTTACCACATGGCCTAACAGCTTACCCGAGGTAACTCCGAAAATGCACTTCTTGGGATTGAGACGCAGATTATACTTATTGATCCTTTGAAAGAACCTTTCCAAAGCCTCGAAGTGACCTTCTATGGTAACTGAGTTAATCATTATGTCGTCGACATACACCTCCACTTCTTTGTGGATCAATTCGTTAAGAACTCTGGTGGCCATTCTTTGATACGTTGCTCCTGCATTCTTCAACTTGAAAGGCATAACCCAGTAGGCAAATATGCCCCACTCAGGGATAAAGGCTGTCTTAATCCGATCTACAATCTTGTTGATGATTTAGTTGTGCCCGGCATACCCATCCACAAATCTGTACATCATGTAAGCAGTTGCACTATCTACCAGCACATCAATATGAGGCAGAGGGAAATCGTCTTTCGGACAAGCTTTGTTCAGATCCCGATAGTCCACACACACTCGAACCTTTCATCCATTTTAGCCACATGAACTACATTGGCCAACTGGGTCGGGTATTGAACCTTTATCAGAAACTTAGCCTCAATCTGCTTATAGATCTCTTCTTTCACCTTTTGTGCCCATTCTGGCCTAAGTTTTATGAGCTTTTACTTGACTGGTTTACACTAAGTTGGAATGGTATGTTCAGCGATATCTCGATCAATTCCCAGCATGTCCTCATAAGTCAAGGCAAAGACTTTTTCATATTTTTTCAAAATTCTCTCAAATTTTAACTTCCCCTCAGGAGTTATGTTTGATGCTATCAAAATTTCTTTTAGGTTTTCCAAAGTTTCGAGATTAAATGCAATTGCACTAGTTGAATTAATGTAAAAAATGAATACATCATGTTTATGATCATGTGAAATGAAATCATTAGAAATATCACACAAGTAAGCAAAGTTATTCATCTCATTAATATAATCATAATCAACATTGTCATTATTGAAAAGTTCTTGTATAAAAAGATTATCTAAATAACTATTACCTTCACTCTTCGCCTACTATTCATTGGCTTCTTGGCTTTGTAGAGGTTTTTCAACTACCTCCGATGAAATTTTCAAATCTTGAATCTTCAAATTTAGCTCTGTTGCTTCAACCACCATCTTTTCTTTTCCCTTTAACCTAGCAGCTAGCAGCTTATTAGTAACAATCTCCTCTGGCCCATCCCTGTCCCAGATGCTGCATTGGGTCATGCTCTCTTCATCCCATAAGTCCTCCCCGGATTTGATAACTCCAATGTCCCAATCGAAGACATCATTCAAGATTTTGAAACCTGGTATAATCTTTCCACCTACCCACTGACTCTCTGCTTCTCCAGTATAAGCACAAACTGAGGATGCAGGAACAAAACTTTCTGAAATGTGAGGAATTTTCTCTCATATCTTCTTCTTGCCACGCTTACCTTTGTAGTCCAATCCCTTCCAATCCTTCTATCCCTTTGTAGTGACAGCTGACTGTAGCACTTGCAAATTCTTGCCTAAACTAGCCCTTGGGACGAAGTGCATCTTCTTTATCATATTCACTACTTGAGGGCTATCAGCTAAACCCTGCTCTTCTCGTATCACAGATATATGAAAGCCACTGAATGGCTGATTAGAGATCCCCAAGGCAAACATTTGGTTTTCTCTTGTAGCTTTAACCGTTACCACCTCCCCTTCATGTGGTATCTTGATCATCTAGTGTAGGGTGGACAGCACTCCTCCCAACTTATGGAACTATGGCCTTCCAATTAAAGCCGAAAAATTCACCGGGATGGGTAAGACCACAAACTCTGCTACCGTTTCAATAGGCTCAGTCTTGACTAGAGCTCTGAAAGTTCCTGACGCTTGTCTCCGAGAGTTGTCATAGGATGTAATGGTCAAATCAGACTTGCTCAGCATACTTTTATCTAGCCCAAAAGCCTGAAGTGCAACTAAAGAACAAATATTTATGGACGAGCCATCATCAACCATAACACAAGCGGTGTGCTTATCATTAATTTACACCTTGATATACCATGGCCGATTGTGATTGCGGCCATCAGCTGGTAAGTCAGCATCAGAATATACCAAACTCTCTCCTGATCCCCCCTTAACAAGATCTAGCAACTCAGATGGAGAAATTGTGGTGGCCACAGTAGACTCACACAAGGCCTCAACCAACTTATGCCTGTGCGAAGGGGACTGTCTCAAAAGGTCCCAAATAAATATCTGAGCCGTGGTATTTTTCAACTGCTTCATTATGGAATTCTCTTCCGGCTCTTTTGCCACAGGTGCTTGCACTGGGTCTTGCGATTTCTCGACTTTTGGAACCACTCTCCCACTTCTTGTTATGGCCCCAACTCTCTTTCCCTCTTCATCCGAATCCCATGGATCCACAAGTTTCTGATGTTTGTCCTCTTCTTCATCTTTTTCTCCACTCTCACTAGTGGACCAACAATCTATTATCACCACATGAATCTCTTCTTCACTTAACTCATAGCGAGTGATAGCGACATACTCATTACCATACAAGTCTTGCAAGACATACCACTTAAGTAGACTTGACCCAATCATGAAGACAGGCGGTGGCATGGCATTGTAATTGGACTTTTTCTTACTCTCCCTCTGTTCAGGATCAGTGATCTACTTACTATCAATCAAATCTTGAATCTGGTGCCTCAGCTTTATGTAATGGTCCGTCATGTGTCTAGTGTGCTGATGGAATGCACAATACTCATTATCTTTATACCCTGGTTGTCTTTGGGTTCTAGCTGGCCTGGGTGATAGGGGTTACAGCTTCCTTTCCTTTACCAGTCTCTTCAACGCTCATGACAAAGGTCAACCTAAATTCGAGAAGTGTCTCTAGCTCACCCCTGTAGCCGATACCTCAGCCGTTTTTTTGACTCTATTACCATTATTGGAGGTTGCTGACTTGGTTGCCCCCTAATTACTGTAGCCCTTCTTGGCATAAGCCTCACTACTTGCCTTATTGGTCGTGTATTCACTCTTTGCCTCTATGGCGATGTCTTTTAAAGACTCTCAATCCTTCAGCCCTTTCATTTTTAATCCATCCCTCAAGTATGGACTAGCATTCCTAATGAACAACTGAATTTGATCAGAAGTATCAAGTTTACACTTCATCTCCATAACTCAATTCCTCAACTGAGTGAGATACTCGTGAAAAGACTCTTCAGACTTCTATTGTAGCAACTCTAAATCCTTCAGTGTGATCTCCATCCTGGTACTGCAATCGTATTGCCTTAGGAACTCTTCGGTCAACAAGTCCCAATCTTCTTTAGACCTTCTATCCAACCCGTGGTACTAATCAATCGTAGCCCCCGTAAGACTCAGACAGAAGTACTCTATCTTCTGCTTCCTAGTTAGGGTCATCCCCTTCATTACTAGTGAGTACTGTTTAATGTGCGCCGCAGGGTCAGAAGTGCCATCAAACTTAGGGATATCAGGCATCTTAAATTTCTAGGGGATCAGATCGTCACCATCTAACTCCTGATCTTCAGGGTTTATTCCCCTTCCCACAGTTAACATCCTTATCATAGCCTCAAACTTCTCCTCCATCTTTCTCCACATTGCTTCCTTTAGCTTATGCGACTTTCCATTTGTTACCACCGGCTCTTCTTGCTCCTCTTTCCACAAGTTACTCTCAAGTTTAGGAGCTTCTCTGCGCTCTATAGGTGCTGGCACTTTGGGCTCAATTACAGGCGGATTTACTGCAGCAAGGGGATCTTCTCTGACAGCCCCTTATTCATTTTGCCCCCCAGTCGGAGTAGCGACTTGTTGCCCAACGAGCGGCGCTAAAGTGGCAGTAAGATTTCCCATCATTACCATCATTTAGGCCTCAAATTCTTCCATTCTCCTACCCACCTCTTCGGCAATCATTGCATCAGACTCACTTGATGAGTTAGCCATACTTATCTCTGCTGATGACTCTGAAGAAAATATCTCACTACTATCTGAAAATAAATCTAAACTCCATTCTGATACTAGCTCTGGTAGTCCAAAAAGTAAAATCCTTCTTAGCCGACCGTCGGGACCTCTAAACCACCAGGATGAATCTATGATGGCTATAGAACACACCTTGTTAGGATTATGCATGATCAAAATGCAATGCATGGCCGTGCTGATACAGCATAGACAAACACATGCAAGCATATAGATCCTTCCCACCTTATCTCTCCCACACACGAGGTAGTGCGATCTCTTTCCTAGATGGGCTTTATCCAAGGGTTAACAGGGAATCCATTAGATGCGTATAAGTGCACGGTAAAAAATCGACAACATAACACCTCCTACCTAATGTACATACGTATGGGTTTTGGCCATAATGTATTCAAACACTTTAATTAAATTTAGATGGGCCCACCGGAGCATAAAAGCCTTTGATAAAAGACTATTTAATTTAACTGATTTTGTCAAATATATAATGGTCCACATAGCAAGCATGGTATTACGGTACATTTCACCTAGTGAAAGTATCTATTGCCATTATATGAGCTTTGGTCAAAGGTGATGATACTTTAAGGCTACCCAAGCATGGTCCCTGCTAACAGGTCTAGCTCATAACAAGCATAACAACCAATTTGGTCTCTATTTAATATACCATAAGGTACAAAACTTAGGCTGGTGATTATCCTTAACACTTTTCTACATTGAGTGAACATATAATCGTGCTTCGAGAAAGTACCGGGGTAAAATAAGGAACCAAACTAGTATAAATCTAAGGCTCTAGCATGTATGAATGCAAATTTTTGAAAAGAGAGAAAATTTTAATTTATAAAAACTCCATTATATTATCAACCAAGACAGTTTCGAAGCAAAATTTCAAAGTCTCCAGTGGAGTCGCCACTGTAACGCAGGCCGAACCCGATCATTTCTCGAATGCCCATCTTTAGGGGGCGAGAGGGTTCGGGTCTTTTGATCTTGAATAACATGAGATATTTTGAAATTCTTACCCAATAGAACATTGCAGAAGTTCATCTATTTTCATGAAAGCTTTAGGAACCTTTGAGCTATTTTGAAGTCGCCACCCAATTTACTGAAAATTGAGAAAATTCGTCTAACCTCGGGGTCAAAATCAGAAAAAGATTCGGAACTTCACTCTTATTAATGCCTTGATTAATTATAATTGAGTTTTTAATATTAAATTTTTATCTCTCTTCTCACACGGTCATGCATTTAAAATAAAGTACAAATCAAGCACAAAAAAAGCCATAAAATAATAAAGCAAATGACAAAAATAAATAAAAAGATAAAATTGGAACAAAATACAATCCTCAAAATATAAAATTAAAGAAACATAAATAAAACTCATACATAAAGCGAGTATTATTCGAAATAGGAACATTGGTTCCTTCATACTTAAAAAATTGAATAGTTATTTTTAGATATCTTTAAGAAAATAGGGATAAGTGATCCCATTTTGAAGAAAACTAAATCCTCTTTTAAAAGTAATATTTTATTGGTTGAAAATTAAAAAATTGGTCCCATTTTATTAAGAAAAATCCAATTTTACTTGTATAAATCTTTTTTGTGAGTTTTTATGTTAACGAGTGAAAAGATCTTTCATTATTACAAATCTAAATTAAAATAATAGAAAAATGAAGAAAGTAAAAAAGAAATTATTAACTCCATATATTCTAGCCTTCAAATCTCCAGTCGATAGGAAACACCTCAGATGAAAGAGACAAATAGTTAGTAATGCAGCGAAAATAAATAAATCATAAATAAGTATTAGTAAAACAACAAGCATAAACATATAAATTATAAAGAAATAAATAATTAACAAGGCAATAAAGATATGAAGAAATAATAAAATAAAAATAATACACAAGTAGAAAATAAGAGGAATTAAATAAATTGCATTAGTAAGAATAAAAGAAAATGGATGAAGAGTAAAAGAAAATAAATATAGAAATGTATATATTTAACTTAACATGATTAAATAATGCACATGCAAAAATAACTATGCAAAATAAAAATAATGAAATAGCAATAATAATATGATAAATAATATGAGATAATAATAACAACAACAACAACAACAACAACAACAATAACAACATCAAACAACTAAACAACCAAATAAATAAAACATTAAATGCATGAATATGATAACAAAAGGACAAACACGTAAAACCCATGCAAAATACTAAAGGAAACCAAAGAAATCCATGAAAAATGCAGCTAATCAACCCCCATGCAAAATCACATAAAAAAAAACCAAAAAAAGAAAAATCATGCAAAAAACACAAATCATGCAAAATAGGATTTAATAATAATAATAATAATAATAATAAGAAATAATAAAAAAAATAAAACATGTTAAACAATGTTAAATTTATGAACAAAATCACACAAAACAAAAAAAATCAATAATAGATCTAAAAATCTACATGAATATTAATTAATTATAAACAAAAAAAATAATAAAAAATAAAATACAAAATTGAATTCAGAATACTTATGCTCAGAGTTATGGATCTGAAAAGCGAAGGTTGTGAATTGTTTCCTTGTCAATAGTCTATGAAAATCAAGTTAAGAAGAAAAAAAAACAAAAGAACTCAAGCTTTTTTCTTTCTAAAAAAAACTCAAGAAATTTTTTAATAAAATGATAATTTTCACAATTTCAAGTAAAGAGAATTGATTTCACATACTCAAGTGTTATTTTTTCAAATTAAAAGACAGAATTTTTTTAGAAGAATTTTTCAAGAAATCTTGTTTTTCTTCTAAAACAAATCTTAGATTTTTCTCTCTAAACTAACCAAAAAAGAACCCCTTTTTTCTTAAAAAAATTATTTTACATCCCCAAAAATTAGTTTTTTTTTGGAAACCATTAAATCAATTTAATGGCTCTTAAAACAGAAAAAAAACTAAAGAATTTTAAACGTCAAAAGAAAAAAAATGTTTTAAATTAAATTCCACCAAAAAAGGAAAAAAAAAACAATTTTGGTCTAAAAAAAGGCCCAGGGGGCGCTGGGCAGGCGAAAGGTGCACTGCATCCATGCCTGGCGTGCGAGGGAGGCCTGTCCTCGGCGCCGGATGCTGAAAATATCTATTTTTAAAAAAAAAAAAATAATTTTAACTAGAATACTATAATTTCCAACCTATTTTTTATTTTTAAAAAATAAATTTTGATAAAAAAACCATCACTTCCAACTTTTTTGCCTATAAATAGGCATCAAATTTTATCATTGGTTAACCCTGATCTGGAATGTTTCATAACTTGGTGTCTATAATTTTATGCTCGCATAATATTTTATTTTTAATGAATTCTTTTAAAAAGATTAAAAAAATAATCTCATAAATCTTAACTCATTTGTAACCCAATCCGCAATGACTCATTTAGGTCCTAACCCTATCTAAGCTATTTATGACACAAAATTTGACCCGTTTATAATTGAACCTATCATGACTCAATCCAAAGCGACCTATAGTTGGAAGTTCATTAAGTGAGTCAACATTTCATTATAAAAAAAAGCATAAATGAATCACTTTTCTAACGACAATTATAGTCTTTTTAACCACAAATATTTAAGAGGTAAATATATACGTTTTAAAAAATTTTAGAGGCATTTACTTTGATACAGGGCTATGTAAAACCGACCCTACTCGAATGACCCAATCCGAAATTTGCATTCAAATAGGGTTATTAAGGTCGAATGAGGGATTTTGGTTTATTTCGGGCCGGTGAAAATCTTGCTTAACCCGACTTGACGGAAAACCTTTATATTATAGATGTTATGTGTGGTTTTGAGAGTTTTGGCTCAATGGTGGAGACAATAGCCTCTACACTCTATTGTCCCAAGTTCAATTCCCAGCCCATGCAAATTTTTGTAAACTGTTTTTTATTCTTTTATTTTTATATTTCCCATTTTTCTTTTTTTTGTTCTTAGTGCAGTCTCCTAAGTCTCATCATCTCTTTGCTCTTTCTCTCTCTCATACCCATTACAAAGGAATCAAAATCCCTAAAGATGATTTTTTCTCAATTCTTCAGCCATCATCAAATCCCTAATTTGCAAAACACACTTATCTTCAAATCGTTATTTGTCACTACCATTTCTATTTGATGGTCACCGATCACGATTCTTTGTCATTTTGTTGTGTGTTTCCGGCCACTAGTTCTCTATATAAAGTAAGTTATTTGTTTATTTTAGATCAAATCCGAATGTGGTTTGTTGAATCGTTGAGTTTGATTTTGGTTGATTTTTCAATCTTTCATTCTGCATTTTTCATATTTATTTGCTATGATTTAGTTGTATTTTATGGTTAATTTAATGTTTCTTTTGCCATGCATTCTAGGTTTTGGGTTCTTTACTTCTCTATTATGTTATTTTTTCAAATTTCTTCTTCAACACCACTTTTCAATAATCGATGATTTAATTCAGATTTACAGTGGATTTTTTTTCTTCATTTTGTTATGATATTTAGGTAACAAAGGGCTTATTGGGTTGATTAATTGTATTCGATTAGACTCTTATTCTTCAATAAGCAACTAATAAATATGTGATTGATATTTTTACTTTTACTCATTTTTCGGGTTGATCAAGGTTGTTCGAATTGGACTTAAAAAATTCGGGTTAATAAGGTTGGGGCCCAAAGTATACATAAGGTCAGTTTGAGGATACTCTATGTCCATTTATTTGGTTTTGGGTCATTCAGATAGGATTGGGTTTGACCTCCAACCAATGCACACCCTATTGGGTTTTGGTATCTCATACAGAATAAAAAATGCAACAAAAATGAAATCAAAACCCACTAGGATCTATGCAATTCAATTGATTCAAAATAAGGTGATAATTACCAACTTGTTGATGCGTATAACAATTCGATTAACGCGTTAATTTCGATTGATTCCATGTCCTTTTTGCACAAATATTATTGAACCTTAGGTGCTGCTCCATGAACGACTACCCCCACACCAACGGCGAATAAGACAGCAAGGGGTGCAAGCTCCTTTTTGGTGCAACTAGGTTTTTCTATTTCTTCCTGTAACTTTTCTTTCTCAAAGAATGGTGGCAGAAAAGAATAATAGATTATTAGGGCTTTTAAACTATGCATACATATATAGTCACACGTTAACCCTAGCTCAATTTAATGAGTGGTTAATGTGTGAAGAGATATTAGAATAATATTCCTTATTCAAATAAGAAGGAATATCACCTTATCTTTGAAATGTTATTTTGAATTTAATATATGACATATTTCAAATTTGAAATGGCCAAATAAACTAGCCCATTCATTATGTTCTAGATGTGCGATCCAATAAGCTCATATTATATTAGCAGTGGATCCAATCCCATTATAAGCCCACAAGTCATAAGTGGCATCTGGCAAGACATTATAACTACCTAAATAATATGAATATTGATAGTCAAATATTAACCTAACTAATAGAACATGTTATAATTATTTTATCACACGATATCTTGTTTGAACATAAGTAATGGTCTATGTCAAGCTTATATTGTTTAAACATATAATTTCTTGATTACTAGGTAGACTGATAAATTCAAATGACATTAATCATTCTATCAATTTATTTGAGCATATCTATTCATTTGAGCATGGCCATACTTTTCTTAGTCCTACTTATCGAGGGGCCTAATAGATATCTTTCTCATAAGAGATGGATAAATTCCATCTTAATTATTCACTTTTCTCTGTATACTTCTCATAATGCCCAATCATAACCTTTATGATTATCCGATTCAAAATAACGTTTGATTATATCAAAATATGATGTTCCTTATGTAGGAAATTGTGATAATCTTAGGTCTAAGGATTTATTAACATAACTATTATAAGATCACTTATAACACTAACGTATGTAGTGATCTCATAGCGGGTTTATCCAGCATCTTGTTCTCTAATAATTACCTATAAGTTTGATTTATATAACTATATATAGTCATCTCATGATTATCAATCAAACCCATACTAGATTTAATCTATCACTATTTCTTTAGTGATAAATGACTGGGGATATTTAAAATAACATTAAATAATTATTCATAAACATTATTATAATGTAACATATTAACAATATATTAATGTGGAGAAAACTTGTAAGAGCACATTTTGTTGAATGAAAAGTAATGAGTTTTACTCATTTTCTTGGTTTAGCTAAATTCCATTTGGTCTTGTCATTTAGGGGTTCAATAGGTTGGGAATTCTGCATATTCTTCTAGTTCTTTATCACTTGTGTGTTTAGAGGTTTCAGGATCATATATTATTGGGGGGTTCTGCATCATTTGAATAGCTAGAATGGGGGTGAATTCTTATTTATCCTAGATTATAGTTTGTTGTTTTATTTAGATTAATAGTTGTTTGATTTTAATTTTCTGTCCAACTATTAAATAGAACCAGATCTGTGTTTGAAGTGTTTATATTGACTACTTTGTTTGTTTGTATATGATTTGATCTTTAGTATTCTTTGTGTTATTTGTTATTTCTACTTTATAAAAAAACAAAGAAAGAAAGAAAAAAAAAGTTATTGAGTTGTGGTATTAAAAGAGCTGCTGAATCTTTTAAAAAAATGAGGAAGATTAGATGTGATTAGTTAAGCTAAAAGAAGAAAAGTGTAAAAGAAGGTGAATTTTGGGTTGGCTTTTAAGTTCATTGAACATGTTCACTCTTAGACAGAATTTGATGTATTTAAAAACATTGAATTGAGATGGAATTGATCAAGTTTCGATCTATATATTATTGAAAACTTTTGGATTTGCTTATTTTGTTTTTAGTGTCTTTAAATTTTTTTTATCAAAATTGATTTTTCCAATAAGAAAGCTTCAATTTTTGCATTTATGCATTAGTTTTGTCATTTTTCTTCAATTCTAAGTTGCCATTTTAGTGTCTCATACTTTTTGCTTTCATTTATACCATAATTAACAACTTGGTTCTTGTTAATTTGAAATCTGTATTTGGGTAGCAAATTCTTCATATCTTGCATGCTCATTTCATTTTATTCATTTTGGTATATTTGCTTCTAGTTTTGTACCTATATCCCTTCTTAGGTGTTTTTATTGTATTCTTAGTTTTTATTTGCTATTTATGAGTATTTCGGTTTAAGGATTAATTCTGAAGTGCAAGTGAGAGCAACAAGTTTGAATGGTAAAAGGTTTGAGTGTGTAAGCTTAAAAGAGAGTAAAAACCAATATTTGTGTGAAACACGAGTGGAGTGCCATCTCTCGAGTGAAACATGAGTGATTCATTCGATGTCCTATTACAAGTCAAAATGACATTCAAATCAAAAAGATGGAACGAGTTAAAAGAGAGTGCTAAATTATTGAGGGAGGACCTTAAAAATGCAAAATTTCGGTGTAAACAACTAAGTAAAAAGTATGAGAGAAAATAAAAAAGAAAAAAGAAAGGAAGAGGAAGTTATAATAGAAGAACTTGTTTGTGCAGCTGAAGCGGACACTATAGATTTATT
This sequence comes from Excoecaria cochinchinensis, assembly GCA_947683425.1. NCBI lineage: Eukaryota > Viridiplantae > Streptophyta > Magnoliopsida > Malpighiales > Euphorbiaceae > Excoecaria > Excoecaria cochinchinensis. The sequence goes on from CANTUQ010000013.1 coordinate 16,521,159, forward strand.
TAACTGTAAGGTTGTGAGTGATGAAAAAATAATTGAAAGTATAGATGTTATCGACTGTTTGAGTGAAAAGGAAAAAGCTTGTTTAATTGCAATGGAAGATTAGCATGTTACTATTGCTCCTTTATTACTTAAGAAGGCTGAATTGCACATCGAAAATATAGGGAATCATAATCAAAACCGAAAAGGTTGTATTAAAGACTAACCATGTTTTGCCTAGTATTTTGGTTAACTTGTAGGAACATGATGATTTCTTTTCTAACGAAGCATTAATATTATTTCCACTTATTCCAAAGATTATATATAAAGATAAATTTATTCCACAATCTTCAATTCCTAACTTGAATAAGATGAGGATTTAAGGACGAATCTATTCTAAAAAGGGAGGGAATGATGCATGCACGAGTCATCATGGCAAAATTAATGACCATTGCAAGCTTAATATGGGTAGAATTGTAGATGGCGTGGAATCTCTAGAGATAATGAAGACCAATGGTATCGTATCTAATCAAATGGGGCTGAAATTGCAAGAAGATTCTAATTCTTGTTTAATTAATTATTTTAAGTTAGAATAATAGATTTGGACAACTCACTACTTGTATTTTGCATGTGGGCTTATTTTTAATCCATTATGGTGTATTTGTTTTATTAGTCCTTACCTTACCTTTTTGGGCTTGTTTTGGTGTGATAGGCTTTTATTAGCTTAAAACATATTTAAATTAAGTCTATGGGCTTAATCGGCTTTTTTTTAGAGATATTACATTTGGGCCTTAGTTATTTTGTTGCGAGGCCCAATATTAGGTTTGGGCTTTAGTTATTTTGGTGGGAGGCCCATTATTTTTAGGGTTTATTCTTTTCAATGGGTAAAAATACCTCATATTATACTTGTAAGGGCAAATTTTGTTGAATGAAAAATATTGAGTTTTACTGACATTCTTAGTTTAGCCAAATTCCATATAGAGGATTGCTTGTCTTTTATTTATTTATTTTTTTTTTTCTGTTGTATCAAGAATATAATTATTATTAAGGTAATCACTTATAGCGAATTCTATTATTGTTTTCAATCAACCAATTATTTGTGTTTCCATTTGCATTTGTCATTTGGGGCTTCAATAGGTTGGGAATTCTTTGCATTTGTCATTCGTTGGTTCAATAGGTTAGGAATTATGCATCTTCTTCTTGTTCTTTATGACTTGTGTGTTTAGGGGTTGTTTATGATAAGGCCAATTTGTCATATTATGACTCTTATCTCTTACACCTCCCCTAAAGTTGAGCTCAGATAAGGAAGGACAACCAACTTGTCACCAAATAATTGAAAGCAAACTTTAGACAATGATTTAGTCAAAGTATCTGCAATTTATTCTTCAATGCTCTAATATCTCACATAAAGTTGCTTATTGGCTACCTGTTTGTGCATAAAATGAAAGTTAATTTCTAAATGTTTTGCGTGCAAATGAAAAATAGGATTAGCGGTGAGATAAGTTGCATTCAAGTTATCACACCACAGTAAGGGAGCTTTAGGAATTGTAAAGCCAATTTCAGTAATAAGATGTTGCAGCCAAGTTAATTCAGAAGCCATTGTGGCCAACACTCGATATTTAGCCTCTGTGCTAGATTGACAAATAACTTTTTTATTTTTAGAAGACCATGACAACAAGTTTGAGCCAAGATAGACTGTGTAACCCATAGTGGACTGACGATCATCAACATTGCCCCCCTAATCAAAATCTGAATAAACATCAAGTTAGTGATTGAACTTTCTAAACTACAACCCATAGTGAATTGTACCTTGTAAATAACTCAATATTCATTTTACTACTGCAGAATAGTGTTGTTTGGAGGGGAGTGCATATGTTGTGAAGCTCTATTAACGACTAATACAACTTTTAATCATGTAAAGGTAAGATATTGAAGAGCTTATACGGTTTGCCTGTAGGATCCAGCAAATCTTCACCACTTGTATTGGTTTGTCGATTAGAGGTGCACATCAGAGTATAATTGCTTTGCAACTACCCATCTTAGTGCATTTGAGCATATCACACACATAATTGGCTTGAGATTAATGTAAGCTATTAGCTATCTAAGTAGCTTCTAATAAGGAAGTAGCTTAACTCGCCTAAACTTTGAATAGGGAATTTGGACTCCAGAAACTCAGTGAGACTCGGAATCAATTGCTTTGAATTTTCATAATAATAATATCATCAACATACAAAAGACATTATAAAACAATGCCATCTTTCTTATTCATGAAAAGTGAAGTGTCGACTTTAGATCCAATAAGCTCATAAGCAATAAGAGCCTCTATTAGATAACAATGCCAAGCTCATAAGCTTGACATAATCTATAAATATATTTCTGTAAATGACAAATATAGTGAAGTTTGAGTGGATCCATAAAGCCAACCGATTGAGCCATATATATTTCCTCTTATAAGTCACCGTGTAAACTACAATAGAGACATCTAATTAGAGACACTCCTAACCAAAAGTAATTGCAAGACTGAGCAACAAATGCACATTATCGAGTTTGACAACTAGACTAAATGTTTCAAAACAATCAACTCTCAGTCATTGATTTAAACTCTTCGCCACGAGGTATGATTTGTATCATTCATATCATTATTGGAAAATCCTTTTTGTTTTAAAAAACCACTTACAACCTATAACATTTTGATGATTAGATGGAGGCACCAATTCTTATGTACCATTACTTATGAGTGTTGTATATTCATGATTCATTGCTTCACGCCAATGAAGAAATTGTACAACTTTAGTATAACATGTAGGGTCATCATTGTGGGTTTTGGTGGCAAGAAGAGAAAAAAAAAGTTGTTTTGGTTTTAAATAACCTATTTGTGTTCTGGTTACCATTATTGATGGTTGTGGACAACTTGTAGTAATAAGTTCTTTAACAACCATAGAGAGACCAGGTAAAGGCATAGAAGGATTTGTTCATAGAGTTCAAAGTAAAGATTATAGCCCTATATATGTCGTTACAAGAGGATAAGATTTAAAGTTGAAATACAATTGAAAATATTTGAACTTTGAATTAAAGATACAACTGATATTTAAAAATTAAATTAAGGATGTTGCAGTTATCAAAACTAATTATGTTGTAGCTTAAGCAATATGTCATTGCAAGACGATGCTCCATCAGAGACACCAATCTATAGACGATGCTTTGTTTATGGTTTCGTTAAGAGATTTGCTAACTGGTCCTTACTTGAGATATGATGAACAAACGATTGTTTAGAAGTAATATGCTTTTAAGATAAATGATAATTAAGAGACTTGAGACTTTTTTTTTTTCATAAAGGGAAGAGTGAGTGATAACTTGAATTCGAGACCTTCCAGTATATTGGTATCAGTATTTATTTAAAGAATGTTCGTGTTCCCATATATTGGGAAGAAGATGACTTATGGCGAGTTTGACAAAACTTATGAAAATAGTTTTTTCAATTGAAAAAAATTGTATTCCAAAAAACGGTATTTCAAAAAATAGACAACTGTTTGATAAATAAAATTCAAAATGACTTATAAAATCAAAATAATTGTCAACTGTTTGATAAATAATATGATTAAAAATGACTGCTTAAAATAAAAAGACAAAAAATGTTATATATAAATTTTAATATATTATGTTCAAAATATTACTAAAAAATAATAATAATTTCCACTTATTTGAATTTTTTTATTTAACTAAACTATTAAAACCACATATTTTCATATATAATTAAATAAAAATAAATATAATATAAAAAAATTAAAAATATATATATTGTTTTCATAATTAATTATACATATTATTTTGAATAATAAAAAAAGAGAAAAAAAAGAATATAATTATTTTTAAAATCAGATAATTTTGGATGATATGATAAGAAAAGAAAACAAAATTTTTTTTTTATATTAAATATAATTATTCTTATAAAATAAAATAAGTAACATTTTTATTTAAAAAAAAATTAAATCTGTTACCCTTAAAAATTATAAATCAACTTTTATGAAAAAATTCAATTTATAGGTTTTTCTAATATTTTTTTTTAATTTTTACAAAATTTATTTTTTTAAAATCAGTATTTACCAATAAACAGTTTTTTATTCTTGCAAAAATAATATCAAACAGTCTTAGATGAATAAATAAAATCATAATTTAATTTTATTTAAAATTAACTTATATATATTATATTATATATATAAGAAATAAAATTTTTATCACATGATTTAATACATGGTAGATGCTCCAGATTGGAATTGGTGAACGCAACCATGAAATTCGTATCCAAATCCGCTCCACATCCCATCCTGGAAGTCTCGTTTTAGAGAAAAAAAAAGGGCAGAAATAATAATAATAATAATAAAAAGAGAAGCATAGTTGTATTCTTTTCTCCAAAGAAATGAGGTGTAGAAGTAGTGGTGATGATTCTTAATCATCATAATAATCACCATCATCTTTCCATAAAACTCCAAACTAAGAAAGGTATCATGTATCTTCTTCCCGACGCAACTCTCTTTCAGACGGACAATTCTTTCCAATTCAATCTGCATCTTCCTGTTTGATTATGATTAGGTTTAGGGTTTTTCATTTGGATGAACTCTCTGTTTACTACTGTTGCTGCTACTCTCTTTCAATTTAGGAAATTAGGTTATCATTTCCGAGAAAAGGAGGGGTTTTTATGCTTTACGACTTGGTAGTTGACTCATTCTTTTGATTCAATTTATTGGATTTGGGGTCATGTATAACGGTCACGAAGGGAAATTAGTGAACAAGATGTCGGGATTAGCGTTGAATGATTCGGCGACTTCCGCTTCTAATACTAATTTCAAGAATAATAACAGCGCCTACACTGATGGCAACAACAACAACAACAACAACGGCAACAACGATAGCTTGTTTCAGGTCATGAAAGCTGTTGAAGCTGCCGAGGGCACCATCAGACAACAGGTATGGTCCTTTTTTTTTTTTTTTTTGTGAAATGGAATGTGGGGCATTGTTAGAGCAAGTGTGTGTATATATATATAGAGAGAGAGAGAGAGATTTTTTTTTTTTAAATCACATCAATTAGGTAAAATGTTCTAGCACTTGGATTTAGGGATCAATGAAATGTATGTGATTCTTTTGCTGTTTTGCATGTATCTGTTGATTAGCTTTTGCATGGCTTCCCCTCTATTAGTGGTTTGTTTTTATGTTAATTTGATTTAAGAGGGTAAAGCTTAGCCTCTTACTGGTAATATTTTTTACTCTATTTTATCAGGTAGAAGAGAATACCCGATTAAGGAATGAGCTACAGAGAAAAATTCAAGAACTTGAAAACTATGTAAGTGATTCTTTTCCTTGTAACCTCTGTCTTCTCTCTCTCCTTTACTTATTGAGAGGGAATTCTAACACCCAAGCTCGACAAACATTTGGATTTAAGCATATGAGTATGATGAAATGGTTATGGAATCTAGAATTTTCCCGGGACAAGTTGGAAGGTCTCTTGAGTTTATGGTTTCATTTTAAATAAATTTATATGGATGGATTTATTAATTCAGAGATAGTTTCAGTAGATTTATGATTAAAACGTTATCTTGTCCAAATACGAAGCTATGGTTTAAAAATTTAAACCATAAATGAATGCTTATGATATTGGTTGGACTTCATAAATGCCTTGTCAAAATGCTCTCGAACAAATTACTATAAAAATCTAGAGGAGCGCTTGATTGCCTTTCTTTAATTATATTGATATATTTTGTATGCTGAACAATTTCTAGCTCTTAAGACCTTCTTGCAAAACAACTTTCTTAAAGGAGCAACACATGATTGTGGCCTTGTCTAATATTAGAGAGGCAAATTTCAGGTCTAATAACCAATAGACCTTCATTCATTTGGTAAATAAATTTTAGTTTCCTCTTTCTTTTTTTTGGGAGCCCTTTTTTTATTTCTTACTTTTTTTTTTTTAATCTTTAACTGGTGTGGGGGCACTGGTGTTAGTGAGGTTGTGGTTGTTGGTTAAGTAGGGATTAACGATGTTTCTTTGATTGAAGTCTTTGTTAGCAATATAATGTAGAAAATATCTCAATTTTTCTGGCAAATTTCCATACTTCAATGCTGATATTTTTTAGTTATAGTTAAGTCCTTGGTGTAGCGTGTTATGATTAATAATCTTCATAGCTTCAGCAGACTTTTCACACCCTTTTATTGGCTGGCATTTGGCAGAAAATAAATGAGTCAGTGGCCCAGAGACCTCATCCTGTTGATCCATGGAATGAGCGAGTTCATGGTCCTTACGGAGTTCATCCTTCAGTTCCTTCTGTAGGTGATCTGGAAGGTAAGAGCATGGGCACTGTTCCTGCTGTTGGTCCATCTAATACGCTGGTTCTCCACCCGGAAGTAAAGCCTAATGATGAGGATCCTGCCATAAAGAGACGGTTAGAAAACCAATTGGACGGCAGCAAGATAAATGGAACGTTGAGGGTAGTTTCTGGAGGGCAGTCACCTACTGACCATGCTGGTCTCTCTCAGTTATCTTCACCATCTGCCACATCAATATCCCCAGGAAGGTAATTTGCATGAACTAAAATAGTGTTAGTGAAGGATACACATACATTATAAAATCTTGCATGTTTCTCATAGGTATCAAATGGAAGGAGAATATGATTCACAATTTAATACATATGGGCATGGGATGCAAATGGCTGAAGCAAAAAACCCTAGTACTCTTTGGAAGCAGGTATCCACATATTGTTTCTACAGGTCTTACATTTGCGCCCTTGCATGTATATAATGAAATTATTTTGATTCATATGACCCATGCATATAGGATTTTGCTCTCAAGAGTAGGGATCATGAAGAAGAAATTTTGCAGTTAAGGAAACAACTTTCAGACTATTCTATGAAGGTAGTTGAGCATATATAACAATAACTTATTTCCAAGATTTTTTTACTTTTTGCTTGTGTTTTTACATTAATGTATGCAAATTAAAGTGCTATGATGTGAATGTTTGTGGGCAGGAAGCACAGATACGCAATGAAAAATATGTTCTGGAAAAGCGCATTGCTTATATGCGTCTGGTAGGGCCTTTGCCTTATGTTGTCATAGTTCATTAAAAGTTTCTCCATGCTCTATCTTCTTCTAGTTCCCTTTTGGGAATATTTTACCTAGTTTTTATCGGATTCTCCAGGCCTTTGATCAACAGCAACAGGACCTTGTTGATGCCGCATCAAAAGCTCTTTCATATAGACAGGACATAATAGAAGAAAATATACGTCTGACGTACGAATTGCAGGTTTGTATTTGTTAATTTCTTTCTAGGTATTGTATCCTATGTTATATTGGTGTTTTATTTTTACTGAATTTAGACATGGGACTTTTTAACTAACATTTTCTCAACTTTTCTTGTTTTCTTTTATTTTCTATCTGAATTGCAATTTCTGCTTGCCAAACTTTGTCACATCAATATGCTAATGAATTTGACCCAGTATAAAATATATTATTATTTCTTTTTTTCTGAAATGGAACTAAGTCTTAGCGCTAGTTAATTCTCTCTCTCTCTCTCTCTTTTATCTTGTTTGATATTTTTGATAAATCAATGTTTAAGCACACCTCTTGTTAGGCAACATCTGATACTTTTGGGCCAGTTTGTGAATAAAGCTAGTGTGAATTTGATGTCATTACCACAAATTTGATTTCATTGCACTGTGATTACCACAAGTTTATCTGCTGTTTGATTTCATGAATGATACTGTTACTGCTTATACTCTTTCTAATTAATCCTAATCCACAATAGGCTTCTTTCTTGGTCTATTGTTATTAGAATGAACTTTGAGGTCGTTATTTTGGTTTTCTCAGGCTGCACAGCAAGAAAGAACAACGTTCGTGTCATCTTTGCTGCCTCTTCTTGCGGAGTATTCTTTGCAGCCACCAGTTCCAGATGCCCAGTCAATTGTCAGCCATGTCAGGGTCAGTATCAATTGGTCTATTGTCTTTTAAATGTTTTTTGCTTCTAATAAGTCCAAATTCTTATTTGAAGGGCATGTATATTTAGAAAATGCATTGCATTTGCCCTTTTGATCAGTGGTTTTTTGCTGCTTGCAAAGCTTTCTGTGATCAAATAAATTTGCATTGTTAATTTTATAATACCCGATTAGCACCCTGTTGGACCAAGCTTGACAAAAATGGTTTCTATTGCCTGAAGTCATTTACTTTGATATTTAATCTCTTTGGCATTAGTTTTCATGTGGTAACTTCTAGATGAGAGATTCCTTTATATATAGAAAAAAAAAAGTTATGTAGATGTACTTTTGTGGGCTCACCTGATCAAGGCAAACTTTTTTTTGGTAACTTTTTTCTGGCTTTGCTTCAGTCTGGTCCAACTCCACATTTATTCTATAGCTTGTATGTCTAGGACTTGGCCAAGTTGAGTTGGATACATCATAATCTTTGGCTCAAGCTGGTATGGCTTTTCTGACTGGGGCAGAGTAGATTAGTTTTTAAGCCCTTTTCTCAGCCCAGGCCGGTAACTTGGCCCATTATCCTTTCTAGTATAATTTTAAGAAACATGCTCATTTTCTATATGTAATTACGTGTATATATCTATTTGAGCATTAACCTTTCAATCCTTTGATATGTGCGTTGAGATGAAATTTTGATGTTATATTATCCAGTCTTTTGAAATTAAGGGTTGTCAATATTCCCACCTTACTTGATCCTCGTACAACTATTCTTTTGCCCAAATAGTACAATTTGAAAAGCTGAAGTACAATTTTAGGTGAGGTCTTTAGCAGGTTGGTTTTACAGCTACAGATAGCATTTTAGCATTTTGAGGAGCATTAAGTGTATTCAAACTCTCCTAAGACATTTACTGGTTTAAAATGGTGGCTTGGTGATAGGAAAGATGTCAAAGTTGTCTAGGGCTGGGCTCTTTTTAGTTCCATTTTTATTTGTTTTGGGGGGTTTTGAGGAGCATTGGACAGGACTGGGCTTCTGTGTTCCATTTTCCTTTTTGTGGGGATTTTATGGAGCTTCATGATTAAAAAAAATTTGACTTTATCATTTGGTTTGCTGTGGGAAAAGGTGATCTTTTAGCCTTTTTATGGACATATGGTTAAAGTGTGATTGGTAAGTTCCTTAGGTGTCGTATCTTTCTTGAGGGTTGTTGCCTTAAAAGTCATACTTGTGGCTTTCTTTTGTTTTTGTGTTTATTTTTTCAAGTTGGGGGCCTTATCTACCGCATTGCAATATTGTTTTCTTTTCCGAATAACATCTTTTCAGGTGTTGTTTTTATGTTTTATATCATGTTTGATTGGAGGTGATCACTTTGATAGCCTTTTGTTTTGGTTGTAGTTGTTTTGGGTTCCATAAGATTGAAATGCCTTGTTCTCTAAGATATAATTTCTTATTTGTCTTGTAAAAAATTACAATAATTTACCTTTTATTTGATTGAAAATGCTGATGCTTAGAAATAGTAAAAAAAAGGGTGTATGTGACACATGAACACCATAAGATGTAGGAAATTCTCCCTCTCTCTCTAGAAGTAGCAAACCCTCTTCTCAATCAGGAATGACCAAAAAACAAAATAAAATAGCCTTGATTGCTTGACTTCAAGTAATAAGAGTAGAGAGAACTAAGTGAACCAATGTTTCTTTTGCTTCTTTCTCCTCTTTGCTTTCTAAATTCATACCCAAATCAAAAGGAAATGAACTCTTAGAAGTGCAGTCATCAATCTCTTTGCATTGCTTCAATTAGGCCCCAATGACTCTCTTTCCGTCATTTCGAACCCAAAGTTCATTTTTAAGATCCCCCTGAAGTAGAAAGGTTGCACCTGCTCTAGGGGTTGAATTGTGAATGCCAGGTGTAGAAACACCTTCCTGCTTAAGATGAACTTGAGCTAGCATTAAGACTTATCATTTTTCCCTTTCTAAATAGTTTGAATGATATCATTCTATAATTTGATTAACTATATCATTTATAAAAAAAAATAGCTAAAAGAAAAAAAAGAAAATTCAAATTTGTCCATCCTTCCATTTCATTTGTCCTTGAACTATGACCAAATCCAACACTTTCCTTGTCATCGCTAGCATCTTTTTAGTCCTTTAATTCCGTTTTCTGCTGAAGCATAGTTGCAAATATTCTTGTAAATATGTGGTTTTGTCCTACAACTATAACACTCAATCTTTTGAATGCCTTAGGCTGTGAATGTATCCTTTCTGATTGAACACACACACACACACACATATAACTCCATGGTGTAAATATATACATCTAATCACCTTGGCTAAGAGCAGGTAGTCTGTTATATGTGTCATTAATTGCATAATTGGTAACTTTCAACTAACCATATTCGAATATAGCGTTACAGAGTAAGTCTATGCCGCTAGGTACAAGCATAACCATTCAAAGCATTTGAGTAGAGGAATATACATGTCCTTTTTTTATTTTTTTATTTTTTTGATTCTTTCTTTGTGTTTTATGTTTCCTTTATATATCTGCTAAAGTTGTACGCATTGTTCCTTGCTATGGAAATCTTCTTCCCCAGGTTCTGTTTAGACATCTCCAGGAGAAGCTCATCCAAACTGAGGTATGCTGTGCATATATGAACTCTAGAGTAAATTTTTGATATTTATCTATTTTAACTTTGCATAGTTAATGTTTGCCAAGTTAAGTGGTTATTTGAAATATTCTGCTACTTGTTGATTTATTGTGAGTGCATTGTGTTGATTTTCTTCTTTCACTTGGTCCAGTCAAAGCTAAAGGAAGCCCAGTATCAATTAGCACCGTGGCGTCCAGATGTTAACCACTCAAATGTTTCTTCCCAGTCACCATCTCATTCTACTGGTGCAGCATTGGTAATTTTGATGTGCACATATCTTCTTTTTGACAGTGTGATGATAATTGCCTTTTAATTTCTGTTATTTTATTGACAGAACAAAAATGCACTTGAATTGGTGCCACAGCCAGCCTACCACGGAAAGTTATCAATGACTTCCCCAGATGTGCAGACTACAGAATGGGAATTGAGCCAAAATCAGAGAGGTTTGGGTGGTGGTGTAACAAAAAATATGGAAGCAGATGATGTGGGGAGATATTCACCTCTTGCAAGCAGGTGAGCCTGGTCAAATGGAGACTGCTACTGTGAACTGAATGTACAAATTACAACCATCTCCATTTGTTGGTGGGTTCTGTTTTCATTAAATTCTTATGTTGTCTGGTCCATATATGAATTATTGTTGTCTAGATAGTGCATGCTAGTTTCTGGAAAATGAACTTCGGTTGTCTTGCATTGGCATTACACACTACAGAATAATCAATCTTCTCTTTTACCTAAATTGTGTATTTTTTTTTGTGCCTTTTGTCTCTTATTGGTCAACAGTGTTTTATTGCATGAAACAATGGGTAAGAATTTTCACTACAATTAAAAAATGCTGTGAGCTTTTAGTATCATCTTTTTGAAAGGTAGAATGAAAAAAAGACATGTTTATTATGGGCTTAACCTTTCCAAAACTTTCATGAAGAATGATGGTTTATGAGTGCGTTTGGCATTGCTTTTGAAAATATAAAAAGCTGAATATTGAATAAAAAGCTGATTATGAGGTAAAAATATATGTTCGGTAAATGTTAATTTTAGAAAAATCAATTTTGTAAAAAGTGAAAAAGCCTTATATTAGAAAATGTTAGAAAAAGTTTTTCAGAAAAACTGAATTTTAACTTTTAAGGATAGCTGATTTAGTATTTTTTTTTAAATAAAAATATCCTTATTTTATTTCATTATGTAAATTATACTTAATATAAAAAGACTATTTTTCTTTTATCTTACTACCTAAAATTATCTGACATCAAAAACGACTCTACTTTTCTTTTTATTTCTTCTCTTTCTTTATCAACCAAAATCATAAGAAGTCAATATATATATATTTTTAAATTTTTTTATGTTATATTTATTTTTATTTAATTATATATGAAAATTTGTGATTTAAATAGTTTAGTGAAATAAAAAAGTGCAAATAAGTGGAAATAATTATTATTTTTTAGTGAGATTTTAAATATAATATATTAAAATTTGTATATGTCTTTTTTTTTTGGTTTTTTATTCTAAAAAGTAATTTTTAATCGTATCATTTACTAAATAATTAGTAACTGTTTTTGAATTTATAAGTTATTTTGAATTTTATTTATCAAATAGTTACTTACTTTTTAAGATACAGTTTTTTGGAATACAATTTTTATTAATTGAAAAATATATTTTCATAAGTTTTGCCTAACTAGCCCTATGATGAATTTGTAGAAAAGATTCTGCTATCTGCTTGGGAGTTGTGCTCAAGTTGTTGGCCTGTGCACAAGTAATAGTTTTTGGCATGTTATTTGTTGTATGGAGGATTATGTGAGAATTGACATTTATGGAATTTTGTTACACTCTGGCAGATAAACATGCATTGTTGTTAGATGTTCTTCAAGTGTTTGTATTAAGTATTTAAATATTAGACTCTTTAGAATGATGTTGACTTGCCTAGTGTCTTGTGCACTGCTGATGATTGGTAAAAACTGAATTACTGGATGTTTTTATGCTTCAGTTAGAACTGAAGTAATGGATGTATTTATGCTTCAGTTAGAATAATTATGGTCCTGTGGATGGAGAAGGATTTTGACATTGATAATAGCAAGAAGAAGAGGGTAAGAACTTAGTGGCCGTGTAAATAGTTTTCAGGTTTTCATTCAACGAAGCAACATAAGATGGTTACTAGGGTTCGTTGAAAGGCTTAATTACTGGGAGAAAAGGCATGGAAACTTGCGGAATTTCAAGCAAGTGAATTTAATAGAGTGCTTGCGCATTTTTATGAAAATTGCAACTGACTAATAAAAGTGCATGCTTTTATAGTCCCAACAAGAAAGCATGTTAACTTGGGTATACAATCATAGATGGTTATGGTCATGGCGAGCTCGCTTGTTAATTGTTAAAATTGTAGAAATCAGTGAACTAGTTATGTTTCTGCCAAGTCAGTGCCCCTAGACAAATTGGCTATGCACTTCCTCATGTGTAACCATAGGCTGTCACTTGTAGTAGCCTTCCATAAGTTGACATCATAAAAAGTTGAAGCACAAGCAGAGAAAGCTTGTCTGCTTGTGTCTGCATGCACTGGCAAAGCTTTTGATCCCACCAGTAAAGCCAGCAATATGAATAAGTTTTTTCTAGTCATGCCAGTTGAATCTGAAAAGGATGTAGTTTGGATGCGGATGCAGTAAGATGATTTTATAATATTTTTCAATAGCTTAATCTGTGTTGAAATTTTGTTTGCATGTTACGCTCACAAGGCAAGTATGTTGGTTCTCGAGAGCTCCTTCCTTTCACCCAAAATACACAACATAGGTTGTTGCTGAGGCAGAAAATAAAAGTAGTTCTATTGTTTCATGGTTGCATTGTTGGTCTTTTTGCTAATTACAGTGTTGTGCTCTATGGTTTTGATGAAAATATTGAAGATTAGCAATCTCTTTGAGCTGAGCTAAATATAGAGAGTTGCAATATAGATCTAAATTGGCTGCTGGACTGTAAGAATCCAAGCAGATTATGCTATGGATGTCTAACGTTTCTGTAGAGTAACCTATTACCTAGGGGATTTTGATTCTTTGTATCTTTGTCTTTCCATGTCACCTTGGTCCAACTTTTACTGTTCTCCAGGAGCTCTGTGACACATGATGTACAAGCACAGTTAGCAGTAAATTATGGTGAAGAAGCCACCAATAAACAAGTCAAATTTCGTGAACCTGTCAGCAACAATGAGATTGATGATTCAGAAGCAGAGGGGCACCAGAATGAGAAAGAATCTTCAACTAATTGGGGAACCACTGCCCTTGATGATCCTAGTTCCTCGTATTCACCTTTCCTACCTCCTGTTCTTGAAGAACCTTCTTCTTCCTTTTCAGAGGGTGGGACAAGCTTGGTTTCTGGTCCTTTTTTTTTCTTTTTCTGTTTTAATTTGAGCTCTATCATTGATTTTCTAAATGCATCCTGCAGCTGCAGATGACGATCCATTGCCAGCAATTGAAGGTCTCCAAATTTCAGGTGAAGCATATCCTGGGCGAGAACTTCAGGCATGTGGATATTCTACCAATGGAACAACCAGTTGTAATTTTGAGGTATGGTTTAGGATCACTTCTTGGGTCTCATCTATCAGTTATTTTGGTAAAAGTTTGTGTGATATGCCTCAAATGTGTCTCTGTTCATTTATGTATTATATTTTTCATATTCTTTCACTCTTTGTGACCCCATCAGTGGGTGCGCCATTTGGAAGATGGATCTGTTGATTATATTGAAGGTAACTCTCTCTCTCGTGTGTGTGTGTGTGTGTAACATATTTCTCATTTTTTTTAGCTTATCACTTTCCTATACCTGAAAAATGATTCTTAAGGAGAAAGATACTTTGCAGGAGCAAAGCAACCAAATTACCTTGTTACTGCTGACGATGTTAATACATATCTGGCTATAGAAGTCCAGCCTCTGGATGACAGGAAGCGGAAGGTATGAGCTCTGAGAGTTGGCTGTGCAGTAGTCACCTACTTTGCCTTCATACACACTTCTATCCTCGCTCCCTCTTTTTTGTCTATTTTTTTGTGCCTTATGCATTGGTGTGACAAAGCCATGCCTTCGATGTACTCCCCAATTTATGATTTTGGTTAGAACTTGTGTATGTCTTTGTGTGCACGTGTCTTTTTTTAGTCTTTTGTGTTGGAAGTTTTTACCTCACAAGATAATGTACAGATGCATGCACATGACCAATGAAGTGCACTGTGCACATTCTGATATTTGCATGAGATGGCGAGATGGTTTGAGGTCAGATCATTACTTTAGAAAATCTTATATTAGCTAGGAGTCTGTTTAGACTGCATTTTGGAGAGGAAAAATCATGTTCCTGGTGTATTTGGTAAATGTCCAAAACTGAGTTTCAACCATTCAAAACCCATTTCTTGAAAAAGCATCTGTCTTGATGTTTTTTTCAAGTTGATTTTTGCTTTAAGGGGGAGCAGTTTTTGATTCTTCTGAGTTAAATAGTCCTTGATGATTTAAGAAAATTACCATGTCATTGAAAAACCTGTTTTTGCCCCTGCCTTCCTATCTTGCATCCAGCCATCTCTCACATCGGTTTGGTTTCCACCATAGATGGAAATGATATTTTTACTTTTTGCTATATTTTTCCTATATTTGCTTCCAAGTTTATTTTTTTCCTTTCTAATTGATGCAATCTTAGTGGTGCCTTCGATCAACATTTGGTAGTTGTTTCTCTTTCAAATATCTGCTGCTTGCTTGTGCTCTCTTGTGAGTATTGTCCAACTTCCTAAGTTTAAGGTGCTCAAAATGGTCAGAGATTCAGAAAAGGGTAGCTGCTACTTGTTTTTTCCTTCTCCTGTTTTCTTTCTCATTTTTTTCTTCAAAAGCAGTAATTATTCGCCCCTTTCAATTATCACTCCTACCTCTACTCATCTTCGCTCTACTCCTTTCATTTTTATGTCCATTTATCTCTTGTCTACTGTGGTTGGCATCTCCTATCTTTAAGTTAGATTGGAAACATTTTGATTTTGGACCTCTATATTCATTGCATACAAATCCCATAACTTTCAGATATAGGACATTGCATAGTCCTTATTAATGATTTCAAATTAAATTCCTTAAATTACACTTGCATCCTTCCTTTTGGATACAATAATGTTGTAGTCCGTATTTTTCATGAAATAACACTTAGTCCCGGAATATAAAATTTAAGCACTATGGAATTAATTTTCTGAAAAAGAAAGATTCGATTTCATATTTGCAACAAACTTCAGGGTTTCTTTCTGTAGTTCACCCAATTCAAAATATTAACTTTAGGGTTAAATTTAATTGTGATCTCTAATGTTTGACGTTAATTTTTAAACTAGAACTACATTTAAGTTTTTCAGTTGTCAATTGTCAATTATGAAATTAATACATTCTTCGGAAGGCCACAATTTTCTTTCGTCAAAAGGTTTATTCAATCTTGCACTTGGAGGTGTCTAGAAGAAAGGTGGCAAATAATGTTGCGAATTTTCCCTTAAAATTCTTGGATTCAAGCCATAAATCAAAATAAAATTGAATGTATTATTCAAATGCTAGACCAATTTTGTCAAACAAGAAAAATATTATAGAAATTGCAAAAAGAAAATTTCGTTTTACCAGTTGTAATATGTGCATAGTTTAGGGATGAGATTATAATGGTTTGAAGTTGAGGAATTCTTTTTAAGGTTGGGGCTTGCTTTTGATTTGCAATGATTTCAGTAATACTGTTGCAGCCTTTGGAGGCTTATTATTTTGGGCTGGAATGATTTACTAGTCAATTGCATTTGTATATAATGCTTTATTATTGTTCTTATAGTATTATAATAAACGCTGGCACTCTAAATTTCTCTGTTTTTAATCCAGGGCTTTGCATTAAGTGTGTGATAAATGTAATTGACTTAAAAGTCACCCTTTTTTGAGATTCACTTTCAAATTCCTTGAGGAATGCACAAACATCTGGACTTGTATAGGTTCCGCATAAGATTGGACATCTACTATTTACCTTTTTATGCATGCTGTAAATTAGGCATCTGATTAGCTTGATGCTTGATGTATTTGGGTATAATGCGGGGTTCTGTAAATTTAATCTCTTTCTGTGTGCACATGAGCTTGTGTTCCCATGTGTGCATGTTTATGTATAACTAGAAAGCATCAACAAGTGTACTTTGAAGGATAAGCGACTGGATATAGGTGTTTGGTTAATGTTTAGAACTAGATTGCCTCTTGCCATTTTGATCTTCTGTTATTTCAACATCGTATTGTCTTATACCCAGCATACAGATAGGTCCTTTGTTTTTGGCCTATAAAGATCATGTGCATTGATAACGCAATTTGATGAGTATGTGGAACTGATGAAATTTTATTTTATTTTATTTTTTGTTGTTGTTATTGTTGTGTTGTGTGGCTATATTTTCTGGGTTATAAAGTGAGATTATCTGGCTAATATTTTCTTTTGGTTTCCTTTTTACTAATTTGTCCAGGGAGAGCTTGTCAAGGTGTTTGCAAATGAGCAAAGAAAGATTGTTTGTGGTCAGTTGACTTCTTGTGGCTAGAATGAAGCAGCTGTTTATTATCTGTCTTAATTAAGAAACAGTTGTTTGATTGCATCATTTCTGAAATTTACAGTAAATGAAAGCAATTGCTTTTTTTTTTTTTTTTGCTACTCTTGTTCCTCAGTTAATATCATCTTGCATATCAGTTATAATATCTCCACCCCCTACCCCTACCTCTTCTTTCTGATGCATAGATTAATTTCAACTTTACTATGTCTTAATGAGCCTGAAAGTGGCTTATGTGGTCACTGCAAAAAGAGATTTTATTCTTGGTGCTTTGTCACCTGTTCACAATATTACATTTATGAAATATAACATTATCTACCATCTAGCAAATTGCGCCATAATTCCCAACACTAAGTTGATTATGAGGCATGCAACTTGCCTCATATTTCTTTCTTAGTCACAATTTAAGGGATTCTGATACCTATTTTTTTGGCTCCTGTATATCACGTGTCTGTCAAATGTTATAATCCTCTCGCTTTCTTTGCTCACAGATCCTGAGATGCAGATCCATATTGAAAGAACTCTTCAGAGTGGTCATGCTTCATATAGAGTATCCTTATCGGTATGACTTCTTGTGGGAGAGAAGAGGCTGTAGTATAATTATAAATTTTTCCCTTCTCATTCTCTATTTCATTATGTTGTTCTTACCAAAGATCTGTTGACATTCAATTTCTTGTTAGTTTCTTTATTTTGTGAATATCTAATCTCGCATGTACCCTCTTATATTACAGACTGTATATATATGGGAGCCAGCCACTCTGGCTGTTAAAAAAGAAGGTTATAGTATAAAGTGCAGTGGATCGAGTGGTGTGGTAGTGAATGAGAAGTTTTCTCCAAGCACAAATGTAAGCTTCCTTGCTTGCTTATTCTCTTTGTTGGCCTGTGTGATTGACAAGATAACCTTAAATATTAGGATGATTTGTTTTGGGAAGCTTTGAAGTTCTACTACTTTTTTCTATTTTATTTATTTACTTATTTTATTGATTTATTTTCTAAAATTTTGGAGAGTTGAGGTGAGCTGGTGAATGAAAACTCCCTTTTCTCCCCTTATTTTAGGTTGAGGACCTGGCTTTTATCACATGCAAACTCATCTGTCTCAGAATTTTCTTCTTAAATAATTTAAGGAAAAGAAAATTTGTTAGCATGACAAAGCTGATCCAAAAGCTGGATCTATGTGTAGCATGCTCTATGGAAGTCAGACAGCATAGGTTTTGCTATTCTACTTTTCTAGAAGCTCAATTTGGTCTCGGCAGCACATGTTACCCTGGCTGTTGCTGAATGTCGAGAAATAACTATGTTACTGGATAGCTTTATTTTTCTTTTCTTTTCTTTTTCTTCCTTCCCCTTCCAAGACAACCAAACATTCATTCAGCAGTCAAAGAGTGTTCTTTTCTGATTACACTTGTTTTCACAACTTAGAATGGACAAACTGCAATCACAGATATTAGATTTCGTTTTCCCTCTGTTTCTGAATGGACAAACATTCACTATAGCTTTCTCATGACAAAGCTGATCCAAAAGCTGGATCTATGTGTAGCATGCTCTACGGAAACCAGACGGCACAGGTTTTGCTATTCTACTTTTCTAGAAGCTCAATTTGGTCTCAGCAGCACATGTTACCCTGGCTGTTGCTGAATGTCTGGTTTAATTCAGTGCTCAACTTCTTCTTGCTATGACAAAAATAACTATGTGAAGCACGTAATTACAAGTGAGAAAGAAATGGTAGCTTCTCCTAGCATGCTTGTTCTTTCTCATCATTAGTAAGGCAGGTGAAATATCGAGAAAGAACAATACTGGATAATTCTATTTTTCTTTTCTTTTCCTTGTTCCTTCCCATTCCAAACCAAACATTCATTCAGCTGTCAAAGAGTGTTCTTTTCTGATTGCACTTGTCTTCGCAACTTAGAATGAACAAATTGCAAACCAGCAAATAATAGATTTCATTTTCCCCCTGTTTCTGAATGGACAAACATTCATTATAGCTATCTCATGTGCTGTGACTGATGTTTGTTCTAAATTTTCTCTCATGCTCTTTCCATTCTTATCAAGAATCATTTGGAATTTTGATCTGTGGGTGGTTAGAAGCCTAGGGGTTTCAGTCTACATCAAACCAGCCACATTGCAACTTTAGCAATGTAATGAAAAGGGAGCATTCAGGAACTTAATTGAATGAAGAAGTCTCCTTTTGGAACTTTGGTTCTCTCATGCACCGTAATTTAGGAAGACAGTCATGAAACTAAAGCTGGACAGTTCAAATGCATATGTGCAACAGACGTTTAAGGTGATTGTGGAAACCCAGTTTATTTGCTGGAATTTTTTTTAGCAGTGTGTGAATGTTGTACTTAATCTTGTTTAGTGAAGAAACAACAAATTCTCAGAACAATTATGGTAGAGATGAACAGTATATGCATGGAAATGCAAGTAAGAATTGAATTAATAATTTTGTTCAGTTGTGGAGAGCTGAACTGTCATCCTGGAAGGACAAGTTGCATGATAATTGGCATAATTGGCCGTTTCTAATATCTGCTGATGAACCTTTATGGAAGGTAATTGTGTGTTCAAGTTCCAAAAAGTGAAGATTACAAGTTGGCCAAGGATGACATCGGGTGCAAAAGGATTTTCCATAAACTTGTACTGGATAAAGTACATAAACTTGGTTCACATAAAGGCAACTCAAGGTCATTGGCAGTTGAAGGATTTGACATCTCAAGAATTCTGTAAAGATGAGTAAAATGGAGAAAAAAAAAGTTTCATGCAGGTTACTTCAAGGCCGTTATAGTTGAGTTGCATGCATTTCAAAGTTGGCAAGTTATGTTATTAGGAAGTAGAAACAAAATTCATAGTTTATTACCAGTTGACTTGACCGTACTTAATTGAACTTTTGGTCAGAAATGGGAGGACTAAGCAGTAATTTTTGGAAAGTATATTTATGTTTTGTATGTAGATTTGAGGTGAGTAGTATGGTGATAAAGATAGGACTGTGTACCGTCTGATGCTTATTGAATCAGAACTATGGTTTCTGTGTAACAGAGAACACTGAAATTATCCTGATGATGCAATTTACAGTTATTTGTTTTTATCTGAATATTAACATGTAAAGGCATTGTTTGGAATTTATGATTTACTCGTCTCAAGAATTTGTAGTAGCCTACAATAATTTGTACTTTGCTTGGTATACCAATTTACTTTGAACCTAAAAATTGAGCCAGTAACAGTCTCTAATGGTAATGGTTGTCCTACCATATTTTCTTTTGTATGAGGTAGTTGCCTTATCCACAGCATTTAACTGTATGAAAGTTTTAAGTTGAGAGGGGGGAAGGGAAGCTAGGGCACATAACTTCCCTTGTTTAGTTGGATGGGGAATGGGGGTGAAGCAGGTGAAGGAGGAACAACTGTTTGAAGGGTACTTGAAGTCAACTGTAATTCTGGTATTTTCAATTAAAGTTCAAACCAGGAAATAAAAAATGAAAATATTATAAATTCTCCACCTTTCCTCCTTTAACCTCTGATTTGGGAGTTGACACATTTGAGAAGAGTGGAGGCTAATGGGTTTATCCATCCCCCTTCCAGTCTTTGAGGGGGGAAAAGAGAGGAGGGAGTACTCCTAAGCTGGTTAAAATTTCTATTTTCTTCCATTAAAGGTTTAATGTCTAATTCCTTCTGGTCCATTATTTAATATCTAGTGAATAAATCTTGTGAGAAATTGTCTGATAAGACATAGCATCTTGTAGGGTGCGCATGCAACAGTTTCTGGTATCAGTGGCAAAATAGAAAAATGGCATTCCCTTGTTTTGACTTCTTGATATTAATGGTTTGGATTGACATCTGTCTGAGGCTAATAGATACTCATGTCTGTATTCAACCTGATATTGTTTTGCGTTAATCATTTGAATTGAGAGTAACTATCATCAGATGTTTGACAAAACTATGATAATCTTTTAGAAAGTCTTTTTTTTTTTTTTTTTTTGGGTTCAGTGAATACTCTTGCTAAATGCTGCCAAATTGTTTTGTTGCTGAACTTCTTATTACATTATTGCCTCTCTCTCTCTTTTGGTTAGGTTGCGATCTTATATGGACAGCCTACAGAATTTGTAATAACCAGTTCGAGTAATGTCCAGCATGTCTTACGAGCTGATGAGTCAATGGATGGTAGCAGGTGATTTTTAATGGTTTCTCATGTATTTCTAACTTTTCTTCTCCCCAAACAAAATACTGTTACTTATTTAATTGATTGGTGATTATTCCTTGAATCCCATAAAAATTTAGAGTGTAATCCACTTGCAAATATAATTTAGTTGTTTTTCTTTGAAAAAGAAATATATTTGCATCTTGGGAGGCTGTTTAGAGTGCATAAAAAAAAGACTGTTATAATATTATTTGTTCACCTTGCTTTATTTTTTCCATCTGTAGATTGGTTGTCATTGTAATTGCCTTTCTGCTATATTTTCTCCCTTTTTGGTCTATACTAATACTCTCTCATTTTGTCACTTTTTACAGTTCAAGAGATGCAATTGTGCTCGTGTTAAGAATATTAATCTTGCGGGTATAAAAATTCACGTTTTTTACATTTTGGTTCCTCTCTATCTGAATGAACTCGAATTCTGTGACCTATATATATATATATATATATATATATATATATGCATTCACACACACATGTATTTGTGTATATACATGTGCGTACATACATATGCATATACATGTACATACATATATATGTACATGAACACGCACAAGTGTGAGCATGCATATACCATTACATACACATATATGTGCATAAACACATGCACATACACATGTACATGCATGCCCTCACACATGTATTTGCTAAGTGGCATTTGAATTGTACTCTTATGCTGCATTTAGGAAAATAACCATTAATCTCACTTCTATCTTCTTTGATTGGCACCCAATAGTTTCAATGATTATTCATTGATGCATGTAGCTAGCAGCTTGTGCATGATGGTTCTTATTTTGATAACACTGTCTCTGCCTTAGGATATGGACTAGCATAGAAAAATCAAAGTTTGCAAATAGGATAAGATTATTTTGGACTTAGGATCGTCTATGGGTGGATCCAAAATGGAAAGCCCAGAACTCCTAGCCCTCTTTTCTATATTCTTCTGCATCCAGCGTAAAGAGAAATACCAATTTATACTAGGTCTGGTTACAATAGATACAGACTCGAGAATCTTGCTTATAATGGTTGGAGTTGGTGGCAGGGGGCTATAATGTTGAGCTAGGTGGTTGGAACTTCTTTACGTCTTCAATCTTGTAGAGGCACTCTAGATTATTATGAAATGAACAGAAAATACTAGTCTTGTACCTTACTTCGTAATAATACATGCATTTTTTATGATTATCATATATTTTCAGTTCTGCTATTTAATTGTGAACGTCTGAGGATCAAACCTGTGAAATTTTTTCTTTAATATCTTTTTCTTCCCGCAACAGTTTAGTGACCATGCATGAGGTTTATCCCAATCTAGAATCGATTCATTGGCATAAAAGAATACATGTGTATTGTCATTGAAAAGTCTGTGGTTATAAGAATCAATCTGGTTGGACATTGCAGGCAGGTGAAAAAAAGAAAGGGAGGAAAAGGAGCATATTCTTTTACAAGTGAGGAACAGTTTTTTTTTTTTTTGGCTCAGTCCAGCTTGGAATAGCGCATGCTATTGAGGATGTATAGAAGTGCATCTTGAGGATCAACTCCGCCTCCAATATTTTGAGTAGATGTTACGAATCTAGATTGCTTCTACCTTTGATGCTTATTATTCTTTGCCAAAGTACAGATAAATTGGTAGTTGTGTCATTCAAAATATTAGCTAGATGTAAACATTTAGGTGGTTTTTCAAAATCATGCAAAGGTGGAGCATTGGTTGCAAAAGGGCATAAATCACTGAGTTGTGGTTGTTCCATTAATCCACTGGAGTAAACAAAAAATTAGTAGCTTAATTTGATTAATACATGGTGAATCATTAGCTTGAACTCTGCCCAGGTTCCGTG
Organism: Excoecaria cochinchinensis; assembly: GCA_947683425.1. Classification (NCBI taxonomy): domain Eukaryota; kingdom Viridiplantae; phylum Streptophyta; class Magnoliopsida; order Malpighiales; family Euphorbiaceae; genus Excoecaria; species Excoecaria cochinchinensis. The sequence continues at coordinate 16,544,266 of CANTUQ010000013.1, forward strand.
GCTCTGATAATTTAAAATCCATCACTATATTTGTTGGGAGTGTAACCCCAAATGTATGACTATGAAGAAAGCCTAAAAGAGTGGTCAATTCGTTTAGGGTGAATTGATACCTCGATAGTTTATAAATTTGTTCATCTAGTGGATGTGTAATTTGTTTAAAAGAAATAAAATAATTACAGATTAGAAATGAAAGATAGGGATAAAAACATTTTAATTGTGCTTAAGGGTCATGAAATTGGCTATTTCACAGTGGTTGGTTAATATTATCTGAAACTGAAGAAGAATGTTCGTAATGTTGAATACAAAAATAGAACTTATTGTGTAATGAATTTGTTACTCGATAATAAATGCCAATGACCTAGTTGTCAATGTAGCGTCTTGTAAAAGCTTCAAATCATGAATACAACATACTCTGCATAGGCTTGAGGACGAGAGGAACTTCTGCTTGTCAAAGCTCATAGGTATTGAGATTTTATCTCACAAAATCAAACTCTTGTACAACAAATAACATTTAGTCATAAGACATTCTATTATTACACTCAAAACTTTTCAAATATTCTATCACTCAAATTTGACAAAAAAGTATTCATTACCACCCTAAAAAGAAATAAGAAAATTGCATGAAATATCACTTTTTTCCATTCCTTTGTAGAAATATTTAGTTCAAAAATACATTTTCTTTAAGCGTACTTTATAAAAAATACCAATTTTTTTTTAGAACCAATTTTACCAATTAATGGAAAATCTAATTTATTAGTGAATTTACGTCTCTTAATTTCTGTTTTTTCAAATTTTAACATGCACCTAATAAAATTCAACCGTTTTTTGTGATTTTATGCACCAATCCACAAATATTTGCAGAGTTGATTGATAAACTAGTCGATCCAATTAGAGCAGTTGCAATTTTCAAAACCTAGCAAGAACATATTTTCCCCAAAAGTCTCACGTATCCTTTGTCCCTTTGTTTCCCAAAAATCCCACATTTCCTTTGCAGTTACGATCTTGCTTCAAGCCAATCACTTGTGTTTCCGCCTACGGTTGTCATTTCTCTTGCTCTTGGTGATTGCTTTCTAAGCCGACATCGATATCCTGTATTTTCGCTTATTGTTGCTGCTGATTGCATCATCAAAAAATATTTACAAGTTAAAGATTTTGTATTTTTGAATTTGTATTTTTGTCTTTAATTTCTCTATTTTTTGGTTGGTATTTCTTTGTATATGTTGATATACAGAATTGCAAACAAGTAAAATTTCAAAATTGAAATTAAGTATACCATATGGTATACCTTATATATATATATATATATATACACTAAGTGGAGGTTAGAAATTTCCAATTTTGTAATTTGTTATATTTATTGGTATATCAAATGCATTTTTGACAGTTAGTATACTAATGGGTATATCATGTTATACATAGATATACCGGATTGAATTTTATGAGAATTTTAAAGGTAAAGTGGTATAAAAAAATTTAACGTCATTTATAAAAACAAAATATATATATTATATGAAAAATTGGGAAGATGAGAAGTTGATTTTAAATAGAAGACTTTTTAAAAAATAGATTAATGGAAAGTTGAATGAATATAGGAGACTTTTAAAAAGAGGTTAATGGAAAATTGAGTGAAAATTTAACTCAAAAGTGGTATTTTAAAAATAAAAATTTTAAAAAATGATATTTTTGTAATCAGAAAGTTTGGATAGTATTTTTGAAAATACCTTTACTTTTCTATGATATTTTTGTAAAAAATTCATTTTTTAAATTTCTATTTTTAAAAATACTACTTTTGAATCCTATTTTCACTAAATTTTCCATTAGCCTACTTTTTAAAAGTCACTCAACTTTCCACTAATTCACCATTTTAAAAAGTTTTCTATTTAAAATCAACTTTTCATCTGGCTAGTGTTTCCAGTAAAATGGTTATCTATTATATAAATATATTTCATGAATCATGTTAAATTTTATTTTTCTTTTCATGCCACTTTACATTTAAATTTTTTTTATAGCATTCAATTCGGTATATTTATGTATACCATGCTATATCTACTAGCATACTAACTGTCAAAAATACAATTGATATACCAATAAGTATAACAAATTACAAAATTAAAGCTTTTTATCCTCCACTTCAGTATATTTATTTATACATATCGGTATACCAAACTGCATTATACATATCGGTATACCAAATTGTATTGTTGTAATTTCTAATTTGAACTTGGTATACCATATACTTAATTTCGATCTTGAAATTAGTTGCTTGCAGTTCTGTATACCAATGTATACAAAGGTATACCAATTGAAAAATAAAAAAATTACAGACAAATATAGAGACCCAAAAATACAAACCTTCAACTTGTAAATCTTTTCTAGCGATGTAACCAACGTCGGTAATGAGCGAAAATACAGGAGATCGGCTTCGACTTAAAGAGCGATCACCAACGGCAAGGGAAAGGATAGAACCTTAGGCAGAAACACAAGTGATCGGATTGAATTTTATTAGGCTTATATTAAAATTTGGTGAAAAAGAAATTAAGGTAAGAAATTAAATTCATTAATAAATTAGATTTTGCATTAATTGGTAATATTTTTTCTAAAATAAAAAAAGTGGTATATTTAATAAAGTAAGTTTAAAAAAAAAAGTATTTTTTGAAAACTAAAAAAGAGAAATATATATTTTTAAAAAGGAAGAAAAAAAGTAGTATTCTATGCAATTTCTTTTTTTAGAAAAATGATATATTTGTAATAAAAAAGTTTGGGTAGAGTTTTTGAAAACACCTTTACTTTTGTATGGTATTTTGTGAAAATTTCTTAAGCAATTCCCAAATTAATTGACTTGTGTGTAAAATACGTGCATGACTTTATGCATATTTTACTCCCTAAAATTGGTAAAATATTCTCATTATATTTTCAATTTTTTCAGGTGCTTTATTACACACCACAATTGACATAAAAGTATCCATTAATGAGTAGAAACCAAAATTATATGTGGATTATCCTTTTTTTTTTGTTTCATAATTATACAAAATCTTTACAATATATAAAAATAAATCTTTAATGGTTAAAATGTTGCAATTTATTGCTTTAATTATTCAAATTCAATTCAAGTCATGATTAATTTTATTTTTGCAAATGATAAATTGACATGTCATTGATCTCACTTGATTTGCCAAATGACAACTTCATATTTTGTTAGTTTTTATGGAGAAATTGCTGAGATTTTGAGAGAGAGAGAGAAAACCAACCTCAATTATTATAAATTAAATAAACTATAATAGAACTATTTGAGGTGTAATGAGATACACTTTTATCTAATTGAGGTGTGTGATAGGACACTTGAATAGATAGAATGCGCAATAATTTTTTTTTTTTTTCCCAAGTTTGTGGTACTGAATATGCATCACACATGGAACACTTATCAAGATAGAGTAGGTGATTGGTACAGTTTTGTCACACTAAAGTGTGTAATAGAACACCTGGTTGTGTGTTTATAAGATTGATTATTGATAATTTTTAAAAAATAAATTTTCTTGAAAAGTTAAAATATTATCCGTATAAATGATAGTTGTTGAGTGATAAGTCCTGTGTTAGCCATTGAGTAAATAGGCGTTTATCAAGGTAAATCATTTGCTAGGTTATTCAGATAAGAAATAATACTTTTCAAAATCATTAATTTTTCAAAATTATGAATAGTTTATTTTATAGAAATACTTATTTTTCAAGTTATTCTACCACAAACTCAGCAAACCAAAATTCAAAAAAGTTCTCGGTAGTGAAAAAATCGGTGTATTCCAAAACCTTTTCAAAATTGATTTCATAATCAAAACTGAAAAAACAGATGCTCAAATTTCAAAACCTTTCAAAACCTTCTAACTTATTTCTCAAAAATATTACAAAATGCTGGAAGGATCTATTCTAAGTAGCCATAATTTTTAGAGTGCATTACAAAGGCATAGTTTTTGCTTTTACTGCAACTAAAAATATTGATTATAAAAAAAGTGAAACTTTGTTTTTACAAATAAATTTATTAAAAGCAAATACTGTCATTCCAAAATCTATCATTTGAAGAGATATCACTCTTCCTGAAAAAAGGATCTTGAAAGCAGTTACAAACCAAAATTTCCTGAATAAGAAAAACTAAATACTCATTTGAGGGAAGTAACCCAGTATAATGATGGAAAGGTAAAACTAACCTTTAGCAGAGCTTCTAGCAACAGATATTCTAATGTCGGTTTTTCCGCGAGTATTGTTGATTTGGGGAGAGCATCAAATTTACCTTCAGTGACTCATCTTTCAAATAAGATGGAGAGTTTTCAAAAATTAAGGTTTTCTTGTTCAAGCATTCCAAGTGCTTTTTTTTTTTTCAAAATGTAAATTATTCTACAAATGTACTTTATCAGGTTTTCATAAAACCTCAAACAATTGTTGAGGAATAACAAAATAATTTACCACCAACTTTACCATTTTTTTCTGCAATAACATAAAATATTATTAATGAATTAAAAGTTATAAAAAAGAATTTGAAGTTGACAAAAAAATTTATGCATAAAGATTTTTATGTGTCTCAAAATTTAGAAAAGAGAATTTGGTTCTTTAATTTTTTTTGCATAAAAGAAAAGAAATTCAAAAAGAGTTTCATGATTTTATTTTACAAAATAAAACTCATGTTCTGTTTTTTGACTGATTTGAAATTTATGCATCTCAAAATCAAATCTCATATCCATTAAAATAAAACTCAAAATCTGTAAACCCTGAAACTTCTAGAAACAAGGTTTTAGAATGGAAAATGTCAAATGGTAGGAAAATCTAATTAGAATGCCAACCATTAAGACAAATCAAAATAGCACATCTAGATCAAACATTAGATGTTGCTCTTTACAAAATTCCAAATGAAAACACAAAAAAGATATTAAAAATGTCATTCAACAAAACAACTTTATAAATGCTCATCTTTGTACAATTGCTAAGCAATTAACTAGGATAAAAGAAAACAAAAAGTCAGTTGTTTCCCCTATTGAAACAACAAATACTAAACTAAAGAGTCCTATTTTCAAGTCTTTTTGGATTTCAAAAACAAGCTAAAAACTATTCAAAAAAGGTAAATCAGAATTTACTCAATCCCTTCGAGACCAACTTTGTAGAATAGAACAAGCATATACTTCTACTATACTAATAGTTGCACAGGACACCCTTGATGGAAATAGAATTGTTAGTAATTTAAATTAGGTATCTGACTCTGAAGACTAACGGTAAATTCAAAATGTAGAGTTAAACAAACTCTACTGACAAAGAGGTCAATCTCTATCCATCACCAAGCACCAGACCTAGATATAGAAAATAGACCGAACATACCGTCTCAGTCTAAGTTCAACGCCACTATCATTTATGAGTGGAATATAGATGGTATGTCTGATGCAATATCCTCACTCTTCTCCAGCATATGACTATAACCTCAAATGCTTACAAAATCTAATAAAAGGTTGGTAGGATTACCATCTCACTCTCCAACAACAGCTAAAAATATTAGGTGACATTCAAACAACAGAGGATGGAATACCTATTCTTGATGAGATAGGAAATCCAATTGTAGGTGTAGTTGCAACCCTAATCCACACAATTAGTCTGCATTTTATAGGTGACCTTTCTCACGTAAAAGACAAAAACGCAGAACTTCTTTCAAACCTCATATGCAAAAAGCTTTATGGTTTTCAAAACTAACAAAACACTTTTTTTAACTAAATTAATGCTTAGAGAAGATTCTAATAAACCATTTTGGAAAGAAAAATTCATAGCAGGTCTTCCTACCCTTTTAGCAGAAAAAGTCAGAAACAAAATCAAAAAAACTTTTACAATTAATTAAATTCCTTATAATCAATTAACTTATGTGGAATTAGTTAGCTTCACATAAAAAAAGGTTTGAAAATTTGTCAATATTTAAAATTTCAAAAACATTTGAAATAGAAAATGAAGAAAACTAGGTAAGAACTAGGATCTTTCAGCAAACAATTTGAAATCTCTACAGGAAACCCATCAAAAGACTGTGAAATTTCTTGTTTAGGGTCCTACTAAAAGCCTTACATTTTTTTTTTCAAAACCAAATAAAGAAGAGTTTTATAAGAAGTCCAAACCACAAAAAAAACTTACAAAAAATAAAGGACTTTCAGAAAACCGTTCAAACCTCAAACATCAAAACAAGCCACTTGCTACCTTCAAACCTCAAACATCAAAACAAGTCACTTGCTATAAATGTGGAAAACCTGGTCATATTGCAAAATATTGCAAGCTTAACAAAAAAAATTCATGAATTACAAGTTAAGAAATACACAATTCAAAAAATTGAAGCACTCCTTCTTGAAACTTCAGAAAGTGACACAAAAACTGGCTCATCAGAAAATGATGAATCTTTGCAGATTGATGAATTGGCAGCCTTTGATTCCTCTAGTGAGTCGAAAATTAGTTCAAAATATGTAAATATTTTAACAAAATGTCAAGAATTAATTCTTGATGTCATCAAACATGTGAAAGATTCTAAACTCTAAAAAAGATATTATAGAAAAACTCTTAAAATTCTTTGAACCAAAATCTTCTCAAGCTTCTACAATCACGTCCTCATCTCTACTTCCAAACAATATCTATGATATTGTCAAAATCCTAGGTACGAAAACAAAAAGAAAAAAACTCCTATAACCTTACAATCACTTCAAGAAGAAATTAAGATTATCAAACAAAAGTTGAAAGCTCTTAAAGAAAAATATCATATTGACTTAAAAATTCTTCAAACTATTCTTTCACAAATAGCATAACAAAGTCCTAGTGAAAAAGATGACAAAGAAGAAGAAAACAAAATTGAAAATTTATAAAAAATTCCAAGTGATTTCATATTTATTTTACGGGAAGTAACTTCAAGAAAATATCTGATCAAAATTACTCTCATTTTTTAGAAGATTTTAATCTTGATACTATTGCTCTTTTTCATACAAGTGCAGATTTAAATTGTTTGAAAAGTTGTACTATGCCAAAAAAGACTTTTTTAAAAAAAATGAAAAGCTTGTCGCAGCTAACAACTCCAGCATGCGTATTAAAAGCAAAACTGAAGATTCTATCAAAAATAAAAATATTCATATCAAAACTCCTTTCGTTTTGTTAGAAATATAAATCATAGTGTCATTCTAAGGACTCCTTTCATTAAAATTATAACTCCTTATTCTATAAACTATGATAATATTTCTTTCAAAACAAAAAGAGAAAAAAATATTTTTCCATTCATTGAAAACCCATAACAAGGAATTTGAACCTTTTGAAGGCTTGTTCTATCGATGAAAATGAATTATATTGTATAATTAAAGGAAAAAAAACACTTGTATTTTCTCACACGATGTAGCCTTTCTCAAAATTCAAAAACAATTGAAAAATGTTTTGGTAAAATAAAAAATTTTGATTTTAAAAAACAAATTGAAAATGAAATTTGTTCTGTTTACCAAATGTTTTTTGGAATAGAAAACATATGGTACATTTATTATATGAAAATGATTTTTCTGAAAAGCAAATTCCAACAAAAGTTAGATCAATTCAAATGAATTATAAACTCGAATAATATTAGAGAAAAGAGATTCAGTATTTAAAAACTAAAGGTTTAATTACAAAATTCAGGTCTCCCTGGAGTTATGCAGCTTTTTATGAAAATAAAATTTTTGAGATAGAAAGAAGCACTCCAAGGCTTGTAATAAATTACAAACCACTTAACAAAACTTTGAAATGGATTCGGTATCCTATGTTGGGTTTCATCGGAATAAATCAAATTAAACACAGCGGAACAAAAACAAAACCCGAAAACAGGATCCATGTATATTCAATTGATTCAAAAGGAAGAGATAAAGTTTTACCAACCTTTAGAACGAAATCAACTCTTTATCTCGAACTGCAGGTGCTGCCTCAATCACGAATACCCTCTACCGGTATCCACACGCACGAACCAATGAACAAAACTCGCAGGGGCACTAGCTCCCGTACGTCGCGACTAGATTTTTGTGCTTTCTTTCTCAAAGAAAATAAATGGCGGCTAGGGTTTCTTTTTCTCTTAAGGAAAACGGCTACACTTTTCTTTTTCTCTTTATTGAAAAAGAAAACGTAATTAGTTTAATCCGTATAGAAAATCAGCCACTCTTTTCCTATTCTCTTTAGGAAAAACGTGATTAGGTTAAAACACACTTCTTTTTCTTATCTAACATATATCTAATATATGTCAAACTCTAAACAGATAAATAAGGATATTATCTCTAATTCAAAATTAAGAGATATTTTATATATATATATATATATATATATATATATATATATATATATATATATATATATATATATATATATATATATATATATATATATGTAATTTCGAAATTAAATATAAATACCTATATTTATATTATTCCGAAATATCCTAATAAAATCCATTTTGTTCATTTTTGGTCTTGGTGTGTGACCAAATAGGTTTATATTAAGTTGGCAGTGGGCCCAATAACCATAATAGGCCCACAAGTCATAATTGGTTTCTACCAAGACATTATGACTACCCAAATAATATAAATATCGTTAGTCCGATTTTAACCTGACAATAGAATATGCCATTATCCTTTTATCACACGATATCTTGTTTGAACATAAGTCATGGTGCATGTCAAACTTATATTGTTCAAACATATAATTTCCTGATCACTAAGTAGACTGATAAATTCAAATGACATTGATGACACTATCAATTCATTCGAGCATGGCCATGCATTTTTACAGTCCTACTTATCGAGGGGCCCAATAGATATCTCTCTCATTAGAGAGGGATAAATTCCATCTTGATTATTCACTTTCCTCTGCATAATTCTCATTATGTCCGATCATAAATTTTATAATTATTCGATTAAAGATAACGTTTGATTATGTCAAAACATAATGTTCCTTATGTAGGAAACTATGATAACCTCAGGTCAAAGGATTTAATAACATATCTATTATAAGATCACTTATGACACTATCCCATGTAGTGATCTTACAGTGGGTCTATCCAGTAATTTGTTCTCTAACAAATACCTATAGATTCGATTTATATCACCATACATAATCATCCCATGATTATCAATACAAATCTATACTAGTTTTAATTTATCTTTATGCCCTTTAGTGATAAATGACTAGGGACATCATGAATAACATTGTTATTCATAAACATTACAATAATGTAACATGCCAATAATATTAATGTGAAGAAAACCATTATATATAAATGAAAATGTAATGATTACATTAAGGTCCAAAAGTTTGGTCTAGGGCATAACCACTAACATCCTATTCAAAACATAAAAGATCTTTTTGCAAAAACTGCAGTTTGTATTTTTATTTCAAAATTTAATTTAAAATCAAGATTTTGGCAAAGTTGGATAGAACCAAAAGATTGTTACAAAACTGTTTTTACTGTTCATTTTGGTCAATACGAGTGGATAGTACTGTCATTTGAATTAAAAATGCTCATTCATAATTTTAAAGAATAATGAATGAAATTTTTAATTCTTTTTCAAAATTTTGTGTTGTTTATATTGATAATATTCTTATCTTTTCAGAGTTAATTGAACAATATTTCAAAAACCTCAAAACATTTTTCGATATGGGTAAGAAAAATGGGTTAGTAGTTTCCAAAACTAAAATTTCTCTTTTTTCAAACAAAAATTCATTTTTAGGACATTATATTTCTCAAGGAAAAATTACACCAATTGAGAGATTTTTGGCATTTGCAGGTAAATTTTTAGATAAAACTTTAGACAAAATCCAATTGCAAAGGTTCCTAGGAAGTTTAAACTATGTCTTAGATTTCTGTCCAAACATCAAAGGCTATGTCTTGGTTTGATGAACACACTAGAATAGTTCAAAATATTAAAAAACATGTTAGAGAAATTCATTGCTACATCTAGCAGACCATTTAGCTCCCAAAATAGTTTTGACTGATGCATCTGACCTAGGATATGGAGGCATATTAAAACAAAATGTGAATGAAAAAGAATGCATTGTTCAATTCACATCTACACAGTGGAATGATTGTTAAAAGAATTATCTTACCATCAAAAAAGAAATTCTTTTAATTGTCATGTGAATTTTAAAATTTCGAAGCGATTTAATCAATCAAAAGTTTTTACTTCACATACATCTAGCAGACCATTCAACTCCCAAAATAGTTTAGACTGATGCATCTGACCTAGGATATGGAGGCATATTAAAACAAAATGTGAATGAAAAACAATGCATTGTTCAATTCACATCTGAACAGTGGAATGATTGTTAAAAGAATTATCCTACCATCAAAAAAGAAATTCTTTCAATTGTCTTGTGCATTTTAAAATTTCAAAGCGATTTAATCAATCAAAAGTTCTTATTTCGCATTAATTGTAAATCTACAAAAGAAGTTTTACAAATAAATGTTCAAAATATCGCATCAAAACAAATTTTTGCTATATGGCAAGCCATCTTTAATATTTTTTTTTTTTGTTTTGAATTTGAATTCATAAAAGGAGATATAAACTCAATCCTAGATTTTTTTATTAGAAAGTTCCTTCAAAATAGGACCTAAATATGCCCAGAAAAGCAAAAGGGAAGGAGAACATGGTCCAAAAGGACCAACAAAATTCAAAACCAATCATAGTCTCATTTTCTATAGAAATTAAATATTAGACCAAAGGGGTCGAAGATGAAGATTCTTAAAACCAAAGCCTTCAAATCCAGGAGTGGATTGAAGCACTTTCAAACACAATCATAGCTAGGATTGCTCTTCAAATAGGCTTCAGAGATGCAAAAACTTCAAAAATCTCTAACCACTAAAGAAGCATGCCTAGGTAAGGTACTTCAACTGTTTTCAAAACCCGAAAAGGGAGAATCTTCTTCCTCAAAATCCTCTGCACCAAAAGTTTCAAAATCGTCGCAGGGAAATCCTACCCAAAAATTTTTTCAAAACCTTCGCAGGGAGATTCTTGCACAAAAATGGTTTCAAAACCCTCAAATGAAGATTTTTCACAAATTGTTTAGCCTCAAAATAATTCCTAGATTGTGTTATCACAATCAAAATTAAAATTAGAATATTTTGTCAAACCTGATTTCCAAAACATCTAGACCATGGAAGATGGTTATTTTCATCCAAACCCTCACATTGTCATTTCAAAAATTTTTCTCAAGGGCTAGCTTTTTAAACCATAGGATTTAACAAAATCACAGCCTTTTTATATAGCAATTCTAAAATTGACATGTTTTGTGTCTTTCCAAGACAACTCCAAAACTGGCAAAGTCAATTATTCGATAGGAAAATTCCACAAAGTCTTTTCTCATACTGAGTGGGGACAAACCATCACCAACCAAAACACTTCCTGATAGACTTCAAAACTACTATTAACCATTGTAGAACTTATACCTACTAGGATTACTAACAAGTATGATATAATGCATTTCTTTTTTTAAAAACGCAAATTCTACCCATACCTGGTTATTCTACTTTAACCTCAAAATGGAACCAACCAAATTTCCCTTCTAATTTACTTATTGGTGAAAATTGTATGGAGTTGCTCCTGAAATTTTTAGACCAGAAGTTTAGAAGAGTTATACATTTCTCAAAACCTCATACCAACACTCTGACTGAGAAAAACAGTTTGCTCTTTTAATGCCGTTTGCAACAAAATTCTTCTTACCTTAGGTTATAACCTACTATTTAGAATATTAGCAGAAAGAAGCTCACACAAATCTTATTAGAAGGTTTAGAGTTCGTTAGTGGATAAAGTTCTCAATTCTTGCTGGTATAAAAAAAAACATGATGTTAGTCAATGCTCTAATGCCAAGGCCTCCTTAAACCAAATCTGTCAACAACATAGCTTCTAGCCCAAAAGTCTTTTACACAGACTCAATTGGGAGCTACAAAAACAAGAGAAGAATACTTTGCAATTATGCCCCAACTGCTGCAGAGTAAAGCTTCTTCTTCAAAAGCCTCATCAACACCTTCAAAGGTAGACTCATTCTCAGAATTCGAGCCCATTATAGATTTGGGTGATGATAATGAAGATGACTGTTATAACATTTTTCCACCATCATAGCAGGCCTCTTTTCAAACATGGGCTCAACCTATACTTTTCAAAAATATGAATTAGGTCCATATCTTGTATTTTTTTTTTCAAAAATAGGCCTAGTCAATACTTTGTAAAATGCTTGACCTATATTTAAAATAAAATAGTGGAGACATTTTATTCTATCAGCCACTCTTCCACTACTCCAAACACATTTTTCAATACCATGTGAAGATATAAGATTTCTGCGTGTGAAGATCCATCTTTACAGCTCATCCAGTCACTTCATGTGTCTAGACTCTCGCAATCAACATTGGAAAACTCCCTATAAGAAGATCCTTCCTCCTTATGGAGATGGCAGAGAATCTTTGTAGAGAATTTTCCAGTCTCAAACACATTTTAGCTTAGATTTTAGAAAGATCATGTGCTGAGCACACCCTATAATCTTGAGCTGAGTGTATATCTCCAAATTTTCAAACTTTGTATTTGATTTTCATTTTCAAAACCTATATTATAGCTCATTGTAGACATCGAATCCCAAGACAACCCAGACCATGATTACCTAGTGATAAAATTAATACCTATTCACATGCAAAAAGGTTAGAAGTAGTGGTTTTTTTGTCAAATTTAATCTTTAAAAATAAAAAAATAAAAATATATAAAAAATAAATAAAAAGAGGTTGAAAATGATAGTCTTTTTGTCAAATTTATTTTAAAAAAAATAATTTCGAGTGGTTGCGGCAGCCAGCGAGCGAGGGCTGGCCTCTCTAGCGCGCCAGGAGAGCTCTAGCGCCCAGCGCAAGGGCGCTGGAGCTGGGGTGGACGCCCCCTACATCGCGCGCAACGCACTCGCCCGTCCCTCGCCAGGAATGGGTGTCCCTCACCTCCCAACTGCCGCAAACGTGATTTTTTGGATAAAAATTGATTTTTTATCATTTTTTCCAGAATTTTTAAGGATAATTCATATTTTTTAAATCTAGATAAGGTAGAATTTGATTAAAATTCAACTTATTTCCCTAAATTAATTAGATTTTTTCCTAAACTCATATAAATAGAAAAATAAAGAAAGAAAAAAAGATGAGTCATTTTAGGGTTGCAATTTTCTTATTTTCTTCTTCAGGAGAACTTTCTTCTACAATTCTTTTTGATTTCTTTTCTTCTTCAAAGAGATTTCTGAAGATTTATTTTATTTTTAATAAAAAATTATTTTTGAGACCAAAAAAATAATTTTTTGTTCTTAAAATTCAAAATTTTTTCCATAATTTTTTCTTTTAACAATCTTTTTGTAATTTTTCTTTCTTTTGCATTTTTTCTTTCTTAAAGAAAAAGTTTAGATTTTTATCATCTTAATTTAATTTTCGCGAATCTAAATAAGAAAATCAATTATTTTCCTTCAATCGAATTTGATTCTAAGGGTAAATATTTTTGGCTCGATTTTTTATTTTATTTTTTTATTATTATATTTTTGTTTATAATTAATAAATCAACATGTAGATTTTTAGATCTATTATTTATTTGTTTGCTTGATGTGATTTTTTTTTATTTTGTTTTCCCTTTTACTTTATTTATTTATTATTTTATTTATTTATTTATCCAATTGTTTATATATTTACTTTATTTAATTTGATTTCCTATTATTATTATTATTATTATTATTTACTGTTATTTGTATTTTCATTATTATATATGATTTTATTTTATCATATTATTTTATCTCATTTTATTTGCATGATTTAATTTTGTTTCTTTCTTTTGATCACACATATATATACATTTACTTTCTGGTTTAATTATTTGTTTAATTGATTCTATTTGCTAATATTGTTAATTTTTTTATTCTATTATTATTAGTATTGCTGTTGTTTTTATTTTTATCATTTCTTTATTTGGTTATTTTATTACTAATTGTTTATCTCTTTTTGTTTCTTCGACTTAATGAACCCATACATACATGAGTGTTTTTCATCGAAGGAAGATTCAGAGGCAAATGAGATTTAAACCTTTCTTGGTTTATTTAACATTTTTATTATTTTTCCTTTATTTTGCTTTTTAATTAATTTGTCATGTAATTTGTAATAAATTTATTTATTTTTATACTCGGTAAAAAGAAAATCACAAAAATATTTTTATTAATGAATGTGCATTTTCTAATAAAATAGGACCAATGTTCTAATTTTAGCCAATAAAATATCACATTCAAAAGAGAGTTAATTTTTCTTAAAATTGGATAACTCATTCCAATTGTCTCAATAAAGTCCAAAGATAACACTTCAATTACTAAATGAGCATGAAGGAACTAACGTTGCTAATCCGAATAAATATCCTGATTCATGTATGATTCATTTATTTGATTTTGTCATTTATTTATTTATTCATTTTAATTTTCTATTTTGAGAGATTGTATTTTTTTTCCCAATTTCATATTGTAATTTATTTTTATTTTTGTTTATTTATTTTTACCGCTCTCTTTGTTGTTTGAATGTGCGCTTAAATTAAATTGCATGACGTGTGAGAAAAGAGATGAAAATTTAATAATTAAAAGCTCACTTATAATTTAACTAAGGCATTAATAAGAGTGAAGTTCCGAACCACTCTCTGATTTAAACCTCCGAGATTAGATAAACTTTTTCAATTTTTTGTACATTAGGTGGTGACTCTAAAATATCTTAAAGGTGGCTACAGATTTTATGGGATTAGATAAATTTTTTCAATATTCTATTGGGTTGGGATTCCAAAATATCTCATGTTACCCAAAATCTAAACGCAAACCCTTCTTCAACCTTAAAAGCGGCCCTCCGGGAAACAAAAGCGGGTTTCGACGCACATCACACTCATTTGTTGGGCATTTTGTTTTATATATATATGTTCTTTTCTTATATGTGATTTTATTCTTGTTTGATTTTATCTTTATTTGCATTTTCTATAAGTATGCTCTATACTTGCGGCGTTAGCTAATCTTGTGTATCAGAAACTTTGATTATTTAATTTACATTTTACATTTATTATTTTATATTATTTATCCACCCTTTGATCCTACAACATCTTTGGTGTGTATATATATATATATTGAGAAAGTTCTTGATAGGTTCAACATGAGCAAGGCAAAACTAGTTTGCTCTCGACTAGCAAGTCACTTCAAGTTAAGCTCCAAGCAATGTCCTCCAAGTGAGAATGATAAAGAAGAAATGAAGAATGTGCTGCATTTTGTAGCTTAATGTACACTATGATTTGCACAAAGCCAGATATTGCTCATTTTATTAGAGCTGTGAGTAGATTCCTTTCTAATCATGGTAAAGAACATTGGCAGTAGTGAAATGGATACTTAAGTATCTTAGAAGCACCTTTACAATGTGCTTATGCTTTGCGATAGGAAACCTATGTTGGAAGGATACATGGGTGAAGATATGGCAGGTGATGTTGACTTTAGGAAATATACTTTTGGATACTTGATTACTTTTGTAGGGAGAGCTGTGTCTTAGCATCAAAGTTGTAGTAACGCATTGCTTTATCCACCACTAAATTTGAATATATTGCAATTATTGAAGCAAGCAAAAAATATACTATGGCAGAAATTTCTACAAAAAATGGGCTTTGGGCAAGAGAAATATGTGTTGTAATGTGACAGTCAAAGTGCCATCATCTAATTAAGAACTCGACTTTTCACTCACAATCGAAACACTTTGATGCGAGATACTATTGGATTAGAAATGCATTGGAGATGAAGCAATTTCAACTTGAAAAAATTTATACAAGTGACAATGGCTTGGATAATGATGACCAAGACTCTACTCATGGAGAAGCTTGTTGCTTGAAGTAGGGGTGAGCAAATTTCGGTTAAAACCGAACCAAAAACCAAACCGGTCATTTTTTTTAATTCGGTTCGGTTTCGATTTTCAAAATATATAAATTTCGGTTATTTCGGTTCGGTTCGATTTTAAAAGGCAAAAACCGACAAATAACCGAACCGACCGAAATATAGTTAATATATGTTTTTTTTTCAATTTTTACAAAAATTAACTTTATTTTTATATTTTTAATTCAATTTAAGGGGTTTGAATCCAAATTAAATATATGTACATTTTTTAATTTGGATGTTTTTATTTTATTTTTTTATGATTTGTAATTTTTCATAATTTTTAGATAATTTTTTTAATTATAATTTTGAAATTTCGGTTTATCGGTTAACCGAACCAAACCGACTGAAAATATCGATTCGATTTGAATTCGATTATTATATAATTTCAATTCGGTTCGGTTTATCTAAATCCTAAAAATTCGATTTTCGGTTATTTCGGTTCGATTATTGAACCGAACCGACCGTTGCTCACTCCTAGCTTGAAGGGAGATTGCTGGTATGGCAGTACACTGTGAGGGGCAAATTTGTTGTGTGGCGTCCTACTTAAATGGCGTGGGACCCACTTTCATTAATAAAAACAAATAAAAAAAGAGAGTTGACAAGTTAAAAAGAGTAAAAAGAAAGAATTGATTTATTTTATTGCAATTCTTTTTTTTTTTTTCCCGGAAGAAAACAAAAATGGAGTAAAGTGGATTTTCAACTTGGGGTGAAAAATCTATCTACCAAGATCAAATGGTCCTTTCATCTCCGATTTTGATGATTTTTTGATATGTTGTTCTTCTTGCCAAGGTCTACATTTTGAACGGTATGAATTGTTGAAAGGGTCTGTCTTATATACTCCTTTTTTGTGAGGTCTGTCCATTTTTCTTGTATTTTGTTGTGTGCCACATTTTAGTTGATGATTTATTGAGTTTATTGAGCTGGATTGAAATGGATTGTTGATTAGATTTACCTCTAGTTGCTAAGGATGAACTTTTATAGCCATTAGAACAATTTGGCTGGACTAAATTCCATGATTTTTCTCATCACATTAAAAAGTTTCCCATATAAAAATTCTAATATGTTTTGTGTTTGTGATTTATTATTCTAGTTTGTCCATTTTAATTTTTTGCAATATAAAAGAAAATATATAGTAATTATTTATTTTGAGCTTGTGTTGCGGATTTGCCTGTATTAGGCACCCACCCTACTTTTTCCGACAATGCCTAACCCTTATCCAACATGCCACACATCATAAAGCATCACTAGGCATATCCCTCAGGATCCAACGCTGATGTAAAAAGAGAAAAAGAAAAAAATTGCAGTTTGATGTTGACCTCATACACACGAATAAACCCAAAAATGCCAGCGACTCATCTCTTACGACTTACGACTTACTGCTATTATCAAATAGTCTTTGGGCTTGATCATTATTTCTTATGTTCCATAAAATATTCCTTTCCTAGTTTTACGTAAAAAAAATCAACTATATATTTTTCATAACTTCTTTTCTGCTTCAGCTAAGAGCTAAATATACTTCTTTATTGTGTGAGAAGAATCATATTTGCTCTTAAAGATATTTTTTTTTATGTGAAAAATATGCTTTTGAAGTGATAAATCGAGCTTAGATATGCATTTCTTTTAGAGTATATTTGATCTTTTAAACCATTTCAAATGGTGAATCGGTATAATTAAAAATGTAATTTTATGCGTATGCGCAATTCAACAGTTCATATACATGCTCTTAATTAGTCCTAATATAATTAGCGCTTTAACTTTAAAAAATGAGAATAGCATTGATATCCTCTCATTACTGTTGGGATGTTCTTATGGAATTGCCTTATTTTTGACCAAAATATATTGGATTTTTTTTATAAGAAAAATATGGGGGATGATTTGATGTATGGGTGTGTTGCGTACTCTGTAATATCTGATCGGATGATCAATATAATTAGAATGTGTTAATCGTCCGATCAAATAATGCATAGCGCAATGTACACTCTCACACAGCATATTGAATTAACACTAAGAAATATATCGATCTTAAAAACTAAAAATTAAAATTAAAAGGACAATAAGAGTAAAGATAAGATTCAGGTTTGATGCAACTTCCACGTGCCGTTGCTTCCCAATGCCCTGAACAGTGCTTATGATGGTTATGGGTCTTGAAGTCTCCTTGGATCACCAACTTTGTTTCCTTCCTTTTTCTTTTTCTTTTCTAAACCAAAGACTTCATGCTTTGATCAAATTAACTGATTTTTTCACTCCAAATTTAAAATAGGAAAAAGGTAAATGCCATAAACGTGGACATATTTATAAAATATTTCCATTATCTTTTATATAAAATGTAAATAAATAAGGATATTTTTAATATTTTGAATATGGTGTGGCTATTTGTACGGCCATTTTAGCACTCTCTTTAAAAATAATATCCATTTGGAATTGACAACTAAGATGAGCTAAGATTAGAATCTCTGCATTTATAACCTTTACTTTGTGCTTTGATTACAGATAAAGATAGATAAGCCTTTAACACCAACTGCATAACGAATTAATTAAACAAAACTCAATAATAACAAAAGCTGAATAAGCTGCATGTTTAAGAAATATAAAACTCTGAGACAGCACTTGGCCATATGAAAATTTAATAGCATGACAAATTTCTCTCTTTATCAGATTATTCACACTATCTGGAACCTCACAACATTCGAAAGGCCTATTATAGACTATAACTGAACAGATAAACCAGATAAATGAAAATCCAGTCTATACCCCCTAAAAAAGGCCCATTTCCGATGATATATAGAAAACTAAACTTCCATGGCCTCACAAAGGTCTCATATCTGTTATATCCTATAAACTGTTCCTTTACACTAAGCTCCAGGAGAACTTAGCAGATGCTAAACATTCATCAATAATGTTATAACCTGATGCCCCCAGTTGCAATAAGAATCACAACAAACTCAAATTGTAATTAAAGTTGTTCTATTACTATTTCAGGATTCATTTCTAGATTAAATAGAAACATAAAAGCAGAAAAGAAAAAGCATTCTGCAGCTAAGAAATGAAAGGTTATAACAGTACAAAATAAAAGATAAAGAAAATAAAATGTTCAATATGAGAGAAAGAAGCCTGCACAATTTGTACAAAATATTCACAGTTCAGTACAATACAAGGATATATGCATGCAGAAATTAATATTACAAAGAGTTCATCACAGAAAAGAATATTACCTAAACAAGCCAAATGAGAACTCCAGAACCAATTAACAATAATTTTCTGTTACAATCAATTACGTGTTCTTCTCCCCCCTCGAATATGTCTTCTACTTCATTTCATAATCCTCAATGAAAAAGACAGACCAATTTTCAATATAACAACATATCAAAATACCCAATTTTGATTATATGTAGATTTATACGTATATTCCAAATTCAACCATCAATGCACTTAAATCCCCTACAAACCCACAACCAAATCCCAAATAAAACAGCACAAATTACCAAATCCAATATCAAGACAACCCAAACATGTTTCCTCCACATCTGCTTAGCCTTTTGCCTGCCATCACCAAAATAAAACCCACCATTCTTGTGCATCGACACTGAAAATTCTCTATTCATTCCATTATCAGCCATATGGTTTACCTTATTATCACCCATACCACCAATGAAACCCTTAAAATTATGGTGATGATGATGATCCCCATTTCCTTCTCCTCCATCGCTGCCGCAACCTGCACAACCTAAAGGTCTCTTCTTTTTCTTCATCATCATCTTTGGAGGCTTAGCAAGCAAAGGTCTTGCAACCCATTTTCCTGTTCTTGTTGAATCCAAGCTTGGAGTCCTAATCTCCTTTGGTAACCCAATAAAAGAATTCACCAAGTCCGCATCCAATGCAAGAATCTCCCGTATAGCAGGATAAAAATTGGTCTGTAAACAAAGGTAAGTAAGATTATCAAAGTCACTGATCGATTTAGATGCTAAATACTCCTCAAAGGCGATCTTTACGCGGTCTAAGAACCAGAAAGCTTCAGACTTTTCGAGATTTTCATCGTAGATGACAAAATAGGCAAAAGGGTCTCCGATTAAGAATGTGTAAGTCTTCTGGCGAACGGTATGGGAGAAGATTGAGTGGTGATTTGGGGTTTTTTCTATGCATCTTTTGCCTATTTCTTCAATTCCTGGCTCTTTCGAAGAACAATACTCCACAAGAACTGTGGGTCCTTTCGCAACGCAGGCATAAAAGATCTGATCTGGATTCGAAATCATTTGCTGTTTTTTTTAATCTTTTCTGTTCCCCTTATGAAGAGATCGAAGACGATCTAAATTTGGGAGAGAAGATGGGTATGGGATTTGAATTGGAGAAACAGAAATTTGGCATTGCAAATTTGAAAAAAAAAAAAATTCCTCTTTCTCCTGCTGAAATGATTGATTTTGATCTGAATTTGAATTTTAAGATGTCTCTTTCTTTCTTAGAAATATTGAATTTTTATATTCTCTCTCTCTCTAGGGTTTGGAATGAAAGATAAAAAGAGAATAAAGAAGAGGAGGAGGTAGAAGAAACAGAATAACGGCTACAGCTGTAGAATTAACCATCCTCTGCACTTGTAGTTACGTCGTTCTATTCATGTTTTTTTGAAAAATAAAACGCAAAAATCATTTTTGGTCCTTAAATTTTATAGAAATATACAATTAACTCCTCAATTGAAAATTAGTTCTAAATTATTCTCTAAACATTGCTTGCGTCAGGGTATTTTGATAAATGAGCTAATACAATGCATACAGAGATTTGAATTTAATTTTATAATTTATTTAAATATATAAATTTTAATAATAATTTATTAGATAACTATTTTTATTAATTTTACAAATAATAAATATAAATTCATATTACATTTAAAAAATTAGAGTACATAAAACTTAATTACACTAGCGTGACATTAGTACTATTGGAATGAAGCACATGTTACACATGCATACAATAAATTTATTGAAAATTGAAAAAGGAATGAGTTAATTTTTTTATTAATTTTTGTGTTGTGTAATATTACATTGGTGCGATTATTTAAAAAATTGGTAAATATGAGTACTTAACAAATTATAAAGTTTAGTTATATAAATCGATTATAAAGTCAAATTTAGATATATGTATATGTTACGGCTGAGCAAACAAAATGGAAAAAATAGTTAATAGAAAAACCGATCTGTAATTGAATACGTTTTTTCGATTAACAGAACTAGTAATCTCATTTTCAGATAATAATTTATAAATATATGGACTTTGATTTCAGTTTTGGTCCACAGTTTGAAAATTCCATCAATTTCCATTAATTGATCGGTTTAATTGTTATTATATATGTGTGTGTATAATATATTTATATAATAATTAATAAATAAAAAAACCCCTAAATCTTTAAAAAAAAAAAGAAAAAAACACTAATATTTGATTTATCTTTTGAGAAGTTGAACCTTGTTGTGTCATTGTTAATCTCTTTTCCCCCTTTTTTTTCG
This sequence comes from Excoecaria cochinchinensis, assembly GCA_947683425.1. Lineage (NCBI taxonomy): Eukaryota > Viridiplantae > Streptophyta > Magnoliopsida > Malpighiales > Euphorbiaceae > Excoecaria > Excoecaria cochinchinensis. Next base: position 16,565,700 of record CANTUQ010000013.1, read on the forward strand.
ATTGTTTATATTTTTTTTGTTTATGGCTCATTCTCTATTTTCAATTGTGAATGGCTCATTCTCTACTTTAAATTATTTCTTCAGTTTTATTTGCAAGAAACACACTAGACCGGATCCAACAGTTGTTGGATTTTGTCATTTATATTGCTATTTACTGTTTTGTTTATGGGGAAGTGGAATGAAATTGAAAGTGGATATAATTAAAATTACATTATATTACATTGGATTGCTATTTGTTGTTTGGTGATTTGTTGTTTGATCTAATTGAATAGGCAGTGAATATTCTGTCATTTACATGAGCTTGTGTATTTGCATATTAAGGGCCAACTAGAATTCAGTAACTTTGTTTGTTATTTGTGGTTAGTTAATTTTGTTTAAGGGCGACATAAATTGTTGTTTGTTGTGATTGTTAATGTATTTTATATATTGTTGCTTGTTTTCTCAAAGATGGGATACTTCATGTTTTTGCATTGTCTAAGAATAGAATTCATGGAGAATTTAGCTGAAAATTCCATTGCTAACAGTGAAAGTACCCCCCAAGAGCAAGAGCAACAAAAAAAGTGACAAATCTCCACTTCCAAAATTAAAGAAGAGTGGTCAACGAAATTTTTTTGATAAAATTGAAAGTGAAAATAATATTGACCAATGGGCTAGTTGCAATTATAGGGAGAAATCTCTTGCATGTCTATCATCTAGTGTCACTAGTTATTTAAGTAACCACTTGAGTAGGTGTAAAAAATATCCTGCAAATATAAAAAAGAGTCAATTCATTTACTAGTTTTAATCTATTGAATTGGTAAAAAGTCAATTCATCTTGGTATCTAATACTTTCTGCAATGGTTAGAGATATATTAGCAATGTTTTTGTCAACTATTGTTTCAAAATCTACTTTTAGCACCAAAAGTTGTATTCTTGACTTATTATTCCTGTCTAGTCTAACTCCTAGAATTGTAGAAATGCTCATTTGTGTATAAAATTAGTTTAGATATCAAGTAGTAAATCAATTTTTATTAAACAAGTTTTTTAGCATAATTTAAAGTGTGCATATAGGTATCATTCTTCGTTTATTTTTTTACATACATTTCAACATTAACTTGTTATATATATATATATTTTAATTGGAGAGTCATCTTGTCATACTGTTGATCATAACATTATTCAAATTGATGATTAAAGAGTTGATTATAATCAAAGACATATTGAAAAAGCTTATATATGTTGAGTGAACGCTTACTAGTTGAACTAGTTATTTTTAGTTTCTATTTGTAATTTGAACATTTTTCTAGTAATGTTTAGTTTGTAATTTTAATTTTCAAGTATTTTAAACATTTTTATTTTAGGTTTGTATTTTGAATATTAGATTGAATTATGTTTGGTTTCTAATTTTTATTTTGAGTACCTTGAACTTTTTAATATTTTTATGAGTGGAACTTATAAATTTAGTGATTAACTAAAAAATATTAGTTAATTAAACAAAATATCAAAATCGGTAAACTGATTAATCGAATGTAATAAACTAATTAATGGTTAATGATTTATAAAAATTGATGTTAATATGCTGCTTAATTTTTTTTTTTAGCTAATATACTTATTAAACTGTCCATGCTTTAGTATATGCAATATATCTATTATTACAAACGCCTCATGCGAGTCATTTTTGGCTCTTTCCTCCGGTAATAATAATTTTTAAGTACTGTTACGTGCAGATAAAAAAATTATAATCATGAAATATAATATCCTCTTTTATTTTCTATTTTCTAATGCCAAGATTAATATTTTACTATCACACTTTATTAATGATCAGGGTAAAATTGTTTACTATGTGTTATTTGAAATAGACCTATCAATATTTGATCTCCATCCAACAAAGATTGCATGATTTGACCCAAAAAAGTTAAAGGTAAAATCTAAATTGATCCAAAACTAATTCGACTAGTCATATCACAAATCAATTCGAATGACCTGCTTTTTATAAATTTTATTTTTTGTTTTTTTAATTATTAGGATTAATTCATTTATTTAAAAAAATTTCAATTCTACCAATCTTGTGTTATTTTGTTAATTTATAAAGAATTTGTGTTGCTGCAAATAATATAATCTTTTCTTTCCATTTCTTTTAAAACTAAATTGACCGAATTTTGTGAAACAACATCGCTATACATACATACATATACATATATATGTATATGTACATGAGACTAGATCCATGTGCAACTAAATGAAGCATTTTCCCCCTTATTTTCTTAAATTAACTTTTTCTTCATGAAAAATTTTATAAATTTCAAATATATCCTTTCAATTTTAACTATTTGTTCACCTTAATGTTGATTTCAACAAAATTTACCCTCATAATATTGATTCCAACTAAATTTGCCTCCTTTAATCTAAAATCCTAAGCCCACCCCTGTATATACATATATAAATATATACATATGCATATATATGTATGTGTTTATGTATGTATGTATAATGAATCATTTTTATTGATTGATGATGTACTTGAATAAATTAGTTAGTATAAAATGAAACTACAATTCAGTTTTTTTATAGTACCTGTCTGTAATATTCCTTTGGTAAAATTATTTTTCAGAATTTGTTTAAATTATTGTTAAAATTTAAAAAGAGTTGAACTATATTGATATTTATGAAAAATAATGAGAGTAAAAATTAACTCAATAATTTGAAAATTAATCAATCAGTCTAATTGATAAGACTGAGATTGTCTTTACCTAGAAAAGAGAGAAGCTGGTTAGCAGTTCCAAGTAGTAGAGAGTGAGAGCCGATCGGATGGTTGAAACCTGCAATAAAGAATGTCCGGTCGGACCAGACGTAAGCACTACGAACCTTAAGTTAGTAGCTTTCTAGAGAAAGAATGCTTAGAGAGAGAGTCTCAGAGTTTTAATACCTGGTGCCATTGTTTGTTGGGCTATTTATATGAGATAGCAGAGGTGCATTTGAGTGCCTGGGGAGTAATAACTGGCAGTCAGAGTAAGTGAGCGGTGAAGCGATAGGGAGCAGGTAAAGGGCATGGCGTTGCCTTGTGTCAGTGGACTGATTGGACGTGTTGTCACGTCAGTCCGATCGGATGTGGCATTGTCTTCATGCTCAACTTTTGTGCTATTTTCTGATGGGTCTTAGGTCCTGCCAAGTGGATTAGGCCCATTGAATGAGTCTATTTGGATGTGCCATTTTTGGTGTTATCACTAATTTTACAAAAGAAAAAAAAATGTCGATTTGGCTCGAAAACTCAATCTGAACCTAGACCGGACTAGAAAAATAATTAGACCTAAAAATGATTCGAAAATAATGACTGAAAAATGACATAATAACTCACAGTTGATCCAACTCGAACCTGCCCTATTAAATCAATTTGACAAGTCAAATTTGAAAGCCGAATTGGTCATAGTATATTTACCATTCTTTTGCTATTTTTTATTAAAAAAATATTTTTCACTCATTAACTTTATTAATTTTATAAATAGTATGAATTGTAAATTATTACTTAAGATGTAAGTTTTAAGTTTTAATGACAAGTTAATTTGCATTACAAAAAATAAATAAAAAATAAGGACATTTTTTTTCTATACTTTTTAAAATAAATAAATTACGACATTACACTTTTTTATCAATTTTTTTTGGCAAAAAATGGATGGAATGGCAAAAAGGCCATTTTTTTTTTACAGCAACCAATTAACAAATGTCAAATATTTGAAAAAAATTGTTCTATTTCAATAAATTTAATGGCAAAATTTTTATATTATGAATAGACTTGACAAACGAGTCGGTGGGTTTAGGTCATTTCTTTTTCGGATTCGAATTTTTTGGGTCATCATTTTCCAGTTCACTTTCTGCTCAGGTCACTTATTTTTCGAGCATGTTCTTCAATCACAATTAGAACAAAAAAATTTGATAGAAAATTGTACCGGTCCTTACCACATCGAATTAGATAGAAAATCAAATCAAACTGAAAATTTGATATATTTGGTTCGATTTTGAAATAAAAATTTGGTTATATTGACTCGATTTTTAATATTTAAAACCACTAAATCGAATCAACAAAACTATTAGTAAAATTACATCATTTTGAAGTTGAAACTTGGCGGCCAACGTCAATGAAGATAAAGTGAGACAAAGAGGCCAATGGGATGAGTAATAGAAAAGAGAAAAAAAAATCAAAGAGAAAAAAAAAATCAAGAGATTAGAAATTTGAAATTTTGGCTATATATATATATAGGTAAAAACTAGTCCATTAATATCGATTTTTTGAAAACTCAGTCCATTAGCCAGTTCCTTACTATCTGTTAATCAGTCCATCGGTTTTAGATTTTTGGACCGATTAACAAATATATTTTTGGTTAACCACTACAATTGTAAAATGCATTCATAAAAACAAATAAATTGTTGAAGATACTTAAAAATTGAAATTAGAAAACAAACATAATTCAACATAATTATTAAGTATAACGTTCAAACTAAAAACATAAACTAAAAATGTTTAAAGTATTTGAAATTAAAATTACAAACTAAACATTTAATGATCAAACTAGTTCAACAAATGAAATCCACATAAATATATAGTTCAACATAAATATGCAATATCTTTGATCTAGTCATCAACTTGAACCATGATCAACTGTATCACAAGTAGACTCTGCAATTTACAGAAAAAAAACAAATAAAAAAAATGTTACAAATTAATTAGTGTTGAAACCATCAGTGAAAATGTAAATAGAAAAATCAAAATAAGGAAGAATAACACCTACCTTAAAACTTTCAAGTTCTTCTAGAACTTGTTCAAAGAAACTTGGTTTACTACTTGATCTAAAACAATCTTGTCTACAAATGAGCGCTTCCACAATTCTAGGAGTTAAACTAGACTGGAATGAGTCAACAAACAATATGCTAAAAGTAGATTCAAAAACAACAGTTGACAAAGGCATTGCCAATACATCTCGAGCCATTGCAGAAAGTATTTGATACTTTGATGAATTAACCTTCCACCAATTCAGTATATCAAAATTTTCTTTATCTTCCTTAAGCACCTCATTGTAGTACCTATCAAACTCAGTTTTTACTTCCATACTACATTGAGATATCTTTTGCTTCTTCAAAACTGCTCGAATAATATCAGTAGTAGCTCTATTCTTAACCTCATTTTTCTCAACCTCAACTATTTCAGTTGGTTTTACTTGAGTGGATGGCACTATTGATGCACTATAAAAATCATACATAGCAGATAAAACTTTTCTCAAATTGTCTTTTAGCCTTTTGCCAATCTCAATTCCATAACAGTGATCAATAATGACATCAATAGATTCCAATTTGAAACGAGGATCAAGCACCACAACAACAAACAACATAATATTAACATTATCAACATTTGCCCTGTAAGGACCCAAAATATTCCTTAGTTGTATTGAGGCATATTTTAGGAGAAAAAGGTGATTAAATAGTTAAATAAGTATGATTTAGTGGCAATATAGTGTAAATGATTAAATTGAAATAAGAGATAAAAAGTTAAGTGACTTAAATGAAAGAATTTGGAAAGGTGAAAAATGTAATTGAATTTAATTATATAGTTTAAGGGTCATAAAGTAAAATACATGATTAATTAATTAATGGAGATTAGTTAAAGTTAAGTAAGATTATATTAATTAGAAGGAGAATTTGATGTGGCAACAAAAGGGAGAGCCACCGAGATTTTATGCATGCATATTTAAGAGAGAGGCAGCAGATATCATTTATCTATCCCTCTCTCTTTCTTTTTCAGCTCTTTTCTTAATTTCCTGGAAAATGTACACATTTACTTCATCATTTTATCTTAAATTGAATTCTGAATCGTGAGTTGAATACTTGAAAGAGCTGAAAGTAAAGATTGAAGAAATTAACGAGAGACAGAAGCAAGGAAAGGAGGAGGTTTTAGCATGAGCAAGTTTTATGGTAATTGATTGTTTCCAGGATTGGGAAATTCTCTAAGTGATTTAGTAAGTGTTTGATAATTTTGAATTGCGTTATATTATGAAATAAGTGTGTTTATGGTAGGAGAGTATCGATTTGATATTGAATTGATCAGTATAAAGGTTTATATAGTTTAGAATTGAATTTTGATATTGAACTCAGTTTTTAGTTTATATGAACAAACTATGGTATTTTAAGTGTAAATTGGGTTATAGAGCTCCAAATGAGATAATTTCAGTGGCTAAAAATCCAAACATGTATCTTTAATTGTCTAGAAGAGATAAAAATCTGATTTTACCTCTAAAATGTGTGAAAATTTAGTTAAATATTTAAGTGGAATTATGTCCTTACTGTTGGAACAATTTGTATTCAATTGAGCATAACTCTTTGTTTACTTATCCAAAATGAATGATTTTTGTGCCATAATAACCATGAGATATATTATAAAATTTTTTATGAGACCTTGTTGCCCATAAATGTCATTTGCTTAGTGGAATCCCCTATCTATAGTAGCCTTAATAATCTGTCCAGTATGTAAAATTGTCCAGAAATACTGTTGGAGCAGTTTATGTTCTTTTTAGCATAACTCTTTGGTTCGATGTCCAAATTGGATGATTTTATGTCAAAATGACCATGAGACATAGTATAACAATTGTCTAGAAGGCATCTTTGCCTAAAACTATTGTTTACCTAATAAAATTTTATGATTAAAGTAGACCTTAGTGTCTGGCTAGAAAACACAGTTTTGTGTTTAATAGAACACAATTGTGCTTTTGGAAAATGGAATGACGATCTAGTTAGAAAGCACAGCTATATTTTTAATAGAACACAACTGTGTTTTAGAGTAAATTCTGCCCTCTTCACCAATTCATCCTAGAATCAATTCCACTCATCCAATTTAGCTCTGAAGTGTTTAGAAACGCCTGAAATTTAAATGTTACTTATTTAATGATTAAGTAATGAGGATATGTGATTAAATTACATTAAATAGAGTTTTAAAAAGTGAATATTAGTGATAAAATAAATTCTAATTTGAATTAAATGATAATGAAACTTGTTTAATAGCAAATTATAAGAAATGAATAGAGAGACTTATGTTATATGAATTTACATAGAATACTACGGTGAATATAATGTAATGTGCTAGAATTATTTATGTAAATGCCATACTTTGATAGAATGCGTAAGTTTAATGTATATTATGTGAGCATATTAAGTAAATTATTATATTGATATTATAAAGGAATAATTGTGTACATGACTATAGTTGATTGCGTAGTATACAGAAATGAGTGTAGTGTAAAATGAAATAATGAGTGAAACTCTTTGTTAAGCTTGAATTATACACGGTCGTGGATAGCTAGGCATGCTGTAGACACCGGGTCCTGAGACAGTTCAGACCAAAGTTATCCAGTGATGAAAATGATACCTGTTCACAGTCAAAAGACAGATAGAAGTGATGGTTTCCTCGAAAAATATGTTTTTCATTTTTAATTTTTTTTAAAAGAAAAGATAGAGAAATAGGAGGGAGAGAGTCCCTTGGGGGCCTGTGTAGTGAGGCCCATCTCACTAAGTGAGATGCAGCCTCATGTTAGTGAGGCCCATCTTACTAACGTGAGATGCAGCTCTCACGTGGTGAGGGGTAGCGTGAGGCAGATCTCACCTACCTCATGCGCCTCACTATCCCCAGCACCCCGGCGTCTCCGTTCCGTTATTTTAGGGGATTTGGTAGGAAAAGCTTGGATTATGGCTGGATTTGGTGAGAAACAATATAATCTTCTCTGAGATATAAAAAGAAAAAGTTAAGAAACTAAGAGAGGGGGGGGGGGGGATTCAGAAAGGAGGCCAAAGAACTCAGAAAGAAACACAGAGAGAAAAAAAAAGCTTTAAAAGCAAGAAAGTGATTTGTATTCTCAAAACATTCTGAGATTGCTTCTTGAATCCAAGAAATTAATTCCTAACGTTTGAGATTCAATCGTATTTGTTTTTTTTAATGTGACCTTCATGTTGAAGTTTGTATCACTCACTGTTTTATCATTTTCAAGAGAAGTAAGGAGGAAAACCAGAACTTCTTCATCTGCAGATCAAAGATCATATCTGAGGGTAAACACTGGAATAAACATCTCTCTCTTTCCTTTCTTTCTTCTTTTCTTTCTTTTTCCGTTTGGCTTTACATGTTATTTCTCTTCATTGTACATACTCTGTATATATTTATTGTTTAATTTTATTGATCTGTATATCGCATGTTTATTGCTATTTATTATCAGACATGAGCCTAAAATATTTATTATGGTTAATCGGCATGTTTGTTGTTCTTTTATGCATGATTTGATGGAATAATGCCATGTTTATTCAGTCTGTTAAAGATACTCTATTCGTCCCTGTTTATGTGTTTGTATGATCGTCTCCTTGTTTTGTTCGAGTTGCATTTTTTCAGTCCGAGTCATGTCCAAGATTCACGTGTCGTGCTCCCCTTTCCCCCTTGTCTGCCCGTGAAGTCTTTGCATTGCCTGTGCACTTCTGCACGAGTTGTGCACTCATTGCACGACTAGTGCAATGCATGCACGAGTCGTGCACGCCTAGCTTCACCTCTTCTTCGGCTCTTCTTCATCTGTTCCCTTCCCTTTGTTTCGTTGTATTTTTGCATGCATTCTTTGTTCTGTTTATTCAATTTATCTTTTATTAATGCAACTGTTTTATATTTAATTTATTGTTTATATCTGATTAGTTTAATTGATTATTATTTGATTGATTTGTTAATCGTTTTAATCAATCAATTTATTCAACTAATTTATTTGTTCATATTACATTAATTAGTAAATTTATTTTACTAACATTCATTTTATTTTTATTTTGTTTCCTTAAAATTGTTTATCTATGTGAGTCATGTTTGCGCACGGGTTGGAGGATCGGAGAATTAAAGACCATCAAATTGAGGGTTTGCATTTTAATTGTTGTATTTCTGTTTATTGTTATTATTATTTTTATGTGTTATATGTAAAAATGTATTTTAAATTCTCCGCATTATAGAATGTCACAATTTTTACAATAATTAATAACTTGGAATTTTCTTAATAAAATGGACCAATGTCCTATTTTAAACCAATAAAATCTCACTTTCAAAATGGAGAACTAACTTTCATAAAATGGGATCACTCATCCCGGTTTTTCTCAATCAATACCCAAAAATAGTTCTCTAATTTTTAAGTTAAAAGGAACCAATGTTCCTAAAATGTAATAAATGACTCGATTTATGTATGATACACTTTTAATTATTTTATGTGTTTTTTCATTCATTCGGGCCCTTGTAATTAATTTTGGGGTAAGCTTTAATCTTTTTTTGCTTTATTATTTTTAGGGGATTGTTCTGTCCCAATTTTTTACATGTAATTTATTTATTTATTTATTTCTTTATCGCTTTATTTAATACTTTCTAATATGCTTGCCATGCGCTTTAAATTCAATGCATAATCGTGTGAGCCGAGAGATGGAATTTTAGTTTTATAAAAACTCATTTATAAACTTAACTTAAGTCATTAATAAGAGTGAAGTTCTGAACACCTTCTCTGGTTTAAGACCCCTGAGGTTAGAGACCTTTCCTAATTTCTTGTAAATTAGGTGGCGACTCCAAAATACCTCAAAGGTGCCTAAAGGCGTCGTGAGGTTAGATGATCATTTTCAATGTTCTATTGGGAAAGAGGCATCCAAAATTACTCATGGTGCGCAAGATCAAAAAGACGCAAACTAATCCCTCGAGCCCTAAAAGTGGGTTCAGAGAGGGTCTTTTGCTAGGTTCGACATGCGTCACACATGCCTATAAGGGATAGTGACTGCAGATGCTAGTGATGACACCGCATGGTGTTTATTGTTTGATACCTATTTAATTGGTATCTAGTGTTTTGAGACCATCGTGTCTCTAGTGATTGATATTTTTTACTCAGTATCCAGTGTTTGATACCCTAGTAGTATCCAGTTGTGACGCGCCGAAACCCGCGTCTGTTTCCCGGAGGGCCCGCTTTTAGGGTCCGAGAAAGGTTCGCGTCTAGATTTTGGGTGACATGAGATATTTTTGAATTCCTTCCCAATAGAACCACTACATGAAATTTGACTGTTGTGATAAATTTTTTAATGACGCATAAAATTTCGTCACTAATTATAACTTACAATGACGATTTTTTTAAAACGTCACCATACTATTTATTACTGTGACGAAATTATCTTGCGTCATTTTATATTTTAATTATCGTCACTAAAACATTAAATTTGTGACGAAAAAATATATTTCGTCATGGTTTATTTAAGAGCGATAATTTCCCACCATTTTTTTGGAGGAAAAATAATTTAATGACAAAATAATAACTTATTGCAACGTATAAAATTGTCACAAAATATTTATTTTTCGTGACGAATTGTTTTTGTCATAATTAAATAAATTAGTGATAATAAAATCTTTTCGTCAAAAATAACATATCGGTATAAAAAAATATTATATTTATGACAAATAAATATATTACAAAAAATGAATATACTGTGACGAGATACAATTTCGTCACCTTTGATATGAAGGAAAAATTTTCAACCTTTTTCTTTTAGAGGAAAAAAATATAATTGAAAAATTTACTATTTGCGACATATAAATTCATCATGAAATAATTATTTTTTTGTGACATTAATTATTTTTGTCACAATTTAATGAATTAGTGACAATAAAATTATTTCGTCACAATAATATTATTTATGATAAATAAATATGTTACAAAAAAAGAAATATATTATGACAAAATACAATTTTGTCACCAATACAATCAATTAATGATAATAATATTTTTTCGTAACAGTTGGTTGTAATGCTAATATATGATAAAGAAATTATGTGATGCAGCGAAAGTATAATGAAAAATATATTTTATTCAAAATTTCAAGTCCCCTTTAAAAGTAGGGTAAACAACAATTTATATTAAAAAATTAATAAAATTACGAAAATACACCATAAACTTTAAACTGAAAAACGAAAGGCTAAACGTTATTTTTAACGACCCAAATTGGTTGCTAAATAATAAGTTTTAAAATAATTGAGTTCTAAAATAGCAACCGAATTAATATTCAGTTGCAATTTTAGCAATAAAAACTAATTTTCATTGCTAAAATTGCAACCGAATTTTATATTGATTGCTAAATAACAAGTTTTAAAAGAATTAAATTTTAAAATAGCAACAGAAATAATAAGCCTTAAATGCCCTTTCTCTCCTTAAGGCTTGCAATCTATAAATATACACGGGGACAGAGAGAGGCTTCTACAGAGGGCAAAGCTAACCCAAAACCAAAGGCACACAACAAAGCTTACGCACTCCCTTATCTCAATCTCTTTCAATAAACCCTCAAATGGATCCCACAACAAAGCCTATGCACTCGCTTATCTCACTCGCCCTCTGCGTCTCTCTCCTCTTTCTGTCTGCCTCGCGCTCTCCCCCTCTCTCTCGGCGATTATCCAATCTAGGGTTAGGGTTTAGCATTAATTGTTAAAGGATGGGAGGAGGCAATGGAGCTACTGATGAGGTATCTGAATCGATAGGCGGTGGAGATGCTGTTACCATCAATATTAGATGTTCTAACGGTGCGAAATTCTCGGTTGCTATTAGCTTATCTGCCATCGTCCAAGCTTTCAAAGCAGAGATTGCTGAGAAGTGCGATGTGCCTGCTGATCAGCAACGTCTGATTTACAAGGGTCGGATCTTGAAGGACGATCAAACCCTATAAAGCTATGGTATATAATCTAAATATATTTGTTTTTATTTTTTTAATTTTTTACACGACTTTTGGACTATTTTGGATAAAATATTTGTGTTGTTTGATAGTTGAAGAGTATTGATTTTTTTTGGTTGAAAGATGAGGACGACAACTCCTGTAGATTTTAGCATGAAATTTGCTGTTATTATTATATTGGATAATTAGTTATATTGTATATGCGAATCTTATCATGATGATAATTTGAGAGATAGGATATGGAATTTGATCATGGATGTTCAATCCAGAACAGAAGCTTCTGTAAAAGAAGGCCTAGTAATTATGATAACTTCATGTTTTCAATTTGTTGAATAAGTGCAAGGCCATTAGCAGATGCCAGAAGAGGATAAATGGATAAACTCAGATTTGCCTTATAATTTCAGGCGTGATAAGATAATGTGGAACAACTATAAAAGCTGCTCTCTTTGTTCTTATTGAAATGCATTGCAAAAGGATTAGATTTTGGTTTGAATAAAAACTGCAATATTGTGTTTGGAGTACAAATTCTTTACTACTATTAGCCCTGTGTGGTTAAATCTGTGTATCACAGGTAATCTTATACACCTATGTGCTGGTGGAACTTGACAACTTTTTTGAAGCCATGGTCCTGTATCCTATATTACTTAGCTGTTCATTTAGTTGCAATATTTGTAGATAGACATTTGCTGTTAAGTGTCAATCACTAAATTAATAGAAGAGCATTGATATCATACAAAGTAATTGACGAATTGAGTTATTGCTCTCATAAAAAGGTTTTAGGTTGAGGGTCATGAGAAATCTTTTCCTGTTGTGGTTACATGTCACCTTATTTTTGGAAAAAACTTTCTTATTCCATTGAGAATTTGAATTGGCAGACAAATGGCAAAAACAAACTGTTTACTATTTTTCGTGAAATCTTTTAAAAAAAATCCAACATTTATTACCATTAAAATAAGATACCATTAAAATACTATTTATTCTAGAATGTATAAAAATTCCCTCCTACACCCTTTAATAACAAAAAGAAAAAGAATAAATAAATGATGTGTATATATGTGTGTGTGGGCAAAAACTTAATATATACTGACCCTTTAACCATTTTATATATATATATATAAGATTTTATAAATTATATAGATTATAAAAAATATATAATGCACTTGGTGAATAACTGATCAAAGATTTTACTGTAGACTACTAGGATTGCGTTAGTTATTTAATTATATAGATATAAATTTAAACAATAAAATTTTGATTGAAAACTGATTAAAACGTTAGAGATTGTGTTTTTGCCATTTATCTAAATTAATTTTTTAATTTTTGGGTATTAGATAAAGAAGGTGATTAGCTAACCTTCATTATAACCTTTAATTGGTCCTTTATTCACATGCAATATAGTTTACACTATTTGTTTCCAATATCCATTTTGAATTTATTTGTCTTGACTTGTCTCATCGGTTTTCTTAACTGTTTAACTGTTTGGATTTTGGTATAACTTTTTTTTTTCTAATTTTTTTTATTCAACTTGCTGTATAATAATACAAAAAAAGAAGAAGAAGAAAGGAAGAGAAAGCTTCCAAAAATGTTCTCCAAGATTTCTTGCTTCTGTATTTCAATTTACCTTTGCTAGTGGGGTGATTTCAATAGTTGCAGTCAAGTTCAATCCATCGATTGCAGATTTATAATTTCCTCTTTTTTTTTTTCTATCGTTTCCTTTTTCATAATACTACTCTTGAGGATGCTTTTAGAGATACTTGGTGAGATACTTTGTGTCACTTGGTGAGTTCAAATTAATTAAATAGGCTTCGGAATTTCTTGTTCAAGAGTTACATCGGGTACCTTTCTGATTTATTAGATCTCATTGCACAGCTATATGTCTATTTGTTGGTTTACCTCATGTGATTGTGTAGTTCAGTGGGACTTAGTGGCTCCTACATTATTACAGTTTTAAATGTTCTGGCTTTTTTTTTGCATCAATTTTAGTTATCAATTGAATTATTTTCTGCATACCTGCATTTTAAATAAGGATGTCAATGTGTTTTTTTAATCTGCCATTAATATAGTGTATTTTATATGATAAAACCTATCATTATTAGAAGAATTCCATAATTTAAGAGGTAATTGTTTAGTTAATATTACCTGTAGGGGTGTGTAAAATCGAACCGGAATCGAAAACCGAACCGAACCGATTTTGGTCTGTTTGGTTCGGATTTTCAGTTCTAAACCGAAATTAAAGTTCGGATACTTCGGTTCGGTTCTGTAAATTGAAAAACCGAAGGAACCGAATCGACCGAAGTTTATAAAACGCACCGTTTTGCACTTAGTGTATAAATATATAAATATATATATGTAAACCTAAAGTTGTTTCTTTTTCTTCCTTACCTGCTGCTCAGCCACTCGATTTATCCTCTTCTTCTCTTCCTTCGCCAACACCCAGTAGGTTTCTCTTCTTCTCCTCTTCCTTCGCCAGCCTCCAGTGTGTTTATCTTATTCTCCTTTTCCTTCGATCGATTCTCCATCTTCGTATCAGTCTGAGCCTTTCTCCATCTTCGTATCAGTCTGAGCCTTTCTCCATCTTCTCGTATCAGTCTGATCTTCTCGCAACCATGGTAAGTAACTTGTTAATTATTTAATTTTTTGGTGGTTTAATCTATTTGGGAGGGGGCTGCGTCACTGCTTGGGTAGATTAAGGAAGCTAATTTATGATTTTTGATTTAATGCTTTGGTCCTGCTTTATATATTTGCTCTGCCTTTAGGTTATGGTGCTTATATTCCTGATGTATATTGAGTAATTGCTTTGCACTCAAGTATTCTTGGTTTGAACTTAATCAGAAATTATTCTTGGTTTCAACTCCAGCTACCATGATTTCGATTTCTTTGATTGTGAATCTAACTATTTGAGGCTACAGTTTTCTCACTGGCAATTAGATTGCTTGACGCTGGCTAAACTAGTTATTAGCACTTTAGGTAAATGTAGTTAAGGGAAAAGGCAAGGAAAATTTTATGATTTTATTTTATGTAAACAAAGAGAAGCTTAGATTGATGCATTAATTTTGTGTGCTCTCCTCTGTTTTTTTTCTGTTATGTCCATTTTTATTTTTTTCGTGGATTTAACTTCCCAAAATGTGTAATATGCTACTGTTATTTGAATTTGAGAGTATAATTTCTTAAATTGAGCTGGAAATAGACAAGCCTAGTTAGAATATTAAGAAAGGATGGCTAGATTGGAACAGTAAATTTTTTTTTTTGGGCTTAGAAACACTTAAACAAATAAAAATTTATATCTTCTTAATTATTTATGGGTAATTTTGAAGCTGTAACCTATTTTCAAAGTGTACATTTCGTATTTTTCTAGAATAAATAGCCAAATTGTAGTAAGAATTATATATTATGGAAATTTCCAATAGATGACATCATTTAATTAATAAACAAAATGAAATGGCAGCATCCAACCTCATAGCATATGAATGACGGGACACAATAAATTGAAATAAATATGTAAATGTATGCATGGGTTTGATAAGAGCTTGTTAAAAGTTTGATTATATATGAATGGAATACCCTTCAACTATTTTATATTGTGTTTTGATTGTTTAGTTGAATCTATTTAATCATTATTTTTTTGTATGGAATGCAGGTTTAGGAGGGCTTGATTGGAGTTGTTGTGTTATGCATATGAAATTATGCAATATTTATTTACACGTATTTTTTTTAATTAAAGGACATTGGATGTATTATTAATTAGAATTTATGTGGTATTTATTTTTAATGTATATTTTTTTAGTATATATTAGAAACATGATATGACAAATTTATCTATGTTTTTTTTGCCTTTTAGTTATTTTAAATGATTTTATTTTGTTGAATATAAGTTATTTTAATTTATGAATTCATATAAGTTAAAAATAATAAAAAAAAGCTTATATTTGTGTGAGAATCGATTGGACCGAACCGAACCGACCAAAATTATTTCGGTTTGTTCGTTTTCGGTCAAAATAAGTTCGGTCCGCGGTTTGGTTCTAAAAAAATACTAAATTTCGGTTTTTGGTTTGTTCGGTTCGGTCCAAAATCGAACCGAACCGATCATTTGCACACCCTTAATTACCCAGATTTCGCAACAATCTTAAGAGTAGTTTAAGACAATCAAGTAATTGTGCAGTATCGTTGGAACTGTAGTGTGTGTATAGATCAAGGGTATTGATTGAGTTTTTTTTATCTAATATATGATTTTTTTTTTGTAGGAACAGGATGCAAAATTTTGAAGTTTCAACAGATTTTATTTCTGGATTAGGATGCAAATTTAATATTTTGCATTAGGTAGTATGTTGTTATTTAATATTTTATTTGAATAAATACATTATATTAGATTTTCTTTAGAAATTTAATTGATTGTATAACATTAAATTTAAAATATGTTATTTTTAATACAACGTATATATGACAAGTATATTTGTCATAATTTGTCGACTTTTTAGTTCATGAATTACGATATAATGTTTACAATTAAAATATTAATATTGTAATAAAAAATATAATTTAATGACAATAAAAAATTCTCACTAAAACTATTTTTTGTGGCAATTATTTTTGTCTGTATTTATGTCACTAATTTGTAAAATAATATGACGATTTATATTTATCATTAATATACATTAATTTAATGACGAAATCATTTTTTGTCACTTAAACTATTAGATTTAATGACGATATTAAATATTTTATGACAAAAATTATATTTATTTGTGACGATAATTACGTAACCAATACTTAATGGTTTTAACTAGAAATAGAGTTTCGTCATTAAAAATATTTAATTTCGTGACGAATTTTAGATTTGTCATAAAAAATGACAATCTTTTGTGACGATAAATAATATAATATGACGAAATATGATTTTATTTGTGACATAATTTTTGTCATGAAAAATAAGAAATAAAGATGACAATTATTTTCGTCACAAAAAATATACTTACGGTGACAAATAACTAAATTATCACGTAAACTTTTATGTTACGAGCTTACCGTTACGTTCTCTATGACGATAAAAATTCGTTACCTTATATTTTCAGCGACGAAAAATGAATTTTTTATGACAATTTTTTGCGTCATAAAAAGTGTAATTTCTTGTAGATAACATTGGAAAAATTCATCTAATCGCATGAAAACTTTAGGCACCTTTTGAGGTATTTTGGAATCGCCACCCAATTTACAAGAAATTGGAAAAGTTCATCTAATCTCGGAGGTCTAAATCAAAAAGTGGTTCGAAACTTCACTCTTATTAATGTCTTGGTTAAATTATAAGTGAGCTTTTAATTATTAAATTTTCATCTCTTTTCTCACACGTCATGCAATTTAATTTAAGCGCACATCAAGCATCGAAAAAAGCGATAAATAAAAATAAATTAAAAGATAAAATTAGGACAAAAATACAATCCCCCAAAATGTAAAATTAAAATAAATAAATAAGTGACAAAATCAAATAAATAAATAAGTATACATAAATCGGAATATTTATTTGGAGTAGGAACGTTGGTTCCTTCTTACACACTTAAAAAATTGAGAATTATTTTTAGGCATTTATTGAGAAAATCGGGATGAGTGATCCCATTTTATGAAAATTAATTCTCCTTTTGAAAGTGACTTTTATTGGCTGAAATTAGGATATTGATCTTATTTTATTAGAAAAATCCAATTTATTAATAAGAATATTTTTGTGATTTTTAATTAAACATGCATAAAATAAATGATTTTATTACTAATTACATGACAAATAAAGAAAAAATAATAAATAAAACGAAAATAATAAATACGCTGGATCTCTTTTTTCGATCCCAATTGCGCTCAAACAAAAAAAGACAAGTATTGAAATCAAAAAAATAAACACAATTAAAATTAATGTTAGTAATCAAATTAAGAAAATCGATTAAACACATAAAATAATAAATAATAAATTAAAATAAATAAAAAATACATTATGGATTAAATAACATAATGAAATAAATAAATTAACATATTAACAAATTAATACAAATAAAAATATAAATAATGATAATAATAATGATAATAATAATAATAATAATAATAATAATAATAATAATAATAATAATAAAAATAATAATAATAATAGCAAAAGAAAAGATAAAAAATAGTAAATGAAAAAAGAATAAAAAACGAAATAAAAATGTTAAATCTATGACGAATATCACATAAAATAAATAAAAATACAATAAATTTAAAGATCTATATTTTGAATTAAATAATTATAAACAAAAAATAAAATAATACAAAAATAAATAAATAAATAAATAAAAATATGAGATCGAGCCCATAAGTTTTACTCTCAGAATTCGGATTTGATAAATTGAGGGAAAATGATTGATTTTCCTTATTTAGACTCGCAAAAATTGAATTAAGATGATAAAAACCTAAACTTTTTCTTTAAGAAAGAAAAAGTGTAAAAAGATTATTAAAAGAAAAAATTATGAAAGAAAATTCTGATTTTAAGAACAAATAATTATTTTCTTTATTGCAAGAATGGTTGTTGATTAAAAATAAAAGAAAACTTTCATAAATCTATTTGAAGAAGTTTAATTGAAGAAGAAAAAAAATTAAAAAACAACAAGTGAGAAAATTGAATTTTAAGAGTAAATTTTTTTTTTGTCTCAAAATCAAATTTTCATCAATAAAATTAAATTTAAAATTTTTAGAAGAAATTTTATTAAAGTAAACGAAAAAAAAGAATTGAAAATAAAGAACAAAAATTGCAAAACTAAAGAAATGAAAAGAAAATTGCCCAAAAAAAATTCCTCCAAAAAACTCTTAAGTTTTTCTATTTATATCATCAAAAAAAGGAAAACCTAATTAATTAAAAAAAATCCTTAATTAAATTAAAATATATTTTTTTTAAATTTTAAAAAATGGAAAAAACTATTAAAATCCCGAAAAAATGGGAAAAAAATCAATTTTGGTCAAAAAAATTACGTTTTCGGCGAAAAAAAACAAGTATGCGGCAGCTGGGGGGCCGACCGACGGGCGTGCCTGGTAAGGGACGCCGATCGGGCATGCGCGCCTGGCGGGACGCGCTCCGTGCAGGTGGGCGATGCTCGCGCGCTCGCTGGCCACTGCGCACTAGCGCGCGTCGACGACCGAATTTTTTTTTTAAGCACAAATTTGACAAAAAGCTCTATCACTTCCCACTCCCCTTTTTTATTTTTAATTTTTAAAATATATATTTTTTATTTTTTAAAAAGCAATTTTGACAAGGAAACTATCACTTCCAATTTTATTTTTGCATGTGAATAGGCATTTAGTTTCATCATTGGATAACCCTGATATGGGCTGTTTCGGGACCCGGTGTCTACAATTGGCCCCTAGTTTTAGGGAAGCTAGTGCATGGGTACCTAAATGAGCCAAAACTCAGAGAAAAAAAGCAAAGAGACACTTACCTAAGGCAACTATCTTTCCAGATTGGATGATGCTGTTGGAGGAGTTAACGCCTATTTTTCAACCTATTATCTTTTGTTGAAGTGAGTTATCATGATCGTGTAAACCCTTGTTGAAGTGGTATTTACTGTCAGCGTATAACCCATATGAGATTTGATATTATGCCCCAGAAGAGGTCTTTGGTTGGTTGTCCCCTAAGAGGTCTTTAGTTGACTGTTGGATTGGTGTTTGGACTGATGTCGCCACTCGGCTTTTGTCGGTGTTCGCATCAAATCTCTCTTACTGTAAAACTAGAAAACCCAAATATGCAGGAAAAATAGTGAGCATGCACGTGAAATGTACGGGTCATGCAGAAATGCGGGACAAGAATTCATCTAAGTGAGTTTGGAGGTGATAGCTGGGCTAGGTGCAATTTGCAGTAGGACTAATGCCCTTTGGAATTGCTTTTGGATTTCGTGCTTTTGGGTTTGTGAGGTTCTCTCCTTATACTTGTAGTCATTTTCTTAAGATAGTGCGTGCCTTGTGGAGTTTCACAATAGCTTTTCTTAGCGAGAAATGCGTCCTTTTTGGATTTTCACATAACCCTATACCTAATTTTTGCCTGAAATAGTCCCAACTCACCTCAGCAGCTTTTGTCTTTTTTTTTGAAAGACAGAATGCATGTTTTCAGGTTTTCACACTGTCCTTTGGCTTGACTTTTGCTTAGAGAGGTAGTTATGGTTTTCATCTCTAACGACCATTTTTTTTTTAGATTATAAGAGAGGTTGAAGCTGTTATTGGAGATCCTCCAAAAGAGATCAGCATGTACTTACAACCTAGACCATGGTTGCATGATCCTGATTCTCCTCATGAAAGTGCTGTAGAATTGGCCTTATATTTGAAAAAGGGATGAATCAGCTGAAGCACCAGAGTGGCGAGAATAGCAAAGGGTAGATTCTAACAATGTGCTACTTTTATAACGGAACTAGACAACTTTTAGTATGCAAAATGAACTGCTCTGATCAAATCAATATATCATTGCATAAATGCATATGTTTCAGTTTGATTTTTTCACACATGATCTTTATTTGGCGTTAACTTGAAAAATACAAAATCTCATCTAATCTCGGGATAAATCCTGAAAGCATTAAACTCTTGTTATCAATCAGCCCTCTCGGATTTTCATGATTGAAAATTTTATTTCAGCCCTTAATTTTTGTCCAAGATGCCTTTTTTTTTACTCTTGCAGGGTGCCCAATTTTAGAAAGGTCGCCTTTTTTTTTCGGCTTTCAACCCGCGAGGCATTAATTATTATTTTTCTCATTTTTTATTTTTTATTAGCCTTTGCCATGAGACCTCCTTCGGTTTGTCAACGTATACATGGTTTCTTTGGATTTGCTATCGTCATTATTATCCGGGAAGGCTGCTTCTTCTGACAATGCTTCTTTTTAGCATCAAAGGCTTTTTTTTGGCCCAGCGTGCGCCGACAGCTGAATTTTTTTTTAAGAACAAATTTGACAAAAAGTACTATCACTTTCAACTCTCATTTTTTATTTTTAATTTTTAAAATATATATTTTTTATTTTTTAAAAATCAATTTTGACAAGAAAACTATTACTCCCAACTTTCTTTTTGCCTGTGAACAAGCACTTAGTTTCATCATTAGGCAACCTTGATCTAGCCTGTCTCGGGATCCGGTATCTACACCAGTGTTCCCGTTATCCACTCTAATGAGAATTCAGGTGATTATAGATATGTTAATGAAGTGGTTAAGTAGCAGTGACTTGTTAATATGTGAATCACTGATTTGATAATATAGGTATGCATATTAAAATGAAATAATGTATAAGTACATGTTTGAATTTTATGCTTACATTATTGATATTATGTTATGTATTAATTTGAATATATGTCATTGATCAAATTTAATGGATTAATGCATGTAGAACTACGTGGTTTTGATTTCCAAAATTATTGTGATACGTAGGAAGCTTGGAACACAGTTTTAAGTCCAAACCAAATCATTGAAAATTGATAGTGTATCTAAACTTTAGTCAAGCAATAAGTGAATGTGTTTATATCAAGTTATAAAGAATTGATAAATGTATGATAATTTAGATAGAAATAGTAATGAAATTTAACATAAGATTATACTTGATTGTGTTATAAAATTATTAAGTGTAGTTGTAAATGGAACACTGCTAAGTATGTTGATTGTATATCATCATTTATAGAATAAGATTGAATTAAAATGGTTTATAATTGTTAATTGAACTTGATAATTGATTAGTTATTAGTATAAGTATTGAGTAGTACACCCAGTTCCTCTTATGGCATATGGGGATGTTATATGCCCAATACTTATCAAATTTGTTATTCATTTTAACAGCCATTCCCCTCAAATCCAAATGATCACTTTCGCACTATGAAGAAATCAACAAGCTAATACCATAAATTTGTTTCATGTATTCATTTTCAGTGACATAAAGTGAACTAGACAAACTCACAGTTGTTTCATAAAACACTTCAAGAAAAGGAAGCATACTTTTGGCATATTTCTAATCACCCCTATCAGTTAAACCACTCTTACTTAAAAGGTTACTCACATACTTTTTATCAATAAGCTCAAGCAAGTTAAAAGCCTTTTTCAAACTTGATAGCAAACTTTAACATCAAGTAAGTTGAGTTCCACCTAGTTTCAACAACTGGGCATATAAGACTCGAAGTGTCTAACAACTCTTTTTTAGCACAATCTTTAAACTTACTCAACCTAGAAGGAGAAGAGAGGACATACTTCACTGCATTTCAAAGTTTGTTAATTGAATTATCAATTTTTTTCAAACCTTCTTTCACAATAAAGCTCAAAATATAGGCAACACATCTCATATGCGTATTCACCATTCAAAACACTACCCCCCAACTATTTGGCCCTTTTTTTTAAATATTGAATATCCAAGTCATTTGAGGCTGCATTATCAATTGTTACAGTAAAACTCCACGGCTACCCCAATTAAGTAAGCACTTTTCAATTGATTGACCAATGACCTCACCAGAATGACTAGAAATTGGACAAAAAGAAATAATATTTTTATGCAAAGTTCAATCCTCATCAATGAAATGACATGTGATATACATATAATTCAAATTCTGAATAGAAGTTCATGCATTAGCTATAAGGCAAATTCTAGAAGATAACTTATTCAAACAATTCATCAAATTCAATTTATCTTGTTTATAGAGATCATAACAAACCCTAGAAATTGTAAAACATGAAGGCATAACAAACAAAGGTTGCATAACACAACAAAAGTCACGAAATCCTTCATATTCCACAAATTTAAAAGGTATTTGTAGACACCAAGTCCCGGAGCAGTCTAAATCAGGATTACCCAATGATGAAATTAAGTATGCCTGTTTATAAGCAAAAATGAAAGTTGAAAGTGACGATTTCCTTGTCGGATTGATTTATTAGAAATAAATAAAAATATATTTTAAAAATATTTTAAAAAATTATTTTGAGACAAAAAGCGTATGTTTTGAAATTATAATATTTTTAGAAAATTAAAAAAAAAAAAATTTGCGAGCGCACCCCAGCGCGCAGGGAGCACTCGCCCGTGCGCTGGGTAACGCACTGGCAGTCGCCCGCGCGGGCAGTTGGGAGCGCGCGGAGACGCCCGTCGGGCGTCGCTTGCCCCTGTGCGCTCGGTTTCGCTCCCGACAGCTTTTTTGGTCTATTTTGGCCTTTTTTCTTCATTTTTTATGTCTTTTCTTCATTTGTTTCATAGAATTTAATTCTAAAAATTTTTGGATTCTAAACCTTTCAAATTTATCAGTTTTTTTGCGGTTATGAAAATTAAATTGATTTTAATTTTTTTCATTAAAAATCTGATTTTTTGGGGAGGTACAAAATCATTTTTAGAGAGAGAATTAGGGGGAATTTTCTTTAGAAAAAATATTTTCTTCTTCTTTCTTCTTCAAGAGCAAATTCTCTCAATTTTTTAAAGGATTTTCCTAAGTAAATTCTTAAGGAAAAAAGAACAATTTTTGTTCTTGGGAATTTTCTTCTTTTTTATTTAATAAATATTACCTTGAGACAAATAAATTAATTATTTGTTCTTAAGATAAAATTTATCTTCAATATTTTTTTTCTAAGATCATTCTTAGAAATCAAGAAAAGGAGATCAACCACTTACCTTCATTCATCACATCAAATTTTGAGGGTAAATATTCTTTGCTAAATTTTTAATTTAATATTTAATTTAATTTTTGTTTACAATTAATTAGTCATCATGTAGTTTTTTTAATCTTTTTTTGCTTTTTAATTTGTTTATGAAATTTAGTTATGTGATTTGATGTTTTTAGTATATTTTATTTTATTCTTGCATACTTATTTGATTTTTCTTTATTATTATTATTATTATTATTATTATTATTATTATTATTATATCTTGTTTCTTATGTTCTTGTTTAATTGTTTATTATTATTATAATTATTATTATTAGTATTATTATTTAACATACTTTAACATGTTTTATTTTGTTTTTTTATTTCTTTTATTTTGCTTGCTTGATTGTTCATCTTCCTTATTATTGATTGTTCATTTTCTTTATTGTTATTGTTTATTATTATTATTATTATTATTATTATTATTATTATCATCATTATTACTTTTGTTTTATTATTATTATTATTATTATTATTATTATTATTATTATTATTATTATTACTATTTTTTATTACTATTTTTATTTTTGTTAGTATTATTTATTATTGTTATTATTATTATTTTTTACTATTTATGTTTTTATGCATGTTTAATTTTTATTCTTATTACTATTTATGCTTTGTATGCATGTTGAATTTCATTTTTATTATTATTATTTATATTTTTATGCATGTTGAATTTTATTGTTATTATTTTATGTTTTTATGCATGTTGAATTGTTCATATGATAAGTCGCA
This sequence comes from Excoecaria cochinchinensis, assembly GCA_947683425.1. Classification (NCBI taxonomy): domain Eukaryota; kingdom Viridiplantae; phylum Streptophyta; class Magnoliopsida; order Malpighiales; family Euphorbiaceae; genus Excoecaria; species Excoecaria cochinchinensis. The sequence goes on from CANTUQ010000013.1 coordinate 16,589,806, forward strand.
TAGTTTTATTATGTCATTTAATTGATTTGTCATACATGATGCATTTTTATTTGTCTTATTTTAATTTTTTATGTTGTATGTTTAAATTTATTTTTTGTTATTAACATCACTTTTATTTGTATTTTTATTTCAATACTCATTTTTTATGTGTGAGTCTTTTTAATGGCAAGTGGGAGCCCATGGAGATTTGAAGATACTATTTGGGAGTTATTTGCCATTTTTATTATTTTTTATTAGTTTGGGTTTATTTATTTTATCGTGTAATTTGTAATAAGTTTAATGTTTTTGGCAAATTAATTAAAAATCACAAACTATTTCTATTAAATTAATTTGGTTTTTCTTCTAAATAAAGATGGGACCAATGTCCTAGTTTTTTACACCCAAATAAACCATCACCTTTAACACTTTTTTTAAAAATATGCATGCGAGGACCAATGTCCTCATCCTTAATAAACAACCCGTTTTATGTATGATTTGTATTTTATTTATAAATGGGGGTTGTATTCCGCCCATAGTTTTGTTGTAATTTATTTTCATATGCTTTATTTTATTTACGCTTTTATTTATCTCTTCCCTTGGATGGACAACCTGCACTTTAATTAAATTGCATTAAATCGAATGAGAAATGGGATGAAACGCTAAATTCAATACTCAATTATAAACTTAACCAAGGTATGAATAAATGGGAAGTCCCGAACCTTCTCTGGTCTTTGGGCTCAACAAGGCGAGAGGGCCACCTCAATGTTCTATTGGGGTGGGGCCTCCAAGACACCTCTTGAGTCCCGAAAAAGGCCTAACTTGTATAGTTCTAGGCTCCATGAGGCGATAGGGCCATCCTAATATTATATTAGAATGGGGCCTCTAAGGCCCCTCTGGTTTGCCCAAAATGGACATAGCAGCGCTGTCTTAATCTCACTGAGGCTAAATGGCATTTTTCAATGTTCTATTAGGTGGAGACTCCAACAAACCTCATTGTTGCCCAAAATGGATGCACTTGTAATTTCTTACAAGTTTTATGAACCTCTCTCGATCGCCTAAAAGCGGGCATTCGGGGTGCCCCGGGGTTTGGCGCGTGTCACAGTTGCGACTCCACTGGGCACCTAGACTCAAGACTTCGCTTCGAAAGTACCTTGGTTAAAATTTACAATTGAGTTTTAGTTTAAAAATTTTTATCCTTTTTTGAAACTGCATTGCATCCATACTAGAGCCTTAGATTATACTAGTTTGGTCCCTTTTCTAGCCCCAGTGCATTTCTAAAGCACGACTTTATGTTCACTCAATGTGGAGAAGTGTTAAGGATAATCACCAGCCCAAGTCTCGTACCTTATGGTATATCAAATGGAGACCCAATCGGTCATTATGCTCGTGATGAGCTAGACTCGTTGGCAGGGACCATGCTTGGGTAGCCCAAAAGTATCACCACCTTTTGACCAAAGCTCATATAATGGCAATAGATACTTCCACTAGATGAAATGTACCATAATACCGTGCTTGCTATTTGGGCCGTTATATATTGAATAAAATCAATCAAATTAAATGGTTTTCATCAAGGGCTTTCATGCCCCGATGGGCCCATCTTAATTTAGTTGGACTATTTAAATACACATTGGCCAAACACCCATATGTATGCATATTAGGCAAGAGGTGTTATGCTGCCGGCTTTTCACCGTGCACCATATGCATCCAATGGGTTCCCTGGTAACCCTTGGATAAAGTGCTCCTAGGAAAGAGACTACACTACCTCGTGTGTAGGAGAGATAAGGTTGGAAGGATCTATCTGCTTGCATGTGGTTGTGGATACTGCATAGCATGCTCATGCATCGCGTGTCATTCATGCATGTTTTAAAAAAAAAGACACATATGCATTTCATTTTTGTGTATGTATATCCTTTTGTCTGCATATTATTTTTCACATGTACATACCATCCTACGTACAATCTTTTCCATGCATCGCATCGTATTATTGTAAACTATTGATCTTCCACTCATCGAGGACCATCTGCACAGCACGATCATACATTACATGCCATTCATATACCATTCTAACCCCTTGATTTTTTCAGCCACTATAGACCATTTACCTGGGAGGTTTTGGGGTCCCCGTAGTTGCTCGAGGAGCAAACGGAGTTCAAATTGGTTGGCAGAGATCTAGTGTCTTTATCAGAATATCCATAGGCATTAGAAATGGCTGATTCTTCACGACAAATTGAAGAGACTCGTGCCTTAATGACCCAGGAGATGGATAGAAGGTTCGAAGAGCTTGGAAAGGGGTTGTTGGCCACGATTAAGGAAAGGATGGATGCCATGGCACTAGTTCTTCAAGCTCAACTGATGGCGACTACCCTTAACCAGGTTGAGCTAGCCACGGTAAAAAAGGATTATGCAACGACAACTATAATGTTTCTGTCCACTCCCGAGCCTAGAGGCAAGGCACCACTCGACTCACCAATCAAGCTAGTGGGAAGAGCAAAGGGACTAGAGCCTTTACAGTCAATGGGCCTCCTCAGTCCCTCGAACACCGAAGGAAAGCTAACTGATCTTGAAGAAGAGATTATGAAGTCCAAGCTTGTAACTACCCGGGCACCTCTTAATAAGACTATTACTGGCCCCGCAAGTCCAGGAGTTGGTTATTATGATAATAGCAGTGGTACCCAAAGGGCAAGGAAAGTGTCAGCAATTAAAGCGGATCAGAGGCACTACTCTAATTTGGGCAGATCCTTATCTTGGGTACTCAATAGGTTGATGAAGGAAGGTAAGCTACAACCACTGCCTGCTAAGCCCGCCAGAAACTAGGGATAACCCAATTATAAGGCTGATCAGTATTGTGCCTTCCACCAGCACACTGGGCATGTGACGGATAATTATGCGAGGCTAAGACATGAGATTCAAGATCTGATCGATAATAAGCAGATCACAGATCCTGAATGCCGAAGGGGTAAACATGGGAGCTCAAGTCTCATGGGTAGCAACGGGAAAGATTTTGGGGCCACAAGGGCTTCAACCTTTGGAATGGCTCATAGCTGCTATGCCATACTAGAAAAGCCTTTGTCTAAGCACCTCACTCATTTTGTTAACAAGGGGAAAATACAACCAATGCTGGCCAAACTTGCCAGAAGCCAGGGACGACCCGATCATCGAGCGAATCAATATTGTGCCTACCATCAATATACTGGGCATGAGACTAATGGGTGCCGAACTCTGAAAAGGCAAGTTCTATACTTAATTGATGAGGAGCTAAGAGGTGAGGAAGATGGTTCCCGGGGATGACAATAGATCGTTGACTACAGCATCCGTGTTGGCAATAAAGGAATAAGATAGCTATTTAGATGTTCTTTTTATTTTGGAACTAGTTGATAATGACATTTTAATTCTAGTTTTTATTAAATGAAATAAATGTTTTTTTTTTTGCTTATTTGTGTGATATCTCTCATGATTTCACTATGCATAATCATGGCTACGACTCATTCATATTTAATAATGAATCAAATGATGCCATTCTATTTAATCTCGAAACTTTGGAAACCCAAAGAAAATCTTGATAACATCTGATGTGACTCCTGAAGAGAGATTAAAAGTGAGAAAAAATATATGAAAAAGTCTTTACCTAGACCTATGAAGACAGGCTGGGAGATGATCATGAAGTCGCCAACACGCAATGCCAATATATCCCAATCATGGATCAATCAAACAGAAGCTCAGAAAACTCCAGCTAGAATGGTTAGAAAAGGTTAAAAGAAGAAATCTACAAGCAGAAACGGGGGCCAAATTTCTTATTGAAGCATAACACCCAACTGGGTTGATCTACGATGTCTCCAATGGTTAGGAATAGAAGTGCGTGTATGTGTAAACTATCAGGATTTGAACAAAACTTGTAAAAAAATAAAAAAAAAATAAAAAAAAAACAAAAAAAAACAAAAATAAAAGAAAAGAAGAAAAACAATGCAAAAAAAATAATAATAATAAAAAAAAAGAAAAAAAAAAGAGAAGAAGGAAAAGAATCAATATGTGGATCTGACCGAAAACTGTTGATATGGGGGCAAAGGAAAGTAATCCTGGGGGCAAGCTTTGTTCAAATTCCGTTAATATACACATACACGTACTTTGCCATTCTTCTTGACTTCCGAAAAGGATGAAAAGGATTTTATTGACTTACAATGGATGCAGATTACTCGAGCTTGGGAATAGACATCATAGGGTCGAAAAGAATTCGATTTATCGATATGGTCACCCACACCACATTATGTCCAAGGATGGAAGGGCAGTTTATGGCTAAGGCTAGGGAGTTGCTCCAGAGGTATGGCATTAAAGACCATAAGTCGTCTCTGTATTTCCCTCAAACTAATGGGGCATGAGAGGCTGCTAACAAGAATATCTCGGTCAAGATGGTTCGAAATTATAAGGATTGGGTAGAGAAATGGCCTTTTGCACTTTGGAGCTAGAGAACCACCGTCGGAACCTTTTATTCCTCAATACATGGGGCAAAAACAGTACAGCCGGTCGAAGTAGAGCTCATATCTTTAAGGACAGTCATGGAAGCCCAGATTTCGGAAGCCGACTGGGCGCGATAACGAGTGCAGCAGTTAAACACGTCAGACAAGGACAGATTGTGGAATTACTATCATAGTCAGATCTATCAAAAAAACTCTGTTCGATCATTCGAGAAGGAAGTCAGAAAACACCTATTGAAAGAGGAAGATTTAATCTTTAAGTAAATGAGTCCAAATGTTCCAGAAGGATGAGGCAAATTCAGACCAATGTAAGAAGGCCCATTTGTTCTTGAGAAGTTATTGTCCAAGACAGCAGCAACAGACAGCGATGAAGATGACTTCAGAGAGATGATCAACATTAACAGACCCAAGAGGGTCCATGGCTAAAGACTAAAAATCAAAAGAAGAGAATAAAAGCCCCGCTGGTTGAAAACCGAAAAAAGGCAACCTTGCTAAAATTGGGCGCCTCGTCAGGATGAAAACCGAAAAAGGTGTCCTAGGCAAAAATTAGAGGCTTGAGAGAAAATGTCCAATTAAGAAAACCCGAGAAGGCTGATTGGAAATAGGAGTTTTGATGCTTTCAAGATCCATTCTGAGATTAGATGTAGTTTTGCATTTTGAATCTATGTTAGATAATGTAGAGAAACCATACTGAGATGTACACAATTTTGCAAGAAAGATATGAAACAAAGGCAATTAGACTCACGTGTTCATTATCTTCTAGTTCTTTTATAAAAAGAAAAGCATCATTCATTATTAAATGCATCTAATCTAAATAACTATAATCTGCTCTTGCCGGCCAGGTGCTTAAGCCGATGGGTCCTATTATCAACCACTGGACTGGGCACCCTTATCTTGCATGCATTAGTAGAAGCAATGGGGCAACCTCCGATTAGTTGTATAACAGCCTTCATAGGCAGTTGGGTCCAGAGGCCATGGTACTTGGAGGTGAAAGTCGAAGATAAGATGCCATCTGTAAAGGATGGAAGGGGCCTCACAGCATCTTGAATTCCATCTGAACTATTCTCTAATTGTTTTTCATCGGAAGATGTCTAAGAAAATTGTGCTGGTCATCCTTAAGGGAGGTTTTGATAATAGCCTTCACTTCTCTTGTAGCCTTTTTAGATTAAAAAAAAAGAAGGCCGTTAGAGTTGAAAACCGTAACTGGCTCTCTAAGCAAAAGTTAGGCCGAAAGACAGGGTGAAAACCTGGAAATAGGCAGTCTGCCCTACAAAAAAAATAAAATAAATAAAAGCCGCTGGATTGGATTGGGTCAATTTCAGGTAAAAATTAGGCAAAGGGTTATGTGAAAATCCCCCAAGGGACGCATTTCCCACAAAGAAAAGCTAGTGTGAAAATCCACAAGGGACGCACTACCTTTAAAACAATGACTTTTGATGCCTGGAGCAATAGGTGATGTTACTTCAGATGATTTTTCTTCAGTTAAGTAATGCATAATTCGGGACATGAGTCGGAATCCTGGGCGCATGATCATTGATCGGGGGGACAAAGATGCATACGAGTCATTTCTCTTTGAAAGGTTTACGGGTCAGTGTCCATAAGCCAAGATGATACCTCTAAATCTTCAGGGGGCATCGTGCAAGGTGAGCAGCTAAGACATATCCTCAACGGACCCCTAATCACCCAGGACATGGTCTATCTATTTTTGCATGCATTCCATACCATTCTTTAGCAAGCATCTGCATAAGATCATTTACACTTGCACACACAATCTTTTGTATATACATTTGTGCCAATGACTTTGCAGGAAAAGGCCGAACCAAGGGACAGCTTCGGCAAGATGAAGTCAAGATGAAGACCCCACAAGTTGAAATCATGTGAGCCCTTAGAGGCATTATCTTTAAATCCTTTCTCCAAGGCTTTTTTTAGTCTTTTCGGAGCATTGTCTTTAAGTGCTTCTTCCAAGGTAGTCTCAGTCTCTTGGAGCGTTATCCTTCGAAGCATTAAACTTCTTCCAAAATATTCCAAATCCTTTCAATCCACGAGGATGCCTGCACTTTTTGAAGTCTTGTCAGTGACTCAGTGTAATCGCTTTGCAGCCTATATAACGACTCGGTGATATCTATTTCCTGCACTTTTAGTAGTCTAGAGCAGACTCGGTGCAGTCCTCTGAGGAGGACATTTCCTGCGTTTTGTAGTCTTATCAGCGACTCGACGTATCGCCATCTGCGGATGGCATCTGTACTTTTAGTAGTCTAGACTAGACTCGGTGAAGTCCTCTGAGGAGGATAATTCTCGCGTTTTGTAAGTCTGGAACAGACTCGGTGCATCGTCATTTGATGATGGCATCTGCACTGTGCAAGCTTGGTGTAGCTCAGGAGAGCAATTTCCGCACTTTGTAAGTCTGGAGCAGACTCAATGCAATGCAGAAGGATGACAAATGCTCCACAGTCCATATAGTGACTTAAAGAGACGATTTCATTCTCAAGGCAGCAGGAAGGAGGCAGCCTCAGGTACGCGCTTCTTTCCCTTTCCTGAATTTTGGCTCACCTAGACACCCATGTACTAGCCTCCCCAAAATTGGGAGCAACTGTAGACACCGGGTCCCGGAGCAGCCTAGATCAGGATTAGCCAATGATGAAATTAAGTGTGTCTATTTATAGGCAAAAATGAAAGTTGGAAGTAACGATTTTCTTGTCGGATTGATTTATTAGAAATAAATAAAAATGTATTTTAAAAATATTTTAAAAATGTTTTAAAAAATTATTTTTAGACAAAAAGGGTATGTTTTGAAATTATATTTTTTTTAGAAAATTAAAAAAAAAAAATTTTGCGAGTGTCGCACCCCTGTGTGCCCGGTTTCGCCCTCTACAGCTTTTTTGGCCTTGGCATTTTTTCTTCAATTTTTAATGTCTTTTCTTCATTTTTTTTATAGAATTTAATTATAAAACTTTTTGGATTCTAAACCTTTCAAATTTATCAGTTTTTTTGTGGTTATGAAAATTAAATTGATTTTAATTTTTTTCATTAAAAATCTGATTTTTTGGAAGGTATAAAATCATTTTTAGAGAGAATTAGGGGGGATTTTTTTTAGAAAAAATATTTTCTTCTTCTTTATTCTTTAAGAGCAAATTTTCTCAATTTTCTAAAAGATTTACCTAAGTAAATTCTTAAGGTAAAAAGAACAATTTTTGTTTTTGGGAATTTTCTTCCTTTTTATTTAACAATTCTTACATGGAGACAAATAAATTAATTATTTGTTTTTAAGATAAAATTTCTCTTCAATATGTTTTTTTTTTTCTAAGATCATTCTTACAAATCAAGACAAGGAGATCAACCACTTACTTTCATTCATCACATCAAATTTTGAGAGTAAACATTTTTCGCTCAATTTTTAATTTAATATTTAATTTAATTTTTGTTTACAATTAATTAGTCATCATGTAGTTTTTTTAATCTTTTGATGCTTTTTATTTTGTTTATGAAATTTAGCTATGTGATTTGATGTTTTTAGTAGATTTTATTTTATTCTTGCATACTTATTTGATTGTTTATTATTATTATTATTATTATTATTATTATTATTTCTTGTTTCTTATGTTCTTGTTTAATTGTTTATTATTATTATTATTATTATTATTATTATTATTATTATTATTATTATGTTCTTATTTGATTGTTTATTATTATTATAATTATTATTATTAGTATTATTATTTAACATGCTTTAACATGTTTTATTTTATTTTTTATTTCTTTTATTTTACTTGCTTGATTGTTCATCTTCCTTATTATTGATTGTTCATCTTGTTTATTGTTATTGTTTATTATTATTATTATTGTTAATATCATTATTACTTTTGTTTTATTATTATTATTATTATTATTATTGTTATTATCCATCATCATCATCATCATCATTATTATTATTATTATTATTACTATTATTATTATTATTATTATCATCATCATCATCATTAGTATTATTATTATCATTATTGTTTTTATTATTATTATTATTATTATTATTATTATTATTATCACTCTTATTATTATTATTATTATTATTATTATTATTATTATTATTATTATTATTATTATTACTATTACTATTTTTTATTACTATTACTATTTTTATTTTTGTTAGAATTATTTATTATTGTTATTATTATTTCTTTTTACTATTTATAGTTTTATGCATGCTGAATTTTTATTCTTATTACTATTTATGCTTTCTATGCATGTTGAATTTCATTTTTATCATTATTTATGTTTTTATGCATGAATTTTATTGTTATTATTTTATGTTTTTATGCATGCTGAATTGTTCATATGATAAGTCGCATATTTTTATTATGTCATTTAATTGATTTGTTATACATGATGTATCTTTATTTGTCTTATTTTAATTTTTTATGTTGTATGTTTAAATTTATTTTTTTGTTACTAACATCACTTTTATTTGTGTTTTTATTTTAATACTCATTTTTTATGTGTGAGACTTTTTAATGGCAAGTGGGAGCCAATGGAGATTTGAAGATACTATTTGGGAGTTATTTGTCATTTTTATTGTTTTTCATTATTTTGGGTTTATTTATTTTATCATTTAATTTGTAATAAGTTTATTTTTTTTGGAACGTTAATTAAAAATCACAAACTATTTCTATTAAATTAATTTGGTTTTTCTTCTAAATAAAGATGGGACCAATGTCCTAGTTTTTTACAACCAAATAAACCATCACCTTTAACACTTTTTTTAAAAGTATGCATGCGAGGACCTGCGCTTTAATTAAATTGCATTAAATCGAATGAGAAATGGGATGAAACGCTAAATTCAAAACTCAATTATAGACTTAACCAAGATATGAATAAATGGGAAGTCCCGAACCTTCTCTAGTCTTTGGGTTCAACGAGGAGAGAGGGCCACCTCAATGTTCGATTGGGATGGGGCCTCCAAGACACCTCTTGAGTCCCGAAAAAGGCCCAACTTGTATAGTCCTAGACTCGACGAGATGAGAGGGCCATCCTAATGTTCTATTAGGATGGGGCCTCCAAAACCCCTATGCCTTGCCTAAAATGGACATAGCAGCGCTATCTTAGGCTCACTGAGGCTAGACGACCTTTTCCAATGTTCTATTGGGTGGCAACTCCAAGAAACCTCATTGTTGCCCAAAATGGACGCACTTGTAATTTCTTATAAGTTTTATGAACCTCTCTCGATCGCCCTAAAAGCGGGCGTTGGGGACGCCCCGGGGTTCGGCGCGGGTCACAGTATTTTATCAAAAATTATCATTCTAGCAAGACATCTCCTTCACTCTTCTTGATCAAAATTCAAATGTAAAAGTGTATATGCAATGCCAGCTAAACTACAACTTGGTGTTGGTTTAAATGTCAATGTTCTTTGGCTTTTGCTTTTTACATTTGCAGGATAGTTTTTACACCTAAGCAAGTGGTTACTCAAACAACTTGTGCCACTAGTTTATGGACATGGAAGAGATTTCTTACAATATTTGAAATTAGCCCTTTGATCACTAATATTGTTACTTGCAATTTTATCAAAATGATCCGAATCCCATAATTTTCACTTACAGCCCTTCTTTGATTTTGGAACTGGTGGTTTTGCTTCATTTCCAACTTCAATTGTTGTCTCTCTTTTTACTAATTGAGTAAACTCTTCATTTGTTGCATGTCCTTACTGCTCTTGTTCTTGGGGGATGGTACTTTCAGTGTTGGCCGTGGAATTTTTGGCAGTACTTAATAAATTCTCCATGGATTCTAAACAATGCAAAAACATGAAGTGTTACTTTTCATATTAAAAAGTAATTAAATCTCAATTTAATTATAAAAAAATGGATCAAAGCAGTCATCTTGTAAAAAGAATAACAATAATACAAGTTGAAAAGCTATCCACTACTATATGTAGCCATGAAAGCTGCATGTTAGTTAAAGAAACCATACTTACAGTTTGTTCATATTTCATTTTGTAATTTAAATATGATTTTTTCAACATTAATCAAGTGTGGATTAGTGAAGTCTTGTTTACAGAGTAATTTTTAGGATAGAACAAAAGAATGCAATGTGCTTAAAAAATGTGTTTGCAAAATTTTCTAAATATCTATCCAAAAGAAAAAATGAACAAGACATAAGAATATTCTCACTTTTAGAATACGCAAAATATCAAAAGTCTAATGCATAAAAAAGCAGTATCAATCAACCTTGACCAAGCATAGGTCTAAGTTTTGTTTTTCACATTCAAGCTTAGTGCACTAAGGAAAAACAAATAATAACTTGCAATTTATTCTCGCTGTTAAAGAACCAACGGTAGAGGATTTCTTAAAATAATTGATTGCAGTCGTATTGAACTTCAATCGATCCTGTTTGGATTTTTTATATCTTTTCCTTCTATATTTTACTTATTGCTCAAAATTTAAGCAATTAGACATTTATCTTTTTTTTTTCAATTAAATTTAATTTTTATATAAAAATTGGGATGAAAATATTAATCAAAATGTATAATATTAATATAATATATGCGTATGTATGTGTGTGTGTGTGTATATATATATATATATATAATATTTTTCTTGAAAGTATACATATATATTATCAAACAATAGTTTATAAATAAATATGGCAATAAAATTTATTAGAAAACATTCGGATCACAGGTTCGAATCAAGTCAGATTTCAGGTATTTGCGGGCGGATTTTTTGAATTTTGAGTTCAATTTTATATATAAATATATATTGTGATATATTTTAATTATTTTAAAAACTATAATAGCAAAAAAAAAAGCTTATCCGTTTTTAATATTATCTGTATATGGTTACAAAATATAGTCTAATTGATTTCTTTTGTACTTTGAGTAAGCTTGTAAGAAAGGGATTTAGTAACGCAGTGAACACACATTTAAAAAGTGTAATTGGTGGCATGTGCGATCAGATGTTTTAGATGTTCATGTACGCTATCAAATTCCAAAAAAATCCCACTTTTTCTTTTCTATTTCTTATTTTTCTTATTATTTTTTTGAGTCAACCATTTGATAAGAGACATGGATGTGAAGGAAAAAATCCAACATATACAAATCATGTATTTTTTTTAATACATCTTTTAGGTATAAAAAATGGAATTCGAATTTGGTCAAACAAGAAATTGATAACTTATAAAAGATCAAAAGTGATATGAACCCTTGATGGAAGAGTCCGATAGGATCGTCAAAACAAACTGGGCCTACAAATAAGAGGGATCTATAAGGACCAATCGTGAGCACTCTGAAAATTAAGTTAGTAAAGAGTAGAGAGAGAAGGTCTCAAGAGTTCAATACCTGGTTCATGTATGTTAGAGCTATTTATAGTGTCTATTGGGAGTATACCTATTGACATACTTGAATCCATGGAGTATGTAGACTAAAATAGTATGGATAGTAGAGTGTATAAGTGGACTTGGTAAGGCATGGCCATATCAGTCTGATCATATTGCTCATAGGATGGCAGTCAACTAGGCTGTTGGCCTTCATTTAGAGTTGGGCCTTGGGCTGATGGTTGAGTCAAGCCTAAGTGAAAATGGGTATTATTATTTGTTCCTTTTGAAGGAGCCGATCAGAATTATTTGTGTAACCCTAAAAGTTTAGCGATCAAATTTTGGTGCTTAATTTTCAACATTTCATTTTGAATTTGGAATTTCGAATTTTAGGCCGTCTTTTCAAATTCTCAATCGTTGAAATAGATGTCAGTCAGGCCATTTATGAAGGGCGTTTTATCAGTCATGCCATTTATAAGGGGTGCTTTAAACTTTGGATCTGCCATTCTTTGCCCTACACATTGCTCTAAACCTTTTGGGAAAGTGCCTGGCTTGCTGGAGAAACTAACCTTTGCTTATAAATAGGCAAGTTCCATTTCATTTTCACTTTTACAAGAACTTCTATTCTATTTTTCTATGATATTTCTGCAAATCCTTCGTGTTCAAGCCATCCCTTTATGTTTTCTACCAAGTAACTTTTATTTGCTATGTTCTTTTATTTCTTTTCTATTTCTTTAGATTCTTCATTTTCCTCATCATCTTCTGATACACTAGGATCTACTTCTTGGGAACAAATTAGAAATTCATACTTTACACCTTTACCTTTATAAATGGCTATTAATTATGCTAATTTAATCGGATTAACTTAAACAGAGGGTTTAAATACTAGCTTTTACTATAATATAGCAAAAAACTCCTTGTAAATAAACACACTAAGCTTCCAACCTCAGAGATGAGCCAATTGAAAAGCAAATATAGTCTCCCAGAGGATATAACCATTCTAGCTTGTCCTTTGTCTATGTCGATAGGAAAGGTGCAATTTGAAAAAGACAACAAATGGTTCATCTACCATTAACCCTGTTTGGACTGTGACCTAATATTCCCACTCAATTCATTCGATGTCAGCATTCTTCAGGCCTACGGGATAACGCCAAACCAGCTCAATTTGAATGGATGGAGGACATCACCTGCTTTAAAGTGTTGTGCAAGCACCTCGACATTGTTTCGTCTTTGGAACTCTTCACCTACTTCTTCAATTTTTTTGGTCGGGAGGATAGAATCGAGTATTTTGCTAGCCTTTTCCAATCACATAAAGCCAACAACCTCAAAGACTTGGCTTCTAAGCTCTCTATGTTCAAATCGGACATAGAGAAGCTTATGAAGTAGGCCAATGATCATGATAGAAACCCTACTAGCTCTATTATTTATCTAGCCTCTTTAGACAATCCGCGGTCTTCTAGTAGAGATGAGGCAGAACATGAGGCTGTAGGATTTTGCCTTAGAATTTTCTTGTTTTTTATTCATGCATGTGTTGAATTTTATTTATTTAGAACACAAAAATTCTAAATTCTGACTTTTTCTTGATTTTTATAGCTTCCATGGATCCTCAATTGGTGAAGAAAGTGGCTGAATGAATAAAAATGAGTCATGAAGAGTCGAGGAGAAAGAAATCCGTGGGAGCGGATGACCGATCCGGTTGGCCTGCCAAGGTTTAGAGGGTCATTCCAAGGATCGGACCATTTAAAGCCTTCTACAGCCTTCTGCATCATTCATCACTCCTGCCCCAATCTAACCTACTGCTCTAACTCCTACAGAGGCAGGCCCTTTGGAGAGGTTTTCAAACTGTATCCGAGGAGCCATCAAGCTTTACTGCGATTGCAGTTCCAACTTCTAGATTTAAAAGAGATCATAGCTCAAAAGTTTAGCAATGAGGTTTTTGTTTGGAACGTTTTAGGTTTGGAGTACATAAGTTGAGGGCTCATATTGGATAAAGACATGCATGAGATGGGACCAATCATTTCTCCTACCCGAGATTAATTTGGAGCTCTTTCATGTAAGTATTTCCAAATGTGCTTCAAAATTTTATTTATAAGTCCTTTTATTTCTTCTCACTTATATTTATTTACTTGAATAGGCTTTTCAGAGGGCTAAGCCTGACTATAGTGAGAACATCACCTGGAAGGACAAGCTCATTGAGAAAATACAGTTTGAATTGGAGCTGAAAGAGAAGCTAGCGACCCAGTCCTGAGAATTGGAGGTCCTCTATTCAAAATTAACTACATGGATTTTGGAGCTTTCCTCTCAGAATTCTCAACTATTTGCTCAGGTGGAGGAGCTTCAGAAGCAAATGGGTTCTTTAGAGTCTCTATGGAAGGAGTCCAAATATGTAACACTCTAATACCCTATACGTACACTGCCGACTTAGCAATATTATGCGATTATCATGATTGTTTTAAAGTCAACTTAGTCTTATTACCGATTTGCGATAAATTTCTTTTTTATCCCTTTTCAGACTTAACATTAACTTATTTAAGCATTTATAAACTCTTTATAAACTTATAGATTGACCTATAACTGTCTAATGTTACTATTCATTTGGTAAGAATTTTGGCAGTATAATGGCTTATATTTTTGCCTACCCAATCCTGCAAATCAAATAACCACAGCCCTGGCAAGGGCAAACAACAACATAATGTATCACAAGCCACTAACAGTCCATAATATCCATTCACAGAGTTATAGCATCAACAGTCATGTACGTAATACATACTCCAAACATTTCAAACTTGAATCTTTAATACATGCCAATATATATATATATATATATATATATATATATATATATATATATATATACACAAACACACACACACACAACCATACAAGATGAACTTCTAATAACTTCCGCTGCTTGCTCCCAAAAATCACCGAGGTATGCTTGCTCCACTCCTAAGCGTACTTACACGCAGTCAAAATAAATTACGTGCTGAGCATTAATATGCCCAGTGGTGGTTACAAATCCATAAATTCCCACTACTAAAACTATTATTTACTTAATTATATTATTATTTTCTACTTATTATACTATCCCTTTTTTAATCAATAAATTTATCAATTTTTAATTACATGATTACTTAATAAATCACTTTATTCATTATTTACATTTTAATCATTTAATTAAACTTTCAATATTTCCAAATATGTCCTCATCTTTTCTAATAATTCCATTTTGTCCCTACTTTTTCAATAATTCCATCTATGTCATTTTCTTTTCACTTAATTACCAAAATACCATTAATTACACTTAATTTACAATTTTACCCTTTTTATTCAATTTTCCATTTTTACCCTTTTATTCACTCTTAATTATCAATTTACCCTTCTTTACACTTAAATTCCATTTTTAACCTTTAATAATTTACCAAATTATAACTTAGTCCCTAATTTATCACCTTTACACCAAATTACCTTTTTGTCCCTATATTTTTATTTATTTACATTATTACCCTTATTAATTACCCTTTTTACCTAATTTACTCTATTCTTACCCATTATGTGTAAAATTACTATTTTACCCCTAAATTTTTTATTTTCTTCAATTTAGTCCCATTTTCACTTATTTTCCTATTTATCACTATTTCAATCAATTTTTTCACATAATTATCATTATGCCCCTAGTATACACCAGGTAGAAAATCTACTGACAGGATATGTGGGACATGAATCCCATAGATCCACTACACTATAGAATGACCCAATGGGACCATTCATCACTGCACTGCACTATACTGAATACTTTTGAACACTATACATTGTGACAGACCATCATTGGCCTATCAATAGCGAGTCGTCATGACTCATACCGCAGTGTGGAATCCCTATGGCTGGCCAATTATATTCTAGACTAGATTTCACTACCAAACCACTACTAAGGGCAATTATCATCAAAATTTCACTTAAATCTCATAATATATCAACATGTATAATTCTGACAAGTCATTATTTTCACTTATAAATTTGCATTCACACTCATATATCATTAATTAATCATTTTATATCATTATATACCATTAAACATCAAAATACACATTAAATAACCCATGAGTTCCATTCGGCCAAGGTATTAACTTTTCATTATGTTCGCTTTAATTTCATTTAACCACTCAAATCATGCGATTTACATGTTATACTAGTCCTAAACATCAATTACATGCCTTATTAACCATCATACCTCATTAATTCCTTTAATATTCCATTTGGCCAACATTTCATTAATTCACTATGTTTGTTTTTCATTCCTTTAATCAATCCATCATACATCACACAAATTACACACATTATAAACATCATTTATATGCCATAAGCACTTAAGAATCTTTAAGTATTCCTTATGTTTCCTTTCGGCCTAAGTTCGATTTTCATACCATAATGTTTTAATTTATCTTAAGCACATTTATACACTTATTTAAGCGCACTAATCATGATTATCAAGTTAGATTTAATTAGTCATGCCTTAATCACATATTCACACTTAAACATAACCTAATATTCAACTTAAATCAATGAAAATAAAGGGATTATGTAACCACAAACCTTAATTTCTTGCTCTACACTCCCTTAAGCTTCTTTTTCTTTCCCTTTAGCTTGAAAAACACCTTCCTCTCCTTGTGTTTCTATTGTGGCTGAATTCAAACATCCTCATATCATTAAAACCATTCTTTCTTTTTACAAAATAACATCATAAATGAACTCTACACCCTTGAAAATCCCTATAGGGACCAATAAACCCAATTAAAAACACCTAAATCTCTTACCTTAAATTTGATCCTAAACTTTGCACACTTAGATTTCCTCACTTTCAATGCTCCAAATGGAATCTAGTTACTGTCTTTATGTTATAGAGGGGCTGAATTTTATTTAGGAGGCTAAAATTTGGGGAGAAACTGGAGAAAAAATGAAGAAAAATGGAAGAAGATGAAGGAAGAAAGGTTCGGCCTTGGAAAGAGGAAGAGAGGCGGTTTATGGCTGGATTTATCTAGAGAAATCTGGCCTCTCCCTCTCTTATATATGTTGAAATTGAACCGAACTGGTCTAACTGAAGTGGTCCGACCGGTTTGAACCAAAATTTCAGTTTTTCGGTCAATTTCTATTATTTCAAGGCATCTATGTTTTTTCCAACTAATTTTCACTCCCAAACAATTTAATCATTTTTAAAACATAGAAAATAGCCTCCTTGTAAATTTTTAGCTCAATCGGAGCCCATTTGGGGCCCAGTTTACTTAAATCGGTCCGATTAAACCTTTTTCGGTTCTACTATAAAATATCATTCTAAAACTGTCAAAAATTACTAAAAATTATTTTAAACTTATACACTTCCCACATTACACCCTTTAGAGCTCAAAAAAACTTTTAAAAATTCGCTCAAATTTCGGTCAAATCCTGGTTCAAATGAATCGGACCAGAGGCCAAATTCAGATTGACTTTTGGAGCCCTATTTAACATCGTTTTCACTCCAAATTCACCACTAGACTCCTGACAGTCCATAGATTGATTTTACTAATTAAAAATTTTTTGATCGACGACTGCCGGTTCGTCTGTATAGCTACCCTGAGTTCACCTATCCCGAAATTGTTATACCATAAACACACTTAACACTTAACTCTACTGTAGATAACATTACTCATAACATCACCCTACACTAGAATCACATTAAAGACATTGTAAAAATTCACTGTACACTTCAAACTCGATATTTGGGCCACTAAAAAATAAAGCCGAGTTTCCTTCATTTAACTCATAAAAAAGAGTTGTCTAATCAGAAAAACAACTTGACGAACTAGCTAAGTTATCTGCAAAATGATCTCTTGAATTGTATTATGACCTAGTGCGAGAGACATTTTCCTAGAGAGGATTTCAACTCTCTGGAGGACCCAACTTCACTTTCTGAGGCTCCTCTTGAGAGTGGAGAAGACGTGCCTCCTATCTGGATTGCCATTTCGGCCAATAACGAAGAACATGTACATATCAAGGATTAGAGTAGGATTTATCTTTCCTTTTTTTTTATCTAAACTTGTACTTAAAATTTTATTAATAAAATGACTTATTTTCTCATCTCCTTGTTGAATTTTTTTTTTTTACTGTTTTATTTACTCATCATGTTGGAATAATTATCCAAACAGAATCACATTGTCAATGAGCATTAATTTCTAATTAACATTTCAATGCCTTCAAAAATTAAAAAAAAAATATGCCATTTCTATACATCAAGGTTAATAAGCAAATAATCTGATCGGATTCGTGGCCATTTTGCAAATTAATTTAGGAATAATTAACAAGAGAAATATTTGTAACTGGCATTTTCATTGATCATTTTGATTAGTATACACTATTACATCATGTACTTTTTAAGTACTACAGCATTTCATGATATGGGAATGTTTGAACCATTCATGGTTCTTAACTTATATGTACTTCTACTAAGGACCTTGGAAATTTCATAAGGCCCTTTCTAGTTAGACATGAATTTACCTACTCCAGCATTTTCATAACCAATTTAGCCTTCCTCAAGACCAAGTCTCCAACATTGAAGGTTATTGACTTCACCTTGTTGTTATGCTACTTGGCGGCTCTATGCCTATAAGCTGCAATCTTGGCATGAGCATCTTCCCACATTTTTTCGATTAGGTCTAAGTCCTACCTTTTTCCTTATTCATTATACTGATCGAATATGAATGTCAGCCGATTAGGGGTGTGTATCGATCGAGTTCAGGTCAACCCCAGTCAAACTTGATTAACCCAACACTAGAAATATGGCCAAAATCTCCACCCAAACCAACCCTAAGTATTAGTAGGGCCTCGACTCTTGGAACTTGAAATTATGTAGGCCCCGACCCGAACAACTCAATGAACTCAATCTCTATTTCTTCAGGAAAATTCAACCACGAAAAGCCAAATCTTTCGTTCCTGAAATCAAAATCCAACCAACTCAAATGCAACTAGCAGGAACTAAAATAAACTATAATGATTATTCTAGTAATATTCAGCCACAAAACAAAACTCTACATAGAACTTAAAAAGAAACTAAAATCTCTGCTTCTTCGGGCAAATAAAATAAAATAAAATAAAACCCAAATCTATAGAAGCTAAAAGAAAGAGATTGGTCGCAGTAAGAATAGATCGGTCAGTAGCTAGAAGAGCAGATATTTGGATGCTTTCTCCCAGCCTTCTTGGCTGGTGTGATGCGCACCGAACCCCGTAGGATGCCCCGACCGCCCGCTCTTAGAGTTTTCGGGAGAGGTTCATAAAAACTTGTAAGAAATTACAAGGGCGTCTATTTTGGGCAACAAGGAGGTTTTATAGAGTCGCCACCCAATAGAACATTGAAAAAGTTCATCTAGCCTCAGTGAGCCTAAGACAGCCATTTTGGGCAAGCCAGAGGGGTCTTGGAGGTCTCATCCTAATAGAACATTAGGGTGACCCTCTCGCTTCGTGGAGCCTAGGACTATGCAAGTTAAAGCCTTTTTACGGGACACAAGAGGTGTATTGGAGATCCCATTCCAATGGAACATTGAAATGGTCCTCTCGCCTCGTTGAGCCCAAAGACCAGAGATGGTTCGGGACTTCTCATTTATTCATACCTTGGTTAAGTTAAAATTGAGTTTTAAATTTAAGTTTTCATCCCTTTTCTCATACGTTTAGATGCAATAATTAGAGCGCAAGTTGGTCACATAAAGAAAGCGGTAAATAAAGTATAATTAAAATAAAGTACATAAAAATAAATTACAACAAAAGTAGGGGCAGAATACAACCCCCATTGTAAATAAAATACAATTCATACATAAAACGGATTATTTATCAAGAGTGAGGACATTGGTCCTCGCATGCATAATTTAAAGAAAATAATTTTGAAGTGACAATTTATTTGGATGAAAAATTAGGACATTGGTCCCATTTTGTTAGAAAAATCTAATTTATTAATATAAATATTTTTGTGATTTTTTAATTAACGTGCATGAAAATAAATAAACTTATTACAAATTACATATCAAATAATAAAAGCAAATAAAAGCAAAATAATACTAAAAAGGCTAGAAAAAAAATATCCCACAAAAATGGTGTCTTCAAACTTCCATGGGCTCCCACTTGCCATTGGAAAACTCACACATGAAAAATAAGTATTGAAATAAAAACACAAATAAAGATAATGTTAGTAATAAAAAATGAATTAAACATGTAACATGTAAAAAAATGAATTAAAATAAATAAAACAGCATGCATAATGTATGACAAACTAATTAGATGGCATAATAAAATATAACTTAACACATGAGCAATTTAACATGCATAAATAATAGAAATAACAACAATAAAATTTAACATGCATAAAAACATAAATAATAATAATAATAATGATGACAACAATGATAAATTATGATAATAAACAAAACTAATAAAAATAATAATGATAATAATAATGACAAATGATAATAATAATAATGATAACACTAATCACAATAATAATAACAAATAATAATAATGATGATAATATCAAAGAATATGAACAATCCAATTAAATATGCAAGTAATAATAATAATAATAATAATAATAATAATAATAATAATAACAACAACATCAAAGAATATGAACAATCAAATTAAATATAATAATAATAATAATAATAATAATAATAATAATAATAATAATAATAATAATAATAATAATAATAATAATGATACATGAACAAAAATAATGACAATAATATGGACATGAACAATCAAATAAGAAATAATAGTATGAACAATTAAATAAAAAATAAGAATAAGAATACTAACATGAACAAAATAATGATAATAATACTAATATGAATAATTAAATGAGAATACAAGAATAAAAATAACAACAATTATATTAATATGAAATAAGAATAAGAACACAAAAATAGTATGGACAATTAAATAAGAACTAAGAAAATAGATCTAAGAGGATTTACATGATAACTTACTAATTGTAAACAAAAATAAATTGAAAATTAGATTAAAAGTTGAGCCAAGAAATATTTACCCTCAAATTTGATGTGATGATTGAAGTTGGATGATAATTCCTTGCTTTGATTTAAAGAAAATAAAATATAATGAAACTTTATACCAAGAACAAATAATTAATTTATTTGTGTTAAGGAAAAATTATGAAAAATAAGAAGTAAAAAAATTCACAAGAACAAATAATTGATTTATTTGTCTTAAGAATTAAATTAAAAAAAAATCAAATTAGAACACTTGGAGAATTTTTCTTGAAGAAGAAAAAATAAGAAGAAGAAGAAAATGAAGAAGAGAGAAAAGCAATATTTTTCTTAAGAAAAATTCCCCCAAAATCCTCTCTAAAAAACCCTTTTTAATTTTTACACATAAAAAAACCCAAATAAAATCAGATTTTTATTAAATTGAATTAAATAAATTTAATTGCAATAATCACACAAAACTTATGAATTTGAAAAGTTTGGAAAATAAAAGGTTTTCGCATTAAATTACAAAAAAAAAAATGAAGAAAAAATCAATTTTTAGGCCAAAAATCGAAAAAACAGTAAAAACGGGCGAAATGGGGCGTTAGAGGGGCGACCGATGCCCGTCGGCGTACCCGACGGGCGTCGGTGCGCGCAGGGCGCGCGGGTGGGAACAACCCGCACGCGCGGGGCGCTGCGCATCCTGCGGGCGAGCGCGCCTGCGCGCTGCCGCGCACCCGCAAAAAATATATATATATTTTTTTAAAATTTTCCCTAAAACAAAATAATTTCAAAATATACCCTTTTGTCCCAAAATAATTTTTAAAACACTTAAAATATTTTTTTTAAAATATATTTTTATTTATTTCTAATAAATCAATTTGACAAGAAAATCATCACTTCCAGCTTTCATTTTTGCCTATAAATAGGCACACTTAATTTCATCATTGAGTAATCTAATTTAGGCTGCCTCGGGACCCGGTGTCTATAGCTGGCAAGTGATCGTAGGTGGTAGGAGGAGGAGGATGAAGTAGAGGGACCGATAAAGAGAGATAGAAAGAGATGAGGTGGTAGGAGGAGGAGGATGATGAAGCAGAGAGACCGAGAAAGAGGGAGAGAGAGGAGAGGTAGGTAATTGGAAAAAAAAAGTTTATATAGTATTTATGTCGGGTCGAGTTGGGAAGGGTTTTAACCTGACTGACCCCAAACATAAGAATTATCCAACCCAAACTGAACCAAATAACCCTACTCGAATGCAAATTTTAGGTTAGGTTATTTGGATCAATTCAGGTTTTACACACCCCTACAGCCGATAGGATGGGACTCCAATCTCTACCGGTATTACCGCTTCCGCTCCATACACTAAAGAGAAGGGCATTTAAAGAGTTTCAACATTAGGCAAGGTTCTATAAGACCACAAAACACTTTGCAACTCTTCTATTCAGTTACCTTTTGCTTCTCCTAATCTTTTCTTCAACCCATCCAAGATATTTCGATTAGAGGCTTCAGTCATTCCATTACTTTATGGATGACTCACTGAAGTGAATCTCAAATTAATTTTTAGGTCTGAGCAAAAGGAAACGAAGGTTGAATTATTAAATTGTTTGCCCTTGTCTGTGATAAAAACTTTTGGTAAGTCATACATCTCTTTCCATGCAAAATTTTTAATCTTCTTAGCAATGATTATTGCCAGAGGTTAAGCGTCAATCCATTTAGAGAAGTGATTGATAAGTGCAAATCTATGCTTTATTTATGTCAATTTTTAGGTTGATTTTGAGTTAAGTAGTTATTATTTTAGGTTGTTTTTGTTTAAAATAATCTTAAATCTTTAAATGGACTAAATTGAACTTTTATTGTGTTTTTGGCAAATTTTTAGGTACTTTACACGGTGGTAAGGAGTTACATACCGCCGTGTAACCATAAAAAGTCAGGAATTGAGTGCATATGATTTTACACAGCGATAAGGGTGTTACATACCGCCGTGTAAATGAGACTATCCGAGATTGACGGAGTTTTACACGGTGGGCAGAAACAACCTTACCCCCGTGTAAATCTAGGAATGGTAGGATTATCTAAATTTAGGACTTAAGACCTATTTAGAGCTAAGTTATGTGCTGAATCCGGAATGGTAGGTGCATAATTTAGAGAAGTTTAATCCAGAATGGTAGGTTAGGGCGTAGGCTAGGTTGTTCACTGAATTGGCATATGTGTTTGTTTAGTAAGAGTAATTGCATGGTATTATTAGGGAGAATAGGCATTCCTTGGCAAAGTTTTAAATTAATTTCATTACAGCTTTACTAGTTTTTGCTTAATTTGTAGTCACTCGATTTAGTAATTTCATCATTTAATTTCTTAAAGCCAAAAACTCGCACAACAACTTGGGATATTCTTTAGCATAATTCTAACGAATTGATTCTTAATTCACTATTCCCTTGGGTTCGATATTCGCGGGTCTTAATTGTACTCGCTATATTACTTGTCGATTCAGTACACTTGCTAATCAACGATCAGTGATCAATGGCTATAATAAGGAATTTCATTTGGCACTTTCTTTATGGGAAAGGACCTATAATATCCAATCCCCAATGATTGAACGGCCACAAGACACCAATCAGTTACAATTTAGCTGCTGATTGTCTGATAATTCTTTCATGAATTTGGCATTGCCGGCACTTTTTGACTCTTTCTTAAGCATCTTTGAAAAAGCTAGGCCAAAAGTAGTCGATTTATAGTACTTTCCTTGTAATTGCTTTGCTAGCTTTATATGCTCCACAAATGCCTTCATGTATCTCTCTGATGATGTAATCTCCATTTTCCCTTGTCATGCATTTAAGCCATAGATGGTTATTTGTATTCTTGTACAATTCATCACCAATTATCAAATAATTGGGTGATTTCCCCGTTATCTTCCATGCTTTAGCTTCATCTTCAGGCAATTCACCTAATCAAAGGTATTAAATGATTGGGCTCATCCAAGTAATCTCTTTCTGTTATATTTCCATCACTTCTGGCTCTCTTTAGCTATTATGTTCTTTATCTCCTAGGTTGTTCTAGAAACTTCTAACTCCTTCAAGGTCGTCTTGACTTTTGCCATGTACTTTTTCATATTTTCTTCCTTTGCTTCAAATTTCTCGGCACCTAGCTCGTCACCAGCTGTGAAATACTCTTGATCTTAAGGATTTTCGGTCAGATAGACTTGACTAACCTTAGACCTTGCAAGAGGGCTTCATACTCTGCCATATTATTGGATGCCTTGAAGCTTAGCTTGATAACACATCTAATTGTTACGCCCAAGGATCTGATTATCACGATTCTAACTCATCCTCTTTGATCATTAGAAGCTCTATCCACGATTATCTCTTATAGGATCTTCTCAGGCTGTTTAGCCCTCTTATCATCAGTAAACTCTGCAATAAAATATGCTAAAGCTTTCGCCTTTATGGCATTCCTAGGATCATAGCTCACATCAAAAGATTATAATTTCAAGGCTCATCCTACCATTTTCCTTTCCAAATCTAGTATTTTGGAGGATCTTGTTGAGCGATTCATCTGATTGGACAATAATAATATGAGTTTCAAAGTAATGTCTCAGTTTCTTGGTGCACATGATGTGTACAATAATCAACTATTTTGCCAAGCTTTTCCTCAGTTCTAGTCTTTTTAGCACTTGGCTAACATAGTAGATCGACAATTGTTGGGATTTTTTTTCTTGAACCAAGACTACTGCCACTACCTCTCCTGAGGTTGATAGATAAAGGAAAAGTTTTTTACCAGGAACATATAGGGTCAGTAATAAAAGATTAGTAAGAAACTGCTTTAGCTCTTCAAAAGCTCTCTAGCAATCTTCTTCCTAGGTGAAGACATCATTGCGTGCAGTGTTGCTAAGGAGGAATAAAATCTCCCTAAGTCTGTAATCCTTCTGTTTAATTTTTGAATGTCTTTAACACTGCTTGGGGGCTGCATATCTATTATTATTTTGATCTTCTCTAGGTTAGATTCGATTCCTTTCTAGGATACCATGAAGCCTAAAAACTTCCTAGATGGCACCCCAAAGACACATTTCTATAAAATTCAACTTCATTTAAATTGATTTAAAGTGCCAAAGACTTTGATCAGATCGACTGCATGCTGCTTTTGACTCCGGCTCTTTACGATCATGTCATTGATGTAAACTTCCATGTTCTTGCCAATTTGATCCTTAAAAATTTTGTTCATCAATCGCTAGTGAGTTGCTCCAGCATTCTTCAATCCAAATGGTAGTACCTTGCAACAAAAGATGCCATTGTCTATTATGAAGCTCGTATTCTCCTGGTCTAGTAGCCATATAAAGATAAGGTGATAGCCTGCATAAGCATTAAGTAAATAGTAAATCAAATGACAAGCCATAGCATCTACAAGTTAATCAATGTTAGGCAGTGGATAGCTATCTTTAGGGCAAGTTTGTTAAGATCAGTGAAATCAATGCATATTCTAAGATTCCATTCTTCTTTTTTACCAAGACCACATTTGTAAGTCAATCAGGGTAATTAAGTTCTTTTATAGTTCCAACCTTTAAAAGCCGGTCTACTTCTTTCGAGTTGAACTTCTTCCGACCGAGTATGTGTCTCCTCAATTTTTGCTAGACATGAGGATGGCTTAGATCAATGTTCAATTTGTAAATTATGACCTGCGGGTCTATTCTCAGGATGTCTTTTGGCTTTCAAGCAAAGAGGTTGATTAATCATCAGTACCCATATAACTTCTCTCTCTATCTCCTCTTTCATGTCCTATTCGATCTTGATTTTTTTCCCTTTGGACAGCACTTTTGTGATCATATCCCATTTAGGGTTTAACCTTGGCCTTTTAGCCTCCTCCTCTCTTTCCATTCCTGGCTCTACTATGTGGGCTTGCTATCCTTCTTTGCTCATCGTGACATCAGCTTCCCTAGTGGCTTTTTGGTTTCCTCTTATGATCACTACTTCTTACTCTATAGGCACTCTTATAACCATGTACCTTATACTAGTGACTACTCTGGTTTGGAAGAGTAACGGTCTTTTAGAAACTGCATTATATGCAAAGCTCATATCCATCACCATAAAGGTGGTTTTGTATGTGTGCTTCACTACTTCATCTTCCAGCTTTACAAATAGATCAACCGACCTTATCACTAGTATGGTGGCATTGTAGATTAGTGGGGTGGTGTTTGGCTTCAACTCTCTAATCGAGAGATTCATTTTCTTATAGGCCTCTAAAGTGAGGACATTCACTATAATTCTATTATCGACCAATTTTTTTTAGAAGAAAATTTTTGATTATGGCTTGAACTACTATGGCATTTTTGTGTGGGAATTTTAAGTCACCCGCGTCTTCATGGAAGATAGAGACAGGTGTCAGCTTCTTAAATTTTGCTAAAAAGTATATGCCTTTGCCTCTACTTTTCCTCTCAGAAAAATCCTTCCCATATGATGATCCCCCCGACGATTATGTTGATTACTCCTGCTTTGTACTTCTATTGATCAATATCTTTTAGCTTTCTTCTCTCTCCATCTTTTGAATCCAAGCGATTTCTCACCTCGAGAGTTTTGCATGGGCTTCTTTGCGGCTGCCCTATGAATCTTTTCAAAGACTCCTTTTGTAGGAGTCTTTTGATTTCATATTTTAATGAATAGCATTCGTTGGTTGTGTGCTCAACGTCTTTGTGGAACTTGCAGTATGTATGGTTGGACATCTTTTTCAGCTAATTCACTTTGCAGTGCTTCTAGTTGATATAGTCAAAACTTGGGTAGATGAGGAATTGAGTGTGGTATAGGTTCTAGCCAAATTGTTAACATGGCATTCAAAACTTCCTTGATCAATTTTCTTCCTTTTACTTAAGCTTCTTGATGTGTTTGGTCTCTTAGGACTCTTCATTCTTCCTCCTCCCCAACCAATCAGCTACATTCTCTCAATGACACTTGACATTCTTTTGTCAGCCCTGTTCGCATCATCTAACTAGATATACTGGTTGTCTATATCCATCAGATCCAAGAAATCCATCAACAGTCTAGTGGTAAAGGACTTGAACAAATGAAAATTTCTCACACTTCGAACCAAGGCAGTTGTTGTAATCTCTATGTGGAGATTCTTTATTTTAAATGCCAAAGTGTGGAATCTATCTACATAATCTTGCAAGCTTTCATTGGGTCCCTGCACCAGATTACATAAATTGTTAGCTGTTTTTAGCATTCAAATCTTCACTATAAACCTTATTGTGAACAAGCCTCGAATCTATTTAAAAAAATGATTAATTCTGGAGGCAGTTTATGGAACTAATCCAAAGCATTACCTACTAATGTTATGGGGAACATTCAGCAACAAATCCAATCATCAAAGGAATACATTTGGATCTATGTTAAGTATTCCGATATGTGGTATTTCGAATTGGTCTTGCATGTGTATCTGGTCATCTTAATCTACTTAAATTTGCTTGGCAATTCAGTTTCTTTGATTTCTTGGCAGAACAAGGATACAACGTTGCCATCAAATGAGGGTTTCTTGGGATTCCCCAGTCCGAACTTCTTTATCTGCTGTAAAAACCATTTCTCATTGCCATGGGATCTTTCATTTCTTGCTTCATTTTCTTATAATACCTTCTTTTTGAAGTGCAAATAGATGTCAAGTCATCTCCTATAGAGAGCATGGGCGACTATCTTGGAGTGTAGGTCAAATTGTATATTCTAAAGGCACAACTTCTACTCGAGGTTGAGAACATTTTTTCCTTCCCTTTTTCTCTTCGACCTGCCTTGTGCACATCCAATCGAGTGTCTGACCTATTTCTTTCCTCATGGTCTCATATCACAACGCCTTTACTCCTCTACCTTCCTCCATTTTCTCTTCTTTCACTTTACACCTCTGGATCTCTTGCTTGAGGTTATTTGCCCTTTCGAATTGATTGTATTATATTCCACCCAAAATCTCATACGATTGTTTTCAAATCTTTCATCATGATGGGAGTAGAATCTGGTTGTGCCATAAATTCTTTGACAAACACGGATAGAAGATTGGCTTGCACATTAGATTTGTGAGGTTCTTCTCTTCTTACAATGTGTAGACTCCGGGTCCCGAGGCGATCCAATATCAGGATTATCCAATGATGAAATTGATGTTTGTTCACAGGTAAAAAGGTTAGAACTCATAATTCCCTTGTCGAAAACCCTTCTTTTTAAATAAAAATTTTTTAAAATTTTATTTTGGGGTTTTTGGGGTTTTCGGTAGCCTGTCGCGGTACAAGGTGTGGCGCTGGGCACGAGGCCTCGCCTCTCACAGCACCTACGTGGGGGCTTTGGGGAGCCCCACGCGAGGCCGTACCTCGTGCATGCAACGTGCGCCCTACGGGCGACCCCTATACATGCGTGCGCGACGTGCGGACACCCACTCACGGGCAGTCTCCCTCCTATCCCTTTCCCACCTGCAAAAATATGGTCTTTGACAGATTTTGAAGACCATTTTTTTCAGTTTTCAGGGATTTTTGGGGAAAGAGTAATGGAAAGGTGGTTTTGTCCTTTCCCCTTTTGAGAAGAAAGGGGAAAATAAAGAAGAAAGAATTTTCATTTGAGGAGAGAGGGAACGAAAAAGAAAAAGAGAAAAAGGTAGGAAGAGAGCTGAAAGAGAGAAAGGAAAAAGGAGAGTGTTCTTAAAAAATCAAAATCTTTCAAAAACGTGAGGTCTTTTCCTTCAATTTTCTTGAACCCAGAAAAATGTTTTGAGTTTGAACTTTACTTGAGAGAGGGAAATCAATTCTCTTACCTTGAGTTTATTATCAAACAAAAATAAAAAAAGCATTTGGTTTCATTTTAATGTTTAAATCTGAGGGTAAAGATTCTTGGCTCCATTCTCATCATATCATTTCATTTTGTTTGTCATTGTTATTGTTGATATTATTGTCATTATTGTTAATATTATCTCTATTGTCGTTATTATTAACATTATTATTATTATTTGTTATTTTTCTTATCATTGCTAATGTCATGGTTCTTACTGGTAATATTATTATTCTAGTTATTACTACTTTTATTATTCTTATTATCATGATCGTTGTTGTTGTTGTTATTGTTATTATTATTATTATTATTATTATTATTATTATTATTATTATCACTGTTGTTATTATTGTTATTGCTATTATTATTATTATTATTATTATTATTATTGTTGTTGTTGTTGTTGTTGTTGTTGTTGTTGTTGTTGTTGTTGTTGTTGTTGCTGCTGCTGCTGCTGCTGTTGTTGTTTGTTGTTGCAATTATTATTGTTGTCATTTTTATGTTTGCATGACTAGTTTTTAATTCCCTTTACATGTGAGTCGTTTGCATGTTAAATAAATATGCTTGCTCTAACCCATTTTACTTTTTAATTGTGTGCTAATAGTATTTTATATTTCCCTTATTTTCATGCTTATTTGGTTGATTTTAGAATTGTTATTAATTTTTCTACTTTTATTTTGTTATGTGGGTAAAATGTGACGTTTGCTTGTTTGAGCATCATCGTGACCAAATGGAGGGGTCACGACGCGTAGGAGACCACACCACTTGAGTGAGACCTTACCAACCGTTATTTGCATGAGTGTGTTTATTTTTAAGTAAAATAATTCTACTTTCGCACGCGTGTAGGATAAAAAATCATGAAAATATTTTTATAACTAAATGTGCATTTTTACTGATAAATTGGGACCAATGTCCTCGATTTTAGCCAATGAATGCAAAATATCACAAATTAAAATGAAGAGTTAAATTTTTTTAAAAATGGGATCACTCATCCCGGTTTTTAAGCCAATAACCGAAATAACTCTCCGATTCCTCTTTAAGTGAGTATGAAGGAACCAATGTTTCTAAACCGAATAAATATCCCGATTTATGCATGCCTCCTCTTTTAATTAATTTTGCTTAATTATTTAGATTTATGTTATATATCTTGTAGGCCCTTATAATTAATTATTTTTGGGCAATTTTTTTAGCTTTTCTTTTCATTTAAGGATTGTATTTGTCCCAATTTTCATTTTGTAAAGATGTTTATCGCTTTTGTTTATAGTTTTCATTTATCGCTTTCTTGATGCTTGAAATGCACGTTTAAATAAATTGCATTAAGCGTGTGAGATGAGAGATAGAATTTCCTAATCTAAAAAGTCATTTATAATTAACCAAGCCATAAATAAGAGTGGAGTTTTGAACTGGTTAGATGACCTTTTCCAATTTCTTGTAAATTGGGTGGCGACTCCAAAATACCTCAAAGGTGCCTAAAGGTTTCATAACACTAGATGAACTTTCCCAATGTTCTATTGGGTGGGGATTCCAAAATGTCTTATGTTACCCAAGATCAAATGATGCGAACCAATCTCTCGAGGCCCAAAAGCGAGCCTTCGGGGGCCTTTCTGGTTCGGCGCGTCACGATGGCGACTCCGCTGGGGACTTTGTGACTTTGCTATGAAAGTGCCTTGGTTAAAATGTATAATTGAGTTTTTAAACCTAAAATTCTATCTCTTTTTGAAAATTGCATTGTATCATTTTAGAGCCTTAGAATTATGCTAGTTTGTACCCTTATTTTATCCCGATGCGTTCCCGAAGCATGACCCTATGTTCATTCAATGTAGGGAAGTGTTATGGATAATTACCAACCTAAGCCTTGTACAATCATGATATATCAAATGGAGACCCGATCGGCCATTATGCTCGTGATGAGCTAGATCCATTGGCAGAGACCATGCTTGGGTAGCCCTAAAGTAACATTACCTTGATTAAAGCTCATGTAATAGTAATAGATACTTTCCCTAGGTGAGATGAACCATAACACAATGCTTGTCATGTGGGTCATCATGTATTGAAAAAAATCAAACAAATTGAGTGGTCGTTCATCAAACACTTTCATGCCCTAGTGGAGTCACCTTAATTTGATTGAAGTTTTTAAGTACATAATGGATGAAACTCATACGTATGTGCATTTTGAGATACATCATATTGCTGAATTTCTGTCGTGCACTACGCGCATTCATCGGGTCCCCTGTTGACCCATGGATTAAGCCATCTTAGGAAGAGACCAATTGACCTCATATGCGGGAGTTAAAAGGTTGGAAGGATCTACTTGCTTGTACGTGATTGTGAAATGTTGTACGACTCGCGGCCATGCATTGCACTTTGCTCATGCTTCATCCTAACCATTTGAATTTTTACAGCCATTATTGAGTCATCCGGGTGGTTTAGGGGATCTGACGAACGACTCATTAGAAATCCGTCGTCGAAGTTAGTGCCTATATTGGATTCAGATTGGGAAAAAAGCTTAGATCTCTCTTCAGAACAATCTTCAGGGTCCGTAATGGCAGGTTTACCACAAGAAACTGGCGCTTTGATAGTACAAGACCTAGACAAGAGACTTAAGGATTTTGAGAGGAGGATACTAGCCATGATGGGAAATATTGTTGCTCAAATGGCACCAAATACCGGGCAACCACCTGTAGCTCCTATGTGGAATGAGTCAAACCGCTTGTTATGAGGGAGACTCTTATAGCAACCGCTACGGTACAATAACCAGTTGTTGAGCCAAGAGCACTAGCACTAGCTGAGTAGAGAAGAGTGAGGATCCCTGATCCAAGAGATGACTTCATAGTGAAGGAGAAGGATGAATTGGTAGTTCCTCAGGCTATGAGAAACAAGGTTCCCAAAGTAGAGGATGATGTGGTGAAGAAGATGAAAGAAAAGATTGAGGCAATTATGCATTTATTGTCAACCGGGAAAGGGATCAGCCCTGAAGATATGGAGTTGGGTGATAAAGAGCTGTTGCCTTAGAGATTTAAGATGCTAGACTTGCCAAAATTTGATGGTACTTCCGACCCTTCTGTACACATTAAGCAATATGCCCTAGTTATGAAGGGTACAGGACTGAAAAAGAAACAGAAGGTGGAGTATTTTTACCTTAGTCTGACCGGTCCGACAGTCGATTGGTATTATGGGTTAGATAGAAGATCCAGGGAGGATTAGGATCTACTGACGGAGGAACTTATGAGGCAGTATGATTGTAGCACCGGGATGGAGATAACGTTAAAAGACCTTGATCTTTTACAATAGAAGCATGGTGAGTCCTTCCATGACTACCTTAGTCGGTGGAGAAATCAGGTCATGGAGATAAAAATAAAGCCCAATATATCGGATCAGATCAGTCTATTCATTAGAAACGCAAACCCGTACTTGAGGGAAGGGCTTAAGATGAAAGGGCTTAAGGATTGGGAGTCCTTGAAAGATATAGCCATAGAAGCTGAAGGAGAATACCTGGCAAAGAAGACCAGCAATGACAATTTCACTCGAAGAAACTATGGGCTTTAAGAGGGAAATAAGTTGAGTGGCGTTGGAAGCAACAGTAATCGAGTTGGCAAGACAACGAAAGTTTTAGCCACTGATACAAGCCAAAGACAGTGCTCAAATCTAAGAAGATCATTACCCTGGGTCTTAGAGAGATTAATGAAAGAAGGAAAACTTTAGCCTTTGTAGCTAGGCCGGCTAAGAATCATGGCCAGTCGAACCACAGGGGGGATCAATATTGTGCTTTTTACCAGCACACCGGCCATCGCACTGATTACTGTAGGACTTTAAGGGATCGAGTCCAGGACCTAATTGACAGTAAACAGATCTCTGACCCTCGAAAAGAGAGAAAAGAGAGAAAAGAAAAAGAAAGCTGGCTGTGATGTTGTTCCCCCACCAGTCTTCATGATAGGCTCCAGTCTGCGGGAATAGTTTGTGCTTAGGGACCTTTATGGAAATGAATATGTGGCTGTTATTTGTCCCGAGCAGAGGGCCAATGAAGAGAGGCCTCAAGTAGGCATGATAGACTTTTGGGATTCAACTAGTGAGAGTGAGGCCGAGAAAGTTGACGAGTCGAAAGATTTATGGAACTCTGAGGGTGAAGAGGAGTAGAAAGTACAGGCTGTCACTCGGAACGGGAGAGTGGTACTGAAAATTGAGAAACAACAGGACCCAATACCCCCAACTGTGGAGAAAAAGCCAGAAGAGAACCAGATTTTAAATCAGTTAAGGAAGACACCGGCTTAAATATTGGTATGGGACCTATTGAGGCAGTCTCCGAGTCACAAGCAAAAGTTAGTGGAAGCCTTATGCGAATCAACAGTTGCTACCATCATTTCACCTACCGAGTTACTGGATATGGTAAAAGGGGGGTCCAGGGAGAATGTGGTCTACACTAATACTGACCTACCAAATGAGGGTTTTAATCACAATTGTCCCCTATATATCAGAGCTCAATTAACAGCAAGCACACAGCCTGCATCATGGTGGATGATGGGTCTTCCATTAATGTATGTTCGCTCGTGGCACTATCTGCCTTCGGGATGAATGAGAGCATGTTGAGCAGATCTGACCTGACCATCACCGCCTATGATAATTTGAGGAGGCAATCCGCTAGGACTTTCAAGGCACTGGTGAAAACTGGGCCAGTTGAGACTAAAGCTGAATTTGTTGTGCTGCCTATTCGAGTCAACTTCGCTATACTACTAGGGAGGTCATGGTTTCATAAGTTGGGAGGGGTTCCATCTACCCTCCACCAAATGATCAAAATCTCCCATAAGGGTCAAGTTGTGACCATTAAGGTGGCCAGTGATAATCAAGTATCGGTTCTAAGGATTTTTAACTAGCCCTTCAGCAGATTCCATGTGGCCATGATGAATAAAGAGGCTGATTCAGTGGGGAGCCCTCAAGTTGTCAATATGATGAGAAAAATGAACTTTCTCCCGGGAGCTGGTTTAAGCAAGAACTCACAAGGGCCTCAGGCGCTCATCACCACAAGGGGGCAGAAAGATAGGGTTGGGTTATACGGTTGAAGCTGGATAGAACAAGCCTAAGAAGAAGCCCACATAGATCCTTCATATTTTAGAAAGTTTTGCGCCAGCTGTATCATTATGCACTTATTGCGGAGAAGCCGAGCCATAATGGATTGATGATAAGATCACCCCGAGCTTTGAAATATTTAATGATGTCTTTGATTGGTCCAATGGAATGGTCAAGTCTATAAAGGGTTTCTGGGATGAGGATATTCTCAGTCAAAGTTCTGCATGGGATCGAGAAGTCCCTGAAGAAATCATCACTGATAGCTTGTTGGCCACTTGAGTGAAGGGTAAGGAAAAGGTGGAAGTTGAGGTAACAATGCCAGAATTTGAAGACTTGAAGATTGCAGACAATCAAGACGGCGAACCATCGGCTTCGGCGCCAGCATCAGCAGAAGATGTTAAAGAGAACTTTTCAGATGTACTTTTCATTCCTGAACTATTTGACAATGATGTTTGTAATTCTGAGTATTTCAATAAGATGAACAACTTTATTTACTTGTGTGATGTTTCTCATGATTTCATTATGCATGATTACGAACATGAATCAGTAATATTTGACATTAACTCAACTAATACTACCTCATTTAATCTCGAAACTTTGGAAAACCTAAAGGAAATTTTAATAGCATCCGATATAACTCCTGAAAAGAGAAAAAAACTTTGAGAGAATTTTAAAAAAATATGAAAAAGTCTTTGCCTGGACCTATGAAGACATGCCGGGTTGACCAAGAAGTTGCTGAACATGCTATTCCAACCTATTCAGAATGCAAGCCAGTCAAACAGAAGTTCAGAAGGCACAGACCAAAGTGGGCAGAGAAGGTAAAAGAGGAGGTGCACAAATAGATTGAGGCTAAGTTCTTGGTAGAGGTTAAATACCCAACATGGTTAGCTAATGTTGTCCTTATAGCCAAATAGGACAGAAAGGTTCGAATGTGTGTTGACTATTGAGACCTGAACAAAGCTTGCCCGAAGAATGACTTTCCTTTGCCTCACATAGATGTTCTAGTGGATAGCACTGCCGCCTGCAGTATGTATAGTTTTATGGATGGATACGCTGGGTACAATCAGATCCTTAACAAGATAGCAGATCACAGATCGGATCAAGACGGCTTCATCACATAATAGGGTACTTTTTCCTTTAGAGTTATGCCTTTTGGGTTAAAAAATGCCGGAGCGACCTATCAAATAATGGCCACCAAAATTCTTGATGACCTAATCCATAAGGAGGTAGAGGTGTATGTTGACAATATGATTATCAAGTCAGTTACTCTAAAGGGCCATTTCAAGGCTTTAGAGAAGTTCTTTTAGAGGATTGACAAGTACAATCTTTGCCTCAACCCTAAGAACTGCATATTTGAAGTCACCTCGGGTAAACTGCTGGGCCATGTGATAACTCAAAAAGGAATCGAGGTAGATCCCAATAAGGCCAAAGCTATCAGAGAAATGCGAACACCTCGAAAGGAAAAGGAGGTCAGGATTTTTTTTGGGCAAACTGCAATACATCAGTAAGTTCATCTCCAAGCTAGCTTCAGTGTGCGAACTGATCTTTAAGCTTCTCAGGAAGAATCATCCAGTTTAGTGGAACGATAGTTGGCAAAAAGCTTTTGATACCATTAAAGAATATCTTCTGCACCCTCCAGTTCTGTGACCGCTACGGCTAGTTAAGCCACTAATCTTTTATCTGGCAATAGAGGAAAATTATGTAGGTGCTATGATGGCCCAAGAAGATGAATTCGAGGTTGAATTTGTAGTTTACTAC
Source organism: Excoecaria cochinchinensis (assembly GCA_947683425.1). Classification (NCBI taxonomy): domain Eukaryota; kingdom Viridiplantae; phylum Streptophyta; class Magnoliopsida; order Malpighiales; family Euphorbiaceae; genus Excoecaria; species Excoecaria cochinchinensis. Next base: position 16,625,149 of record CANTUQ010000013.1, read on the forward strand.
CTTAGTAAGAAATTCCTTCCTTACGAAGCCAGGTATGTTGAGGTGAAAAAGATCTGTTTAGTAGTAATCTAGGCTTCGAAAAAGCTAAGACACTACTTCCATTCTTATAAGGTGCAGGCAATTGCCAAACAAAACCCTCTTTGATATCTGTAGGAAGCACCCTCCTTGCTAGGAAAAATGGGAAGATGGCTGATATTGTTACAAGAATTTAACATGGAATACATTACCAGAAAGACCATTAAGGGTCGGGCAGTTGCAAAGTTTCTAGCCGATCATCCGATCGAAGGCGATCAATTTAAATATGAATTCCCGGACGTAGACGTGGCATCTGTTACAGTGCAAAAGTTGCAAATGTACTTTGATGGGGTAGTTAATAGCAAAGGAGCTGGAGTAGGAGTAATTTTGGTAACCCTAGAGCGTGAGAAGCTTCCCTTAGCTAAGAAACTGAGATATAAAGCCACTAACAATGAAGCTGAGTACGAGGCTTCAATTTTCGGGTTGGAAGCGCTCTCAGCTGTGGGGGCAAAAGTATCGGAGGTCCTCGAAGACTCATCCTTAGTAGTCCATCTGGTCAGGGGTGAATGGTCCATCAAGGAAAAATGATTGTTACCATATGTGAAGTGCTTGAAGGAGCTAAGTGGTCAATTTGAAATTTGCACTTTTAGCTATGTTCCTCAAGATGAGAACTAATTAGCAGATGCCCTGGCCACCTTGGTGTCTATGTAGGATAACCCAGAAGGAGTAGTCATGAAGCCCGTACTCATTTCTAGTTAAGATAAGCCATACTTTGAAATCAAGCAGGTCGAAGATGTTGAGGTTACCGACGGAAGGCCGTGGTATTCCGACGTTCAGAATTATTTAGAAAAGTCAGTATTCCTGGAAGAAGCCACTGAAAAGGACCAAAGGATGATCTGCAAGCTATCCACCCAATTCATCAATATAGATGGTGTGATGTACAAGAGGCAAGCTGATAGCATACAACTAAGATGTTTGGACGAGAGAAAGGCCAAGAAGGTTATGGAAGAGACCCATGCCAGGGTTTGTGGAGCTCATATGAATGGTCTAGCTCTGGCAAATAAAATCATGCGCCAAGGGTTTTTCTAGCTGATAATGGATACAAATTGTTCTAACTATGTGAAGTAGTGCCAACTGTGCCAGCAGTATGGCAATCTAAGACACCTGCCAATTTTAGAGTTATGCAATCTTATATCTCCGTGGCCATTCGTAGCTTGGGGGATTGACATCAAGGGTGAAATACATCTGACTACCTCTAACAGGCATAGATTTATCGTAGTCGCTATCGATTACTTCACTAAGTGGATAGAGGTAGAATCCTTCAAGAAACTGGATGCCCAAGAGATGGCCAGGTTCATTGAACGACATCTAATTTGCAGATATGGACTCCCGCATCACATTGTGTCAGATAACGAGGTACAATTTCAAGCTAAAACCAAGCATATGCTCAAGAAGTATGCCATCCAGCACCACAAGTCCTCTCCCTATCGACCACAGGCCAACAAGGCAGTTGAGGCAGCCAATAAGAATGTAAAGAGGATACTGGCCAAGATGATGCAGACCTATAAGGACTGGGCAGAAAAGCTGCATTTCGCATTATGGGGCTATAGGACCACTGTTAGAACTTCAATAGGAGCTACCCCCTTCTCTTTGGTTTATGGGACAGAAGCGGTTTTACCAGTAGAAATCGAACTCCAATCCTTGAGGGTGATATCGAAAGCCAAACTACCAGAGGTAGAATGGGCGCAACAGCAGTTGCTACAATTGAACTTATTGGATGAGGACCGGATGCGGGCCTATTACCACAATCAGATTTACCAGAAGAGGTTAGCCCGATCGTTTGGGAAGAAAGTCAGAAAGCACCCCCTAAAAGAAGGGGATTTAGTCTTCAAGCAAATAAGGTTAAGGGTTCCAGACTTCCGAGGCAAATTCAGACCAACTTAGGAAGGACCGTTTGTTCTAAAGAAGATATTGTCCAAAGGAGTTGCGATCTTCACAGACAATGATGGAAACAAGTTCAAGGAACTAGTCAATGTCGATAGATTGAAAAGGTTCCATGGCTGAAAGCTCAAAATAAAAAAGAGAATAAATGCCCCGCGGGTTGAAAATCGAAAAAGGCGGTCTTGCTAAAATTGGGCGCTCTGCCAAGGTGAAAACAAAGAAGGCACCCTGGGCAAAAATTAAGGGCTGAGAGAAAATATTCAATCATGAAAACCCGAGAGGGCTAATTGATAACAGGAGTTGTGATGCTTTCAGAATCCATCTCGAGATTAGATATGGTCTTGTATTTTGAGCCTAATGTTAAATAGTGATCATGTGTAATGAAATCACATGGAAACATATATATATATATATATATATATATATGCAATTATGTGCTCAAAATAACTCACTCCGTATGATTAATGTCATCTAGTTCCCTTGTGAAAAGATAATACATTATTTTCCATCGAATAGATGTAATTTATCCACTGTTGTTTTTGCCGGTGAGGGGCTTTCGCTATCTTACCTTGAGGAACATCAAACATTACAAAAAAACAAGTGAAGAAAAGAGAGAGGACTGTTAGAGATGAAAACCATGATTGACTTTCTAAGCAAAAATTAGGCCACAAGGCAGGGTGAAAACTTGGAAATAAGCAATATGTCTTATATATATATATATATAATAAAATAACTTGAATAAAAGCCATTGGATTGGGTTGGATCCATTTCAGGCAAAAGTTAGGCATGGGGTCATGTGAAAATCCCCAAAGAGACACATTTTCCACCAAGAAAAGCTAGCGTAAAACCCATGAGGGGCGCACTACCTTTAAAATAAAGACTAATGGCACCGAGAGTAATCAGAGGCTTCCAGTTGCGAGTTATGGAGTCAGCGCAGAGGGAACCTAGGCTACGAACCATATCAGTGGAGATTGTTAAAGAATGATATTGCGCCCCGACACCTGGGCCACTCGGATGAATGGTGTCACTCACATTCCTTATAGCATATGCACATTCACGCGCATAACTTACCTTTGCATATGGATTTTAATTTGCAGGAAATATTGGAGGTGAAGGTATCCCCATAAAAGTATCCCCAAAGCATTCAGGAAGTATTAAAAAAATAATAAATCAATAACTGTTCAAGTTTCCTTTTTTTAGGGATGCCTCCGCGATGCGGCCCACCTAGGGAACCAACGGATATTTCATCCCCAGCATGGATGACCGATGCATAGAGATGAAAATTTGAGGCATTATGTCACCCACAGTTTTTGTCCAGTAAGTTTTTATCCCGGGCATTCTTGGAATAGATAGGCATATGGGAGGAGGTCCGCATGTTGTTAGTAGCCGTGGGCTGGATGGATTTCCTCACACCAGCTTTTCCTATATGCCCGGAAGTTACAAGAGAGTTCCTAGCTACACTTAAGTATAGGGGGTTCTCAAGATCGGATACAGACCCTGATACCATATCGTTTCGGGTCCAAAACATAGGGCACATGATGAGTCATCGAAAATTTGCACTCTATTGGCCTCACAAGTGTATAGGTATGTTCGGAGGGTCTTAGCTAGCAGTTATTTGGGCAGAACAGGTAGCCCCATCGCTATCAGTGCCGAAGAGATTTGGAGCCTATGGGCTATGGCTACTGGGACACCGCTCAATATCAGTCATGTATAGGTGGAGTAGAGTTGTATAGTTAGACAAGGTCAGAGGGCCACGGCACGGTTATGTATAGGTGGAGTAGTCACCAGATTGCTACTGCATCTGGGTCACAACCCTAGCACGTTCGGCCCCCCCGTGGATGGGGACATTTACGTTGACTGGGTTCTCGCTAGTAATATGGGCATGGTGGAATAGTTGCCTGGGTAGGCAAGACGATATAGACTACTTACTATGGCAGAGACTCGGTAGATATACCATTTACCTTCGCTCGTAACGGCAGCGCCACTCGAGAATCAGCCTCTAGCCGAGGAGAAGTCTCCATTGCCTTAGCCAGATGAGGGGTATTATTATCTGCAACCGGGGAAATGAGAGCCTCACTCACCGCTAGATGGTATGGATATAGATATAGATCTAGACGAACTTTTTGGCACCCTATCATCGATGTCAACTCCGAGGGATCAGATGCGCTCTCCTCCTCATATACATACTAGGGAGTTAGATCCTCAGTCATCTGGGGGGTATCATCCCCACGGCCATTCAGATTCTCCGGGGGCATTTACTTCAACAGCTCCGCCACCGCCACCTGGGCCAGGGATAGAGCGGAGCCAGACGAGCACGGAGTCTCTAGTCTAGGCCATGCATGAGAGGTGGACGGCTATGGAGCAGCATGTGGATGAGAGGCTAATGGCCGCGGAGCGGCATTCTGACAAGAGGTTGTTTGCCATAGAGCTGCATATCGAGAGGAGGCTACAGGCCATGGACGAAAGATTGCAGTGCATGGAGCGGCTCATGGAGGAAATGGTCAAGGGGTCGGCACAAGGCATGTCCCAGTTAGTGAAGCCTCTGTAGGAGGGCGTGGACACCAGATTTACAGACATGACTGGTCAAATTAGAGACCATTGGCTAAGATCCGTTTGACTGATTTTCAGAGAGATCGCCTATTATGATCTCTACTTTAGTTCTTTTTTTTATGCCAAATAGATACTTTATATATAAATGATCCTTTATTATCCCTATTTCTTTATTCCTTTGGCATGCTTTTGACTTAACTTTGCAGGGAATATTAGGCAATGAGAATTAATCGAAAAAGCGCAACTGGACATTCAGGGATACCCTCTGTCATGATTTGTAGATTTGTTTATTTTGTACAAAACAGATATATTTTGTATGAGGACGATCATTTGCTTCCTTTATGTATTTATTTTCCTTTAGCACACTTTAGACATGGCAAAGATAAAAATAATATATTGAGGTGACAAAACCATAAGGGATAAAATGAGAAAGCGAAAGGTGAATGATCAAGTGATTATCATGATAAATTGATCTAACAGTGTTTGTTTTATTCAGGGGACAGTTGAGGCTATGCTATAAAATAACTCCGTACTTTGTAAGTCGGAAGCATACTCGGCGCAAGCCAGAAGGATGACAATCCCTCCACAGTCTGGATGGCGACTAGCAAAGACATTTTCCTTCTCATAGTAGCAGGAAGGTTGCCGCCTCAGGCACAAAATCTCAATAGTGGTTTCACGCACCTTTAAGTTGGTGTTTATCAATCACATTCTTCAAAGTCTGGCGGTTTCACACACCTACTAGCTGGTGTTTATCAATCGTTCAACTGTGATTTCACATGCCTACAAATGGGTGTTTATCAATCACGTTCTTCAAAGTCTGGAGGTTTCACACACCTACTAGTTGGTGTTTATCAATCGTTCAGCCGTGATTTCACATGCCTACAAATTGGTGTTTATTAATCACATTCTTCAAAATCTGGTGGTTTCACACACCTATTAGCTGGTGTTTATCAATCGACTAACTGTGGTTTCACACATCAATAAGCTGATGTTTATCAATCACACGACTCAATCCTGATTTCACATGTCGACAAGCTGACGTTTATTAATCACGCAACTCAACCGTGGTTTCACACATCGACAAGCTGACGTTTATCAATCACGCAACTTGACCAAGGTTTCATGTGCCGATAAGCTGACGAAAGCTAATCACATCGTAATCATAGGCGATAACGCAGCAGGAAGGTCACCACCTCAGGTACACACTTCTTTCATTTTTTCTGAATTTTAGCTCACCTAGGCACCTACGTGCTAGTTTTTCCAAAATTGGGGCAACTGTAGACACCGGATCCTAAGACGGTCCAAGATCAGGATTATCCAATGATAAAAATGATGATTGTTCATAGGTAAAAAGGTTAGAACTGATGATTCCCTTGTCGAAAATCCTTCTTTTTAAATAAAAATTTTTTTAAATTTTATTTTGGGTTTTCTAGGGTTTTCGGTAGCCTACCGCGGCACGAGGCATTGCACCACACGCGAGTCCTCGCCTCGCACAGCACCTACGTGTTGGCTCGTAGGGAGTCGCGCGCGAGGTCGTACCTCGTGCATGCGGCATGCGGCATATACCCTGCAGGCGACCCCTGCACCTGCACCTGCATGCGCAACGTGCGAACAACCACTCGCAGGCAATCTCCCTCCTATCCCTTTCCCATCTGCAAAAATCTGGTCTTTGACAGATTTTGAAGACCATTTTTTTCAGTTTTCAGGGATTTTTGGGGGAAGAGTAATGGAAAGGGGGGGTTTTGTCATTTCCCCTTTTGAGAAGAAAGGGGAAAATAAAGAAGAAAGACTTTTCATTTGAGGAGAGAGGGGACGAAAAAGAAAAAGAGAAAAAGGTAGGAAGAGAGCTGAAAGAGAAAGGAAAAAGGAGAGTGTTCTTAAAAAATTAAAATCTTTCAAAAAAAGTGAGGTTTTTTCCTTCGATTTTCTTGAACCAAGGAAAACGTTTTGAGTTTGAACTTTGCTTGAGAGAGGGAAATCAATTCCCTTACATTGGGTTTATTATCAAACAAAAATAAAATAAAAACCATTTGGTTTCGTTTTAGTGTTTTCATGAGTCATTGAGTTATTTCGAATATGTTTTGAACGTTGACAAGGAGAGTGGGATTGAAGCATCTTGCTTCTATATTATCAAATCTGAGGGTAAAGATTCTTGGCTCCATTCTCGTCATATCATTTCATTATGTTTGCCATTATTATTGTTGATATTATTGTCATTACTGTTAATGTTAAGTCTATTGTCGTTATTATTAACATTATTATTATTATTTGTTATTCTTCTTATCATTGTTAATGTCATGGTTCTTACTGTTAAATTATTCTTGTTATTACGACTTTTATTATTCTTATTATCGTGATCGTTATTATTATTATTATTATTATTATTATTATTATTATTATTATTATTATTCTTATTGTTTGTTATTGCAATTATTATTGTTGTCATTATTATGTTTGCATGACTAGTTTTTAATTCCCTTTGCATGTGTCATTTGCGTGTTAAATAAATATGCTTGCTCTAACCCATTTTACTTTTAAATTGTGTGCTAATATTATTTTATATTTCCCTTATTTTCATGTTTAATTGGTTGATTTTAGAATTGTTATTAATTTTTCTACTTTTATTTTGTTATGTGGGTAAAATGTGACGTTTGCTTGTTTGAGTATCGTCGTGACCAAACGGAGGGGTCACGACTCATAGGAGACCATACCATTTGGGTGAGACCTTACCAACCACTATTTGCATTAATGTGTTTGTTTTTAAGTAAAATAATTCTATTTTCGCACGCGTGTAGGATAAAAAATCACGAAAATATTTTTATAACTAAATGGAGATTTTTACTAATAAATTGGGACCAATATCCTCGATTTTAGTCAAGGAATGCAAAATGTAACGAATTAAAACGAAAAGTTAAATTTTCTAAAAATGGGATCACTCATCCCGGTTTTCAAGTCAATAGCCAAAATAACTCTTCGATCCCTCTTTAAGTGAGAATGAAGGAACCAATGTTTCTAAACTGAATAAATATCCCGATTTATGCATGTCTCCTCTTTTGATTAATTTTGCTTAATTGTTTAGATTTATGTTATATACGTTGTGGGTCCTTGTAATTAATTATCTTTGGGACAATTTTATTTAGCTTTTTTTTTTCATTTGGGAATTGTATTTGTCCCAATTTTCATTTTGTAAAGATGTGTTTCGCGTGTTTATCGCTTTATTTATCGCTTTTTTTTTTTATAGTTTTCATTAATCGCTTTCTTGATGCTTAAAATATGCGTTTAAATAAATTGCATTAATCGTGTGAGATGAGAGATGGAATTTCCTAATCTAAAAACTCATTTATAATTAACCAAGGCATAAATAAGAGTGGAGTTCCGAACCACTCTTTGGTTTAGACCATAGAGGTTAGATGACCTTTTCCAATTTCTTATAAATTGGGTGACGATTCCAAAATATCTCAAAGGTGCCTAAAAGTTTCATGAGGCTAGATGAACTTCCCCAATGTTCTATTGGGTGGAGATTGCAAAATATCTCATGTTACCCAAAATTAAATAACGCAAACCAATCCCTCGAGCCCTAAAAGCGGGCTTTTGGGGGCCTTTCTGGTTCGGCGCGCGTCACACAATGGATCTTGGTCTTCTCTTGTCATCAGATCTATTACTTGCTCCAATTCTAGAGTGCCTAGATTGCCTTAGTGAGTTTTTCATGGTCTCTCAACAAAATCAACAAATGATAACTTCTGAAAAATCAAAAGTGAATGAGCCCCTAATGGAAGAGTCCAATCAGATTATCAAGACAAGCTGGGCTTGCAAATAAGAGGGGTCTGATCAGACAAGGTGTCTGATCAGACCAGGCATGAGTACTTCAAAACTTAAGCTAGAAAAGCTTAGAGAGTGTCTTAAGAGTTCAATATCCAGCTCATGCACATTTGAGCTATTTATAGTGTATATTGGGAATCTACCTATAGACATACTCGAATTCTTAGAGTAGGTAGATTGAAACAATATGGATAGTAGAGTGTGTCAGTAAAATTGGCAGAGCATAGCCTAATTAGTTCAACTAGACTGCCTATAGGATGGCACTCAACTAGGCTTTTGGCCTCTATTTGGAGTTAAGCCTTGGGCTAATGGTGGAATTAGGCTTAAGTGATAATGGGTGTTATCAGAAAATAATTAGATTTTCAACCATTTGAATTATAAATGATTCTCATAATTCATGTAATTGGTGTCTTTCTTTTTTGATACTATTAAAAATGCACAACATGGATCAGTTAATGTATTTATCTTTAATTTCATATATTTATTTTTAATACTCCTTTTTTTTAAAATAAAGTTACTGTAATTTTTTTAAGAAAAAAAAGTATTTACTTAAGTTTTTTATTAGCATATTTTTAGAAAACTTAATTCCTAATATAATACATCATTTATGTTTAAAAAGATATCTTTTTTTGACTTGTTTGTATTTCCCTTTTTATGGAGTTTATTATTTTTATGTTTTAAAAAAAAATTATATTACCTATAAAATCAGAATTAGGCTTTTTAAAATGCCAAGTACGTATCCAGCCTCTTTAACTTGCTCAAAAAATTCACTTAAGCATTTGAACTTTAGGAGACATGAATTTGTAAAATCGAGATACATTGGGCCCTAATTCATTGCTAATATGGTATGGCATGTGAAATGAGTGCGCTTAAAGCGGCTTCAAACTAAATATGCAATTAAAATACCTTAAATATGTCTCAATAATTCACTTAGTGCCAGTTTGGTAAAACTTATGAAAATAGTTTTTTCAATTGAAAAAAATTGTATTTCAAAAAGCTGTATGTCGAAAAGTGCATAACTGTTTGGTAAATAAAATTCAAAATAACTTAGGGTGTGTTCGGTAAAGTTGTAGGTTTTTTATTTTTTGTTTTAAAAATCTAAAAACTATTTTTAGTTTTTGTTCTTTATTTTTTAGAAAACTATTTTATATATTTAAAAATTTTATCATATTTTTTTAATTATTCATGTATATTTTTTAATTATTCATGTATATTATAATAATGACTTTGGTAGTAGTAGTGACAGCAGCGGCAGTGTCGTTGTGGTGGTAGCGGCAGCGGCAGCGACATTGTGGTGGTAACGGCAGCAGCATGGTGGTGGCGGAGGTGGAATTGGCATGGTGGTGGAGGAGGTGGCGGCAGCGTGGTGGTGGTAGAGGTGACAGCGGCGTAGTGGTGGGGGCGACGACAACGTGATGATGGTAGAGGCGGCGGCAGCATAGTGGTGGCTGAGGCAATCGCAGCGACATCGTGGTGGTGGTGGAGGCGGCGGCAGCGTAGTGGTGGCGAAGGCGGCAGTGTCGTGGTAATGGCGGTGGTGGTTGAGGCAGCGGTAGTGTCGTGGTGGTGGTGGAGGCAGCAGCGGTGTGGTGGTGGTGGTAGCAAAGTGGTGGTGGAGGCGGCAACAGTGTAGTGGTCGTCGCCGTGGTGGTGGAGATAGCAGCGGTGTCGCCGTGGTGGCGGCAACGGTGTGGTGGCCATCGCCGTGGTGGTGGAGATGGCAGCGATGTGGTGGTGGAGACAGCAACAGTGTGGTGGTCGTTGCCTTGGTGGTGGAGATGGCAGCGGTGTGGTGGTGGAGGTGGCAGCGGTGTGGCGGTGGCATGGTAGTGGTGGAGGAGGCGGCATGGTGGTGGCAGTGTGGTGGTGGCGGCGGTAGTGGAGGCGGCGGCGGCGTGGTAGTGGCGGTGGTGGTGGAGGCGGCGGCGGTGTGGTGGCAGCGGAGGCGACAATGTGGAGGTGGCAATATGGTAGTGTGGTGGTAGTGGTGACGTTGCGATGGTAATAAAGATAAAATAGCAAAATCCTAAAAACCTCATTTTGAAAATTTTTATTTTTTGTTTTAAATATGAAAATCAGTTCTTTAAATTTTTGCAAAATCCGAAACGGGAATGAGTTTGCCGAACATGTTTTGGTTTTATTTTTTAAAAAATATACAAAAAATCGAAAACAAAAACCTCCCCGAACGCACCCTTATAAAATCAAAAATAATTGTCAACTGTTTGGTAAATAATATGATTAAAAATATATTTTTAGAATAAAAGACAAAAAATGACATATATAAATTTTGACATACTATAATTAAAATTTTACAAAAAACAATAATTACTTCCACTTATTTGTACTTTTTTATTTTACTAAACTATTAAAATCATATATTTTTATATATAATTAAATAAGAATAAATATAACATAAAAAAATTAAAATATATATATATATTGTCTTCATATATATATATATATATATATATATATATAAACAATCTATTTATATATATGTGATAGTGAATGTGATTCACTAGTCGTGAATCTCACATATATATATATATATATATATATATATATATATATATATATATATATATATATACCAGAATAAATTTTTCTTTTTTCCTAATTTTTAATTGGTATATATAGATAGTTTAATTGTAATTATAAAAAACAATAAGGGACATTTTTGTCTAAATAATAAAAAAATCAGTTTTCCTAGAAAAATTCAATTTTTCACTTTTTCCAATACATGTTTTTTTCACTTTGTAGAGAATTGATTTTTTTAAAATTACTTTTTACCAAACATATATTTTCATCATATAATTAATTTTTGATCAAATAATCAGGTTTTTTGCCAGCAACCACTTAACACTAAACTTGTAAAATCAAAATACATTGTTCTACTTTTTTTCACTATTTGAAATAGGTGTAAATGCACGTACTACACACGCGATGACATGAAAAAAAAAAGCCAAATAAAATAAAATCAGCTTAATTAATTAATTAATATTTTTCCTTGTATTTTGTTATACGGGTTAAAAGAAGGTTTGCTTCATTAATGTTTTTACTTCTATTTAAACAAAATTTGAATTTAATAATTGATATTAATAAAATCTTAAATTATAAGCCTACAAAATTTGATGAATAATTATTAGATTTGATCTATTTCCACATTATCATGTGTGTCTCATATGCACATACATTTATTTCAAATAATGAAAAAAATAGGTCAATGTATTTCGGCTTTATAAATTTAGGAGTTAATTGATTGTTTGCAAAAAAGTTTAGAGGAATAAGTGAATTATTTAAATAAGTTTAAAGGGCTGAATATTTATACATGACAAATAAAATCACGTGGTGTTATTTTATCGAGCCTTCTTTCCATGTAATGGCACTAATACCTATTTCAAATACTAAAAAAAGTCAATATATTTAGATTTTACAATTTTAGGGAGCCAAAAGGCTGCTAGTAAATTGAGGGATTAAGTAATTTTTTTGGACAAATTTAAAAGACTGGAGATGTATTAAATCTTATTAAAAAAATTAAAATTTGTATATGCATTCAATCAGACTGATTGATCATATATATCAATTTTTTGTTTTGTTTTAACCATTAGTTTAATGAATTATTAGCTTTTTTTTGTCCGGTTCTAATTCAAACTATTGATATTTAATTGATTGAAAATTTAATTATTTTTTCAATAGTTAAAGACTCAAATCTCATCCCTTTTTTCCTAAAAATATATCATTAAAAAGAAAGAAAAAAAAAAGCACCATTCCATGGATAGTAACGTGCATACTCGCAGTGGAAAGTAGCTCGTAATTTTATTGGCATCAGATAGGAATCCAACATGAAAAGTCAGGATAAATTGTGTAAGGAGAGGCAAAGCAATTTAGAGAAGCTAAATTGCAAATATATGTATAACCAAATCGGATTGAAATCACTAAAAACTAAAATTTAATAAAAATTATAAGCTAAAATTAAACCAATAATTAAATTCTTTTATATGAATAAATGATTTGAAACATTTTACCAAATAATAATTTTTTTTATAATAACCAAAATTCACAAGTTTTGCTAAAAAAATAAATAAATAAACAATTATTCAAATAATTAAACTAAACTAGCCAAATTAATTTAGTTTAATTTCCAATTAAAATCCAACCATGCTCCAGTTGGCATCCCTAAAACTTGACCAATCCAGAATAACCCAAATTGTTTGTTCTTTTTTTTTTTATTTTAAATTTTATCTTAATTACAAACTCGTCTAAATTATTAAATGCACATTTCTCATTAAGTCTTCCTTTAAATATACATTACAACAAACTATTTATTATTATTATTATTACACACTATTATTGCAAGGAAAGGGTGGGATTTATTAGCACAAGAAAGAATCAGCACTATTTGCCACCAGGTAAACATCAGCTTCCCATCACAACAAACTATTCTACTAATGAGAATAAAAATTAAAATAATATCCAATGTAGTCCACATGAAACTTATATTATATTTTCCTCAAAAAAAGAAAAAAAAAATGATCCAAAACAAAAACTCAAACCCACATAACATGTGGACATTAACAAAAGAAAATAAAAAAGATATCTTGATGGTCCCAGTTGATTAAAAAATTGTTGCTGGCCAGGCATCAAGATTAAAGAAAAGAAACTAAATTTACATTATATCCAGGGTTTTTAGATAACATATGGAGGATCAATAAAGGCCCATTCAATGACCTGCTCATACTGAACTGCAGCATTTTCCCATGTGTAGTCTTTCTCCATTCCTCTCTTCATTATTCCCTTCCATGATTCTTTATGATCTCTGTATGTCTTCACTGCAACTCTTAATGCCTATCAAAACAACAATAACATTCTTTTTCTTTTCAAAAATGTCATCTCAGGCTCGTATGCTTCTTCAGTTTGACCAATTTGTATTATTAAAGTAAAGTCCACCTAAAATCTGAACTTGTATAAGAAACTCATTTTGGGGGATGTGCACTCATTTTCCCAAGTATGTTAACATAAGAGCAGAACTAGCTGTTCATCAAAGGAATATTAACTATTGGAAAATACAAAACCTTCAAACCAAACTGATTCTATAATGAATACTTTGAGTGCTAAATTACTACCATATATATGATGTTATATTAGGAATAATATTATATAATAAAAACCGTGTTTTGTGTTGAAAGAGATGTAAGTGCACGAGACCATACAATTAACTTACCGCAAGCATAGATTCTTTTGATAACGGAGAAAAAGCCCACCTGTCAATACAGTTTAAACATATTATCATAAAACAAAAAATTCAATTCATCAAGTTCAGTTCACATTAAGGAAATAAATTTGCAAAAATGAAAGCCAGGAGACCTCGTGTTATTTGTTACTAACGTAAACATACATTTCTCCCCATCATATTAACTGTTTTGAATGGTTAACTTGGTAATGTAGTTTCCACCAAAATATGATCTCTCTTCAAAGTTATAGTAGCTAGCAAACTTGAGTAATTTCATTTTTTCTGCTATAAAAAATAGACATTCATTTCTTAGTTTAGGTGTTAGAATAATGGTTAAAATTTATTATAAGGCTTATTTAGAATATCAAAGACTAAGACTGCTTGGAAGGAGAGAGAAACTGAGTTGGACTTGGACAAGCTCTTTTGTTCACAATCTTCAACAATTGTAAGATTTAAGAAGTTTTTGCTCGCTGACATTGATGCAAGATAGAACAATCTCACCTGCAAAACTAAATATTTGATTTAATCTAATCTATTTTAATTCCTGCAGTTAAAAGGCACCAATTCTGTCTACTATGTCAAGCAACTAATTAGGGGCTTTCAAGAAATATCATGTAGTGCAGAAGCTTAAGTATAATTACATACCCTGTGCCTTCGCCAATGCCTCCTTGAGCGTATGGATTAAAGGTCTGTACTGTATCCTGAAATGTACAGAGCAAGAGTCATTTAATGCATATATTTGGTGTAAAGAACAATTTCAACAACTGAACATTTTCACTCACCCTAAGTCCACCAGTGCCATGAACCACTGGTACAGTTCCATATCTCATAGCGTACAATTGATTTAGTCCACATGGCTCGAATCTAGAGGGCATTAATAATATGTCACAGCTGTTCATTTCAAAGTTCAGTCAGTGTTGAATTAACTTTGAGCACTGCAATTCATTAAACATGATCCGAAATTTTTTATTACCCTGCAGTTATCCTATGAGAAATCGGGACATTAAATCCTACCCAACCCCGAAATTTGTCTCTGTATGTTGACTCTGCTGATCTCATCCAGTTTTCATACAGAGGGTCCCCAGATCCAAGCATAACCTGAATGCATACTGTACAGTATTAGTCATCTGAAGGAATGCACACACACATCCTGATGAGGGGTCAAAAAGGCAATATTTGCAACAATTGAACAGTTCCAATAGCTAAAAAATCATCTGAGGAATACATGGGTAATTTCTCAATTTCTGGTGAGACTGCTAAAATGTCACTCTAATTCCAACACCGGATGCTCATTTCAAAACTAAATCATCTATTAAGACAACTTAATTAGGCATCTTCTCAAATATTTAAGTCCCACTTTAATTTCAACAGTGCATTCTCATTTCAAAACTAAAACCATCTACTGAGACAACTGAATTTGACATTTTCAATCTCAAAATTGACGTGCATGAACATGTCAAAATAATACAATACAAGTTTAAAACGTATACCAAGAAGGCAACTGGTAAAGTGATACAAAATGCCAGAGGCAGTGTTTTAAGAAAATGAATAAATAGAAAAACTCACTTACGAATTGAATATCGTCTTCCATCAGATCAGGAACCACCCACCGAATCAGGTCAATGCCTTTTTGGTAGTCCAGTCTTCCAATGAATCCAATCTACAAAGAACTTCAATCAACTAACAGCTGGGAGCTTTTGTTTCTAGCAGAATGCAGATAAAAGGAATCAATATGTTACCAATGGACAATCAGGTCTTATGGGAAGACCCAATTCTTTCTGCAAAGCAAGCTTACACTGACCCTGAAATTTTCAAATAAATGGGGTCAGGGGATAATTTTATATATATATATATATATATATATATATTTGTTTAGTGGAAAAAAAAATGAGTTACCAACCTTCCCAAAGAGATCATCAATAGAGTAATGGAAAGAGATTCTCATCTGATGATGGATATACATATATATATATATATATATATATATATATTTGTTTAGTGGAAAAAAAAATGAGAGTTACCAACCTTCCCAGAGAGATCATCAATAGAGTAATGGAAAGAGAGATTCTCATCTGATGATGGATCCCAGTCAGAAACGTCAATTCCATTTGTGATCCCTAACAAAAGTAATAAATTAATACCAGCACCAAAGTGAATGCTATTGGTAAAACAATCTTGCATTACAATTCGACAGGGCCCTTGCAAACAAAACATAGTCCTGGGTATGAAGTTAAAGCACTTACCATTCAAGACATTCCTTCTACTACTTAACAGCTCATGCAGACCATATCCACCGTCAACAGTGGTTATTTCCCAAGAATATCCCTGCAAGCAATTTAAAATTATTAGGATGACAATATACTGGCAAACAGTTGAAATAAAATCAACAAAGAATCACTGTTACTTACCAATGACATCATTGACCTCCAATTTTCAATATAAATTAAGGTTAGTCCGACAGAATGTCAAACAAACAGACTTTACATTTTTGAATTGCTTGAGCGTAAAGAATTGAAAGTAGTGATCAGCATTGGAAGCTAACTTTTCATTAATTAAAATAAAGCAAAGTAGCCAAATGATTTGGAACATCAATGACCTTACTAACTGTGAGTATCCGATCAGCTGTGACAACCGCACCCTTTAGAACATTTACTGCTTCACCCGTGTCTAGAGCATGAGTCCTTGCCCATGTTGGGAAAACCCATTCTAGTGCTCCATACCACTCTAAGGGCAGTCCAAAATTTTTGTATGTAGCTGCAGGTTCCACTCCCTGGCATGTATGAACAAAATTGTTCAATTAGGAATGCAAATAACTTAATTACATAGAGTTTACTTTTAATATGTTTTGAAGATTGCAAGACCTCGGAAGCAGATTGAAGTAAATCTACCTGATGTGCAAGGTTATGTATCACAAGTACACTCCGGGCATCCTTATAAACTCTATGCGGATGATATTTGGCAGCCAAGAGTCTGAACCAGAGGAGACAACATGTAAACAATTGACATCAATGACAGCAGCAAACAGAAACTTCATATGTGTCTTTCAAATTTACAACAGTAACAGGGCCATGACAGAAATCATCAGTAGATAGAACACAATCTACAATAGATAAAGGGAAGGCAACTATCTGAGGGAAGAAAAAGCAGAGGAGGAGGGGATCAGCTGCTAGATGGTCGAAGAACAGGTATCTAAATGTATCAATCTTCTTCCACTAACAAGTCAATAAATGTAGTCCCGATCAAGAGAACACTCACACAGGGACGAGGCCAGCATGCCAGTCATTAGCAAGAAAGAGACATTTTTCGCCATAAGTATAACCTCCTAGTGGAAGCACTAATGGAGCTTCACATGCTGCATGGCAAAGTAGAGTGAACCGAAACTGTAAAACCAAACATGAAGAAAGCCTGTCATTGTTTCTGAACCATATCCTATTACATAGAAATTATCATTCATGCACCTAGAAACATCAGTAGACTACCTGATTATCACCAAAAGCACCATGGCTATCGCCATATGGGTTTCCAGGACGATGGTATGAAGGATGGTCTACAAAAACCTAGAAGAAAAAAATATACAAAACTCAACATTACTCTGCTACGTGGATACTGCAAGAAAATGAATAAGTGCTGGATGTAAAAATTCGACCATTTCACATATGATTTTCAAAAGAAGATCCTTCAATTTTTACACAAAAAAGTAGGAGGCCCCAAGAATTGATAAATTACGACAAGCCACAAACCTTACCCAATCAACACCTTCCCTGTACTCATGGAAAAAGCCAACTTCTTGCTCCCCTCCAAAGCAATATACCTTTATGTGACAGTCTAAATCTAAAACATTAGCCAAATTCTTATCTTGAGGACTCCCATGCAAGTATCGAGGGGAAACAACCATCACCCGATGTCCGCGGCCAGCCAGTGCTATGGGCAAAGAACCACAAACATCTCCTAATCCACCTGTCTTTGAATATGGTGCTGCTTCAGCAGTTACAAAAACAATATTGTATCTTACTCTGGTTTTGGCTTTCTCCCCGCCTTCAGGGTCGACAGTTTCTGCAACTCTATCAATAGCTACGTCTTCACCAGATTCAATGACTTCATCATCAACTGTAGATCAAGTTAATAAGTGTTACAATGTCAAGTCTTCACCATCAATCATAACGCCAAATATTTAGCTTTGAATCAGCCTTATACAAGATTCAGCCTTAGAATTGCATAGTCAAGCATGATATTCGTTACTGATAAATAACCAACACTATAAGCAATAGAAATGTGTATCAATATGGCATTTTCAAACTTGGTGAGCCGTGTACTTGGGCACTCTTTTATAAGAAAAATTAAATGCATAGGCACATTTCATATGTCAGAAAAATCTTATAAATATTCTGACAAGTATGTAACTTTTATCATCATCAACTAGCCCAGCAATTGACTATAAAATCCAGCATATTATTTATTAAAAGAAAATGAGATGCCAATACAAGAAAGGATAACTCTTGTACAATCTGAGAATATGCAAGTGTTATATTCATGTATCTATTTGTAATGCATTTTTTATTATCTATGTTTATACTTCATTGTGCAATTATTCTTAGCGTAATAGAACAGATAAAGAAAGGAATGGGGAGCCAATGGGGCAGTGACAAGAGTGTAGGGAGAGGCCAGGAAATCGGTATCCATAGCCTTTCCTGGAAGTATAGATAAATAGAAGTGTGTATATTTTGTATAATCAATCAGAAAAAGCAAAAAGATCAATTGCAATCATTAAAAAGAATCCAGAGAATAGTATAAAGCAATCAGAGTAAACAAGTAACAAAAAAATCAAAATAAACAAAATAACTATACCAGACTGAGGAGTCAAGTTAAACCCAATAACAGCACCAGAGTCATCTCTCTCGGTGCCCAATAACCGACCCTTATCACCCTTATCATTTTCAACAGCAAAGGACCCATCTTGTCTGACTCTATCTGATCTTACAAGCACTAAGAAGCCATTTTTACACCTCTGTCTACGGAAATAAGCAAAACCCAGTTGAGTAATGGGGCTAAAACAGTGATGGGTGTTAACTGATTTAGGAAATAATTGGGAGGAGGAGAGGCCAAGAGACTCCATAATAAAGTGAAAGTTGGAAACAGATAGAAGAGGGTGAAGTGGGCTACAGGAGGAAAAGGATCATTAGAGGTAGTTGAAAGCGCAAGGAAGATCTGATATTTTTTTGAGACGAAAGGAACAAAACTAAGAGCTATTTGATTGGGAACTTTTACAAAGATAATGAGAGAGAGAGAGAGAGAGAGAGTGAGAGAGATAAGAGAGAGATCCAGAAAAAGCGCGAAAGCCAAAATTAGATCCTTTAAGTGAAGTAATTTAAAGGTAATTAACTTGAAAGGAGCGGATGGGAATTTAACCACGTAAGCATTTGGGACTCTGACAGGGCACAAGGCTCAGGTGCCGCTGACACTTACTGGTTCAGGTAATTGTTCTTTTTTTAGCTGAGGACACTAATTTTTATTTTTATTTTTTACTTAAAAACCAGCACTTCTTTGACAAAATAAATCAGCGCACTGAACTGAGGGAAAAAAAAAAATATTATGTCCAAACAGTGCAAGGCAATATACACTTAATTCCCATATTTTTTAATAAAACAAAAAATATTGTACGCATTGGATACTAAACAATTTTTAATAATCAAATTAAGCTTAGAGCGTATTCGGCGTTATTTTTAAAAGGATAAATAAACAAACATAATTTATAATTGAGTGTTTTTGGCGTTATTTTTAAAGGATAAAAATTTGATTATTAGATAAAAAATTGATTATGTAATAAAAATATATATCCGGTAAATGTTAATTTTAGAAAATTAAATTTGTGAAAAGTGAAAAACCTTCCAACAAAAAAAAAATTAGAAATTAAAACTTTTCGGAAAACTTATAGCTGATTTAGTATTTTTTTATACAACAATATTCTTTATTTTATTTTATAATGATAATTATACCTAATATAAAAAAGATTCTTTTTTATTCTACCATCCAACAACATCTGACGTCAAAAATGACTTTACTCTTTTTTTTTAGAATTATAAAAAATTAATATGTATGATAAATTATGAAAACAATACATATATTTTTAATTTTTTTATGTTATATTTATTTTTATTTAATTATATATGAAAATATATGGTTTTAATAGTTTAGTGAAATAAAAAAGTGCTAATAAATTAAAATAATTATTTTTTAGTGAGATTTTGAATATAATATATTAAAATTTATATATGTCTTTGTTTTGTTTTTATATTCTAAAAAGTCATTTTTAATTGTATCATTTACCAAACAGTTGACAACGGTTTTTTAATTTATAAGATACTTTGAATTTTATTTATCAAATAGTTATCCACTTTTTAAGATACAAATTTTTGGAATATAGTTTTTATCAATTAAAAAAGTTATTTTTATAAATTTTACCAAACTGACCATTAATCACCAAGTGAGGACCAAAAAAACTCTTTAAAAGCTCTTATTCTTGATCCAACTAAGAGATTCTATGATGCTAAGAACTTCTGCAATAGAAGAATCTAAAATGCCAGGGAAGGACTTGCATCTAGTAACAAAAGAACTATGGTAACCTCTAGCAACAAAAGCAATATCAAACCTTTACAAATAATTAAAGATAGTTGCATCTAATCTACAAGAAGATTCCAAAAATTATGCCAACAACAGCAATATAATTTTTGGGAGAAATTTTGTGGCATTTGATGTAGTAATTTATGCAGATTTGACAGCAAGCTACCTAACTTGTCAAACGTCTATTAATGAGAATCACAGGCACTAGACTAGCTAATAGGAATTTTATAAGACAGTTGCTTATCCATTTCATTAAAAATTATTAGGAATAAGTGGCAAATATGCCCTTAAATATTAAAAGTTGTGCATATTTGATCCTTAAGTATGTTTTAAGGTAAATTTATTTCTAAAATATTGAAAATTGTACACATTTGTAATAACAACCAACTTGAGTCAAACTAGAGTTATAAGGATATGAGGGATAAGGCTTATAGGAGTAATAAGGAAACTGATAAAGTCATAGTTATCATTCCTAATATATCGTATCATGAGAGTAATTTAAGGGGCTATATTAAGACTCAATCATGGCAAAATGGTAAGTCAGTAAAGGAACATATTTCTCAATCATTCAAGGAAATAATGGCACATAAATAAGGACTGTTTAATTGAAATCTTATCTTTCCGCTCATTGTATTATTCTCCTATGTAACAAATGTTTATAAATATAATAAGACTTGAACTCTCTTCTCACTTTGGAAAAGAAAAAATCACTTCCACAAAATCTTGTTCAGTTTCAGTTTTTCTTTATGGTATCAAAGCTCTTGTGAGACAAGAGAGTTCTATACTGCAAAATAATGGCTTCTACAATTTCTTTAAATATTGCCAACTTTGTTACACTCAAACTCTCCCTAGAAAACTATCATTTATGGCGTGAACAATTACTTGCTCTTGTATAAAGCCAAGACATGGTTGGATTCCTCATGGGTGAAGTAGAAAAACCATCCATGTACAAAAACAACATTACAACAAAAGAGACTCTAACCAATGAAACAAAAACATTGTCAGAAGAATGCCTCAAATGGTGGAAAGAACATCGTCTCCTATAGGAATGGATTATTAGAACACTTACCGAAGAAGCTTTAGGTCTTGTTATTGGCCATGAGTCATCACAATCAGTTTGGAATGCTTTGAAAGAAACATATGCTTAAGATTCACAAGAACGGGAATTTACTCTTCGACAATAACTTATATATCTCAGAAAAGATCCAAATCAGTCCTTGGTAGAATATTTGAGGTAGTTTAATAGTATTTGTGATAGTCTTACAGCCATAGGGAACTCAATACCTGACAAAACAAAAATCTACTATTTACTTGCAAATCTTGGTCAGAAATATGAATCTTTTACAATGGCAATGCTTAAACCTCTCATGCAATCTTATTTCGAAGTTGTGTCACTCTTACAAGGTTTCAAACAATGAAACCCATGGGTTGAAGCATCCAACTCATCACCTTATGCCTTTTATGGACAATGCAACCAAAACTAGCAGTATACTTACAATAATAACAATTGTCACAATAATCAATTCTCCTCAAAAGGTAGAGGTTTTCAAGCTACTAACAATAATTTTCAACATTCAAATCATGCAGGAAATAATTCACAACAATCACAAAGAGTGAACAATCACACTCCACCACCACCACCACTGTAGTGGCCCAAATACCGGTCTAAAAGTGTCAGTGTGTAATTTCAGTGTTACCATGACGATTGTCGTATCAAACAGTGTAGTGAGTGATATTGTCAGTGTTAAAGTTTAGTATTAAGTGTGTCGAAAGTATAGCAATTCCGATATGGGTAAACTCGGAGTGGTTATATAGTGAATCCGGTTGTCCGTCTTCAGAAATTTTATTATTTTGCGAAAATAATATGTGGGTCTTTAGGAGTCTATTGGTAAAATTTGAGCTGAAAATGGTGTTAAATTGACCTCCGAAAGTCATTCTGAAGTTGGTCTCCGGTTCGGTTCAATTTGAATCGGAATTTAACTGAAGGGTTAAAAGTGATTAGTGAGCCCTAATGGATGTTGAGTATGTAGAATAAGGCCTAGGGATAGTTTTCTATGAGTTTTGATAGTTTTAGAGTTTAATTTTACGGTAGAAAAAAAAGTGATTGAATCGGACCGATTTAAGTGAATCGAGATCCAAATGGACTCCGATTGAGCTAAAAATTTGCAGGTAGACTAATTTTAATGTTATGAGATCAATGGAATTGGTTATAAGTGAAAATAATAATGGAAACATATAGATGCTTTCAAAAAGTGTAAATGGACCCAAAAGACTGGTTCAGTTCATTTATTGACTATACAAGGAAGGACTTAGCTGGATTTCTCTGGAGAAATCAGCAACCAACTACCTTTCAACTTCCTTGGTGAGGCCGAATCCATTTCTCTCTCTTTCTCATCCATTTTCGTCACTTCTCCTCTAATTTTTCCCCAAGATACAACCCCATAGATAATATTCAGCTCCTCTATTATCACATAGAAGTGATTGGAGTCCATTTTGAGTAAGGGAAGTTAGAAAAAATCAAGTGACAAAGTTTAGGGGATTTACAAAGGAGGAAGGTGTTTCTCCATCCAAAGGCAGGCAAAAGGAGGCTTAAAGTGGTTTAAAGCTAAAGATTCAAGTTCATGGTTACTAAATCTATCTTTTTCCTATGATTTAAGTTGTATTTTAGGTTATGTTTAAGTATGTGTATGTGAAATAGGTGTGATTAATTAAAACTAACTTGATATTCATGTTTAATGGACTTAATATAGTGTATAAGTATGATTAGATGAAATTAAAATACATTGGTATGAAAAACTTAAGGTTGGCCGAATAGCATACTAAAGAAGCTATGAAATTTTAATGAGTTTTAAGGCATGTAAATGATATTTATAATATGTATAACATGTGTATTACAAGATGGAATAATTAAAAGTATGAAAAGAAATCATAATGAAATGTTAAAGTGTTGGCTGAATGGTATTTAAAGGAATTTATCAAGATTAAATGATGATTATGGTATATAATTGATGGATACAACATGTATAACATGTATAAAGCATGATAGAATGATTAAAGGAATTAAAAGAATACATAAAGAAATTTTAATGTAGTGGCCGAATGGTATACTAAGGTAATTATGGAGTTTTAATGAGTTTTATGGCTTATAAATAGTGCTTATGGTATGTTTAACATGTAAAGAGTACGATAGGATGATTAAATGAAACTAAAGTGCATGATATGAGAAAATGAATCTTTGGCCGAATAGTGAATTATGTGTGTGTTTTGATAACTAATGTAATGTGATGGCATAATATGATTAAGTGATGATAAATGAGTGTGTATGCAAAGTGGCAATTGATATGAATATGTATGCCGAATTGTGCATGTGGATATAATGCGATATTTATATAAATAATGATAATTATTATATTGCCCTTAGTGATTTGGTAGTAAATCTAGCTCAGGATATAGATGGCTAGCCATAGAGATGCCAGTATATGCCGCGGTAGCAAGTCATGACGACTTGCAATTATAGATCATTGACGGTGTAGTTGTCAGTGCAGTGTAAAGTATAAGTGTAGTATTGTCAGAGTGTAATTTGGCACCCTAGCGCCACTCCGACACTACTGAAATGTAATTTGGTACCCTAGTACCACTCATAGCCCTAACCTACTGAAGTGGCACCCTAGTGCCACTTTGGTAGGTTAGGGCTATGGAGCCCAGTCCCGTATATCCAGTCTAGAAATAGCTACTGGGTGTTACTAGAGGCAAAATTGAAAAAAAAATTGAATAAAAATAGGTTAATTGTGAAATATAGTGAAAAAGAGTGAATAAAGGACTAAATTGGTAAAGATATAAAATTTAAGGACTAAAAAGTAATTTAATATGAAAATGAATGAATAGTGAATTAATTAATATAATATAAGATAAAAAGTGAATAATTGTGGAAATAAAATTAAATAATGGCATAATTGTAAATAAAAATGTAATGAGGGTTAATATCGTAATTTGTCTAGAATATAGGGGAATTTTAGTAAATATGTCAATAAATTGATTATTATAGTGATAAATAAGAAAATAAGAGAAAACAGGACCAAAATGAAAGAAATAAAAAGTTTAGGGGCAAAATTATAATTATGTAATTAATAAGTGTGAATGGTGTTAATTAGGTGAAAAGTGTAATTGAGAAGGGTAAATATGTAAATAAGTGAAAGTGTAAGGATTAAATGGTAAATTTGCATTAATTTAGTAAAAAGTGCAAGTATAAGGGTAGATTGGTAATTTTGGTAAAATATGTGGTTAAAATAGCAAATTAGTGAAAAAGTGATAAAATAAGGACCTAAGTGCAATTTGGTAAAGTTATAAGGTTTAAAGTGGAATATGAGTGTAAAAAGGGTGAAATAGTAATTAAAATGAGTAAATAAGGGTAAAAGTGTAAAATGGAAAATAAGTAAGGTTAAAAAGGTAATTAGTGAATAATTGATGGCAAAATGGTCAATAAGTGAAAGGTGAAGACATAGATGTAATTAATGAAAAAGGTTAGGGACGTAAATGTAATTAAGTGAAAAGTTTAAGGACTTAAATGTAAATAATGGGAATTGAAGGACTAATTATAGAGTTTGTCTATATAATGTAATTAAGTGATTTAATAAAGAATAATGTGACTAATTTGAATTAATAAGTGATTTAGTAATAGACATAATAAGTGTATTCATAATATAGAATGTTAAATAAATAAGAAAAAAATGGGGATATAGTTGTCATTAATGGAAAAGATAAGGATAAAATTGGAAATTAAGGAAAAAGATAAAGCAATTAAAAGTAATAAGTGGAATAATAATTTTAATTAAAGGATTAAATTGTAATTAGTGATTAATATTGATTAAAACTTAGATAAGTAATTAAATTGATAAGGATAGTGAATTAAATTAAATTAAGTTAATATGGTTAATTAAATATATTAGAGATATAAATCAAATATAATTTAGGTAGGAAATTTATAGATTGGTAACCACCACTGGCATATTAATACTCAGCACGTAGTTGTTTTAACTGCGTGTAGGTACGCGTTAGGTCGGAGCGGCATACCTCAGTCGAAGCGGAGCAAGCACCGAAGAAGGATTGAAGTTTTATATTTTGTATGTTTTGGTATTGTTGTATTAGCATGTATATAAAGATGAGATTTAATTATATGATGTATTTATGTATGTAAATGGTGTGATTTCATGGATAGATGTTTTAGACTGTGAATGATATGGTTGTGAATGATTTATTGTTGTGCTCTTGCCGGGGTTACGGTTTTTGAAAAGTGCAGGTTTGGATAGTAGGAATTATAAGCCGTCATACTACCGAAATTTTGACCAAATGAATAGTAAAAATGAGACAGTTATAGGTCAATCGATAATTAAGTGATAAGTGAAAATTGTTAAGTGAAATTATTGGCAAGTGTAGGAAAAAAAATTACCCGTAATTGCATTAAGTCAGTGACCTTAGGACAATCATGGTATTCGCTCAGTATACCTAAATCGGCAGTATACGTATAGAGAGTATAAGGGTATTACAACCACCACCTAGTAAATGACGAATGACAAGCATAGAACGAGAAAGGTACAAGAATGAGCATTGTCAGCTTTGTGGAAAACCTATACATATTGCCAAAAACTGTTGGAGCCTACCAAATCAACTAGTGAACAATGAGGATCTTCCTCAAGTTCTTACTGCCTTTACTATAGATACTTCAGCCCCATATGTCGAATGGACAACCGATACTGAAGCCTTAAATCAAATGACAGTACACTCAATATTGGTCATGATTCCTTCTTCACTGGTGACGGTTCTCCTTTAAAGATAGATGCAGTTGGAGATGTTTTAATTTTTGATGGTAAGAATGATTTATTTCTTCGTAATGTCTTGCATGTACCTCAATTAACTCATAATTTACTCTTTATTAGTCAATTAACGTAACAATACCCTTTGAATTGTGAATTTACTAACAAGCTCTTTTGCATTAAGGAGCGAGCAAAAGGTCGAACCCATCTAGTGGGTCAACGTAAGGGGGATCTTTATGTTCTATCCAAACCAAAGGAAGTACACTTCTCCAATAGACAACACTTGAGGATTGAAGAGTTGTGGCACCAACGTTTTGGACATTCGCAAAAATCTACTATTCAGTTATTACGTACTAAGAGTTGAATTCATGTTAGTTCAAAATGGACACCGTTTGTGAAAGATCTTGGACCCATACATCATTTTACATCAAAATGGACATCCACAATAGTTACTTTCCAGAACATACTAACTTAGATGTGCCATTTGAGTTGCTGTCAAATCATGCTCATGATCACACTTCCAATAATGTTGACCTTGACCTGTCATTGCAAGAACATGACATGACATCCTTAACATCTTTTCCCATTGAAGACACCCATTCAGTGATGAGTATAAATCCTACCTCTTCTCATTCTTCTGAATAGGTTTAGTCAACATCCCATTCTATGATTACAAGAGGAAAACATAGGATCTACAATCCTAATCCTCGATACACATTAATTCTCACATGTGATGATATACTAAGTGAGCCACGGTCAATCAAAGTAGCCCTTCAACATGATGGGTGGAGGAAAGCTATGCTTGATAAACTTGAGACCTTATTTCCCAAAAAATCTTATATGAATATTGTAAGATCAAAATGGGTCTTTAAAGCTAAATTAAAAGGTGATGGTACACTTGATAGTCTAAAAGCCAGAGTCATTACAAAAGGGTATCACCAAGTTGATGGTATCGACTATATCGAAACTTTTTCTCCCATCATAAAACCAAGTACTATTTGGTTAGTTCTTAGTTTAGCTATGGTTTAACGATGGGATATTAGATAGCTTGATGTTAAAAATGCTTTCCTCCATGGTTACATAAATGAAGATATTTATATGGAGCAACTATCAAGTATGTATGATCCAAAGTTTCCATCTCATGCTTGTAAACTTCTAAAAGCTTTTTATGACATTAAATAGGCACCAAAAGCTTAGTTTGATCATTTTAGTGTTGTTTTTCTCAAACATGATTTCTTTTGTAGTCTTGCCAACCCATCTTTATTTATTATGCAATCCTTATATGGCATATTGGTCTTACTCCTTTATGTTGATTATATGTTACTGACAAGATTTGATTCAAAGTTACTTGCCGATTTTATCACAATTTTACATTCTAAATTTGCCATGAAAGATCTTGGTCCCGTACATCATTTTCTTGGTATAGAAGTTCAACGGTCTACTAATACTTTGCATCTTTCTCAGACTCATTATGCATCAACTATTCTTGACAAAACTCAATTGTTGGAATGTAAACCAATGAATACACTAATGGAGTCTACGACCAACTGTCTTAATGATAACACTCCATTTTCTTATCCTAATTTTTATTGTAGCATTGTTGGTGCTTTACAATACTTAACACTTACAAGACCTGATATTTCCTTTAGTGTTAACAATGTTTCTCTCACTAACTATTGCTAGTATAAATATGGTTCGACATATTTTAAGATACGTATTTTATTTGTGTATATATTTATTGTTTTGTGTATATATATTTTATTATAATTTTTATTATATTTATATTTTTTTTAAAATTTGTGGCATATTGTTAATGTTTTAATTTGATATTATATTTGTGTATATTTTTTTATATGTATATATTTTGAATTATAATTGTTATTATATACATAATTTTGTAAGTGGGTATTAAATTTGAGTATATATTGTAAAACTAATTACTTTGATGAAATGGAATATGGAATTAACTTGAAGTTAAATATGAAATTTGACACGTGATGGTACTAACTGTGTAGTTATGATTTTTGCACAATAGTTTAGCAATAATGAGTAATTTAGACAGAAGTTGGATGTATAGAACAACAACACCTGATAGTTACATTAACCTTGAGTTTGCTGAAGGAGTTCAATCTTTTATTGAATATGCAAGTTCTCAACTTGCATACATAAACAGTTCAAAAATTAGATGTTCATGCAAAAAGTGCAAGTACAGGTGTTATTTTCTTAAAGAGGATGTGCATCTTCATTTGCTAAAAAATGGGGTTTTACCCAATTATTTTGAATGGACACGGCATGGAGAGCCAATAATTTGTAGCACGTCTGGAAGTAATGAATTTATATTGGAGGTAGTTGAAGCTAAATTTCAAGGGGGACGAATTTATGACAAGCAATGTTTGTGCAACAGAAAATTACTATGCCCAAATGGTTTTTGATGCAGCGAAAAATTCATTTCATCCAAATTTAGGCAATGTCGAAGAAGAACCTAACCTAACTGCCAAAAAATACTTTGTTGCTTAATACAGCTGACTAGGAATTATGGCCAGGATGTGATAATATGACCTAATTAGGTTCTATTGCTTGAATATTAAATATAAAATCTGAAGGTCATATTTTTTATCGTAGTTTAAATGAAATCTTGGCTTGGTACAATGAATCATTGCCTTTAGATAATAAAATGGTTGAGAGTTTTTACAATATGAAGAAGCTATTTCGAGGTCTTGGTTTACTAGTAGAAAAAATTGATTGCTGCAGGCTGAGATGTATGCATTTCTGGGGAGTTGATTAGGAATTAATGGATTGTAAATTTTGTAAGCAACCAAGGTTTAAGACAATAAATGCTAATATGAAGTAGAAATTAGTACTATGAAAGCAGATGTATTATTTT
Organism: Excoecaria cochinchinensis; assembly: GCA_947683425.1. Taxonomy (NCBI): domain Eukaryota; kingdom Viridiplantae; phylum Streptophyta; class Magnoliopsida; order Malpighiales; family Euphorbiaceae; genus Excoecaria; species Excoecaria cochinchinensis. The sequence goes on from CANTUQ010000013.1 coordinate 16,654,016, forward strand.
TCTCTAACCCCAAGACTTCAGAAATTATATTCTTCCGATTTTATTGCATCTCACATGAGATGACATAACAAACATGAATAGATAGATGGACTAATGAGCCATCCATCGGATGCAATTGCATGAAAATATTTCAATAACATCCATCCCGACTTTACTGCTGAGAGTAGAAATATGAGGCTGGATTTAAGCACTGATGGTTTTTAGCCTTTTGGGCAGTCAGGTCAACAATATTCATCATGACCAATCAGAGGATTGATGCATTCCTATAACCATTGATTTCTGAATTGCAACAACTATGGAAATTCGGTGTGCTTACATATGATGTGTCCTTGCAACTGAATTTTATGATGAGAGCAGCTTTGATGTGGACAATTAGCAATTTTTCTACATATGCAATGCTGTCCGGATGGAGCAATGATTCAAATGCGTTTTATCTTACTAATGGGTGTAAAACATCTTGGTTTGTCAATTATAGAAAATTTCTTCCTCTATATCACCCTTTTAGACGAAATAAATAAAGGTTCATTAAGAATAAAGTTGTCTATGCACCTTCTCCACCTAACAGATCTGGTGAAGAAATATTACAAGAGATTGATAAATTAGGGATGTTGAAAATTACAGAAGTTAAAGCTGAATAAGTAAATAGTAGCATTTCTCAAAACTTTGGTCAGAGAAAATGTAGTATCTTCTGAGATTTTCCATATTGAAAATCGAATATGATTCGACATAATTTAGACATTATGCATATAGAAAAAATATTTTCGATAATGTCTTCAACACGATAATGAACATTAAAGGGAGGACCAAAGATAATGTAAAATCAAGTGCTGATTTAAAATTTTATTGCAAAAGAAATGAGTTAGACAGAGATTCTCGAATGGAAAAATATCCAAAAACTTGTTGTACTTTGGACAAAAGTCAAAAGAAAGTTTTATGTGAATGGTTAAGAAGTCTAAAGTTTTCCGATGGATATGTTTCAAATTTAGCAAGGTGTGTGGACATAAGGAGATATAAATTATTCGGAATGAAAAGCCATGATTACCGTGTATTCATGCAAAGGTTAATGTTAGTTACTTTTCGGGAATTATTGCCTCAAAAAGTGTGAGAAGCTATAACTAAGTTAAGTTTATTTTTCAAAAACTTAACTTCATTTGAGATAAAGATGGCTGATATAGAGAAATTGGAATCAGAAATTCCAGTAATCCTTTGCAAATTAGAGGAAATTTTTTCTCCCAGGTTTTTTGACATTATGTAGCATTTACCAGTACATTTAGCACATGAGGCCAAACTGGCTGGACCCGTTCAATATAGATGGATGTATCCCTTTGAGAGGTAAAAACAAATGGTATTTATATGTAAGAATTTATAGTTTGTTATGAGTAGAAACTTGAATAACACTTTTCTTGTTGGTATTTTTATCATTTGAAAAAAAAAATTCAAAAATAAAGCACGAGATGAAGGTTCAATATGCAATGCGTACTTGGTAAAAAAAGCAAGTACATTTTGTTCCCATTACTTTGAGCCGTATGTCAACACAAGACGCCGAAAGGTTCTTCGTAATGGCGATGGAGGCCAAACAAGTGGAAAAGATGAAAACTTATCTATATTCACATACTCTGGTCGATTACATGGACGTTCAACTAGAAGAATGCTTATTGAAGAGGAATTAGCGGCTGTATATGGTTACATCTTGCTGAATTGCTAAAAGGTTCAACCTTTTGTGCAATAAGTTTAACTGATAGTTTGAAATTGATTATTTATTTTATGACATAAAAATGCGTATGAACTTATATTGTTGTTGGTTGTAATTTATACGAGGATTGGTTACAAGAGTTTATGCTAGAAATAACACAAAATCACATCAATAAGGAAGTCGAAAAGCACTTTCATTTATGGTTCAAGACATATGTAAGTGTTGACTTCACATACAGTACATAAAAGACATAGTTTTTTCATGACAATAGTAAATGACATTATACATTAACGTTCTATAGGCGTCAAAAAACACAATTGAAAATAATTTCATCTCTGATCTTGCAAAAGGACCATTGCGGATTGTTAAATCTTACCAGGTTTATTTCATGAATAGATTCAAATTTCATACGCAATTTCATGGTCGTAACAGGGCAACTATAAACAATGAATTTTGCATTTAGGGTGAATTGATGGATTATTATGATAAAATTATGGAGATATTAGAAATTGAATACCCCGTTTTGCCAATAAAACGTTGTGTGCTATTTAAGTGTCAATGGTTTGATCCAACACTTAATGTCAAAACAAAAATGCACTGCAGCTACAACATTTTTGAGATCAACCAACGAAGAAAATTTTCTAATTTTGAACCTTTTGTGTTGGCAATACAAGCAATCCAGGTTTATTATGTCCCTTTCCCTAGCCTAAAATGAAATAAGATAGATTTGTTGGCAGTTTGTAAGGTAAAACCTAGAGGTATTTTTGAAGTGAAAGCAACAAGATAAAATAAACGAATTGAAAGCGAAACTTTTTAGGAAGAGGAAGTTGAGGTTCATGAAATAAATGAAAGCCTGCCATATGAGGATAGTGATCCTATGATCAATGTAGACAATGAATATGTTGATATTGCATCTGAAGAGAATGACAAGTTTATATTCGCCGATACATCTCAAATAGAAAGCGAATTTGATTCTAATTATTCCATATTCTAAATACAATTTATTACTTTATTTTTGCTTTAATTTGGTATATAAATGTAGCTAGATATTATCTTAACTTCATTACTTTTTCTATTTATAATCAATTGATGTCTAATTATGCTTATTAAGATGTTCAGGTAAGAAAATGAATAATAAGAGGAAGACTTCTAGTATGCAACCTCCAAGGATGAGGGTGCGTCCATTAGTATCCCTTGGTGTGAGTCAAGCAGAGGGATCATTGTCTCCTGCATTCGCCCCTTCCCATATGGGCACATATTCTTTACCCCCAAGTTACCCATGCCTTACATCTACTGCTGGTACTTCATCGATTGAAGCACCTACTGCAGACACTCCGTCCATACTATCTCAGAGATCATCGCCTGAAATAGTTGAAGGTCCTTTGCCTGGAGCGGTTGGAGTGGATGGACGTGTAACGGCCTAAAATCGTAATTTTTATGAATAGTAATTTTTGGGCCAAAAATAGTAACACCGGGTGAATAGTACTTTTCGGAGTCGAAAAATATTTTATTGGATCATTGGATAGAGCATGTCAGAAGGAGTCCATAGGCAAAAATTTGAGGTCAAATGGGGTACAAAATGGCCAAAATAGTGAACAAAAATCAATTTTGGGCATTAGAGGTTGAGGGACGGGTGTCCCTGGTGAGAGACGGCCGTCGGTCAACTCAGATGGGCAAAAATCAGCTTGGTTTGACAAATTTTGACCAAGTTTGACCGAACCACATCTTGAGTTACGGACCACAGAAAAATATTATGAAAATATAGATGCGCTTATATGAATAATTAGAATCTAATGTTGTAAATAAATTATAATTTTGGTGACACTGAAAATTTAGCTATTGGATAGGTAAATAATTATCGGACCGAGAAATAGTCTCTGATTGAGCCAAAAATATTCATGGAGCCTTAAGAATAAGTGTTAAGAATTATGGAATCATTTTTAGGAGGAATTAAGTTTAGAAAGTATGGAAAAGATATGATTTCAGTTTAAATAGTACTCGATTGACCGGAAGTTTGATCGAGACTTTAAAAATAGAAATTAATTTCCAAAATTGATGAAAATTTTCAGATTGAATTTAGATAATATGTAGGAATTTTTGGTAGTGAAAAGGGAATATTTCGAGAACATTGAAAATTTACTAATCAGACTGATTTGATTAAACCGGATAGGAATTGGACTCCGATTGAGGTAAAATTTTATGTACAACCTAGTTTTCACATAATATAAATTATGGAATCAAAATTGGAATGAATTGGAGTTGGAAAATGGGAAAACCATAGAAAAAGTGCAAAGTGAGCTTAAATGGCTAATTAGGTTTAACAGGTTTGACCATTGGTTGAACCAATTTTGGTCCACTATAAAAACACTTAAATTGGCAGTTGGGTAGATGGATAACCCTTATCTCCTCCAGCTTTTCTTCCTCTGGCCGAAGCTTCCTCTCCCTCTTTTCTGTCAATTTTCTTCATTTTTTGCTTGATTTCTCTCTAGATTGAAGCATTCTAAAGTTAATTCAGCCCCTCTTTAAGATCATTGCAGTCTCTAGTGTCCATTTGGTGGGTTAAAAGAAAGGAACAATAAGAATTCAAGCTTATGTCTTCAAATAAGGGTAAGTGAAATGAGTTAGTTTATTTTGATTTATTGGTTTTAAATGATTGATTAGAGTGTATTAAGAGTAGTTATGAAGTTATATTGCCTAAAAGAAAGAAATTGATGAGTGTTTGTTTGTGATGTGTATTCGGCCATGGAGAAGAATTAAGGGAAAAAAGAGTTTTCTAAGGGAAAAGCTAAGGAAAAGGAAGTTTGAGGAGGTTAAAACATGGAATTGAGGTTTGTGATTGCTAAATCCAAGAATTTTCACTTGAAAATTTAGGGTTTTACATTATGTTGTAAAGTGTGTATGTGTAGATTGCATGTATAAATAGAATTGAAGTGATAGATGAGTTTAAAGAAGTTAAATAAGATAAATAGAATGACTAAATCCTTTCACCAAATCATTCCCAACAATACTCCATCGTTTCTGATGAAAGGTTGGGTTCATGCCATCTAGGATGCATATTAAGCAAAGTTTTGACATCATATAAGGTAAAATCTTGTAAAAGAAAATCATTTTTCTCTTTAGTAACCCTTATGTCTAAACAATCAACAATTTGTCTAGTACTAACATTTGTGGTCAAAAAGATATATCTGAAATAATCTAGCTTAATATGATCAATGCTATTATTCCAACTAGGGGTATGTATGTTCTAGTACAATTTGGATATTTACAAATCTCCAGTATTATGTTGAAAGTTTGGGTAATTTCAAAAATAAGTCGTGTTATTGTGTTAAAAATATATATAGTATAGTTCGGTATAGTTCTTTCAAAATTCAAGATAGTTTAATATAATTATTTGATTTTTTTGGTACTGAATAATGAAGTACAATACAATTCAATATTTAAGATAATTTGATTTTTTTATAAAATTTCCAATAAAATATATAATATTATTAACCAATATAACTGACATTTAAAAATATGGGTCAATTTCACTCATGGTTACTCAACTTATCTCTTATCGCACAAAAGTAATCGACTTTTTTTTTCTTACTTAAATGTCACTGAACTTCTAATATTTTTGCAAAAAAGTCATGTAGATAGGAATCCGGCGAGAACCCTTGCCGGATTGATAACGTGGCATATGATACGTGGCGACGAATACTAAATACATTACTTTTTTGCAAAAATGTTAGAAGTTCAGTAACATTTAAGTTGGAAAAAAAAAGTTGGTTACTTTTGCGCGATAAATGATAAGTTTAGTGACCGTGAGTGAAATTGATTTAAATATAGCATTTGTTAAAAATATTGTTAAACGACATGTAGTTTCTGACATGACATGCCATGTCAACAATCCGGCGAGGGTACTCGCCGGATTCCGGTCAACATGACTTTTTTGAAAAAAAGTTAAAAGTTCAGTGACATTTAAGTAAGAAAAAAAAAAGTCAGTTACTTTTGCGCGATAAGTGATAAGTTGAGTAACCGTGGGTGAAATTAACCCATAAAAATATTATACAATTCAACTTAACTAAAGATATATTAATCAATTATAAAAGGCTTAGTGCATCTTTTTTACGCATGAACTTATAAAAAATAAATAAATAAATAAATTTTAAACCCCGTACTAAATGAGATAATCAATATAAAAATGCCGTGTTAGCACGGGCGGCTGACATGTATTATGGACAAATAAATGTGTGACGTGTTATGAGATCTCAAACAAACTCGTATGATCACCTTAATGGCTTTACCCACTCTTTAACTTGAAATATCGACATGTTTGACTTCTTGCAACTGTTTGAAGTTCATCCATGGCTACTTCAGCGTCATATTTTTTCTTTTTACTATCATCAGTGGTTTTCAGAGTAAGAGAGTATAGTTTATCAACACTACAATTGTTATTTGGCCTCTAGCACACTCACGAAATTAATAATGACATTTTTAATAATCCAAACATTAAGAGAACTAACAAAACTTTAATAATGTCTTATTCTATTCTATTCATTTTATAATAAATTGAATTCAAAAGCTAGAACTGATCAAAGAGCAATATTCGCAATAGAAATTTTGTCCAGTAAAATATATACAGACAGGAGATGGAGGAGAAAATTACATTCTTACCATTTTTATTTCGTTCACACTTCACTAAGGTCGTGTTATTCATGCTCTCTTCCACCTTATATTAGATTTTGCCATGTTATCATAGTAGTGTTTATAATTATAAAAAATATCAAGTTCAGGTGTTAAAATGGAACAACTTAAAGTTAGAGGGCTGGCTTTGTGAAAGATCACAAGTTCTAGGGGCGAACTATATATTAAGCATTTAAAATTCACATGTACATCTTAATTAAATGGGCATTGAAAATTTGGAATATAAGTGATTTAAACAAAAGATTGAGCCATGCATTCACCAAGATTACATACCCATATAGTCAGTGTGCCAAAAATAAAGTAGTATAAGAATTATATATAATAATTTATAAATGTCTAAATATATGTTCTTTCAATTCAATTAAGTTCCAAAATAATTTGGTACATTTCATACGGTTTTTAGTTGGGTTCTAGACAAAAAATTCATATGCGTTACAAATAAAAGTTAATGGTACAATTTGATCGATTATAGTAAAAAAAATCAATGGTTTAATTTAGATATTTTTTTCGATATTTTGATTAGATTCAAAAATATCTAGATCCATTTGCATCCCAATTCCAACCACATACACGACCAATAGGATCTTTAACCTAAGAAATTCTATCTTTCCTCTTTCTTTTGGAAGGTATTTAGAAATAGAATTGCCTTCTTTAAGCAATAATAACTTTGCTCTCTATTTTCAAAAAATTTCTTATTATCAAAGAGTTTCGTTCATGATACTATTTTTGAGCTTAAAAAAAAAAGAATTATTTGCAGAGCTCGAGTACAATTTTGCTCTATTCATAGTCGACTTCAGCTGGTTAAGCTTATCCTGAAAATTACATGTAATAGAATTACTCCAACTAGTTAAAGACTTACTGCAAATACCAAGCTTTGATAGAAAGGAGCAAGAATAATTTTTTGCTCCAATCCTACTCACAAGCCTAAGCACTTTTCAAAAAGATAACAACGACAAACTCCCCAGTAGGAGGAGTAACAAGTATGCAGAAAGATAGGGGTGTGATCAGATGAAGAGGAATCAAGATTACTGACCTTGTAACTGGAAATAGGGTGATCCAAATCTCAGTAGAAAGAGCTCGACCTAGCCTTTCTTTGGTGAAATTTAAGGAGCCATAACCAAAAGCCTAAGTGAAGCCATAACTTGAGGGTTGATTTCACTCACAGTCACTCAATTTATCGCGTAAAACTAACCGATTTTTTTTTCTGACTTAAATGTCACTGAATTTTTAACATTTTTGTAAAATAGTCATGTTGACCGGAATCCGGCGAGAACTCTCGCCGGATTGATGACATGGCATGCCATGTCAAAAACTATATGTCGTTTAACAATATTCCCAACAAATGCTACATCTAAATCAATTTCACTCACGGTCACTAAACTTATCATTTATCGCGCAAAAGTAACCAACTTTTTTTTCCAACTTAAATGTTACTGAACTTCTAATATTTTTGCAAAAAAATCATGTATTTACTATTCGTCGCCACATGTCATATGCCATGTCATCAATCCGACAAGTGTTCTCGCCGGATTCCGGTGTACATGACTTTTTTGCAAAAATATTAGAAGTTCAGTGACATTTAAGTTAAAAAAAAAAGTCGGTTACTTTTGTACGATAAGTGATAAGTTGAGTGACCATCAGTGAAATTGATCCCATAACTTGACAAGCATAAGTCTTCGTTTATAGCTTCTCTAAAGCCACTAATTAATTCAATCAGTTGTACACAACTCATCCTCTTTCTCTATACTAGAAGCAATATCACATAAATCTCTATACGCACCCCGGTGAAAAAGATATAAAACTAAGAGAACAAAGAAGGAACTAGGATTCTTGTCTTCTGCTTTGATCAGGCATCCTATAATAGCGTATGTGAGCCTTCACTTAACATAATTAGAAAGAAAAAAATTGGATATCGCGAACTTTGGTTAAACTAACAAAAATCGAACTGAAACTATTAATTTTTTAATTTGATTCGGTTTTTTGAATTGGTTTCAATTCTAGATTTTTAGTAAATTCGGTATTCATTTCAATTTTGGTTTTGGAAGTCAGAAATAGCATAAAATGCAAACCGCTCGAAATGTATATTCAAATCTATGTCTTTTTATGTTATACCTAAAAACTACACCATTTTAAATCTTTCTTTATTAAAGACAAAAGGCCAAAGGTGCAAGTTTACCCCTACAGTTTCACGAAATGGGCAAGTATGCCCTTAGTGTTTTTTTAGTGGTAGATCTCCCTCTGACGTTCGAATATCGGTGCAAAAATACCTCCACCGTCAGCAGATGTTAAATATAACCATCACAGCGTTAGTTGATCCCGTTATGTGGCAGGACTTGGACACGTGTCACCTTCTCAATGACCACGTCACTCACACATGTAAAGCAATTGAAATACAAGCGCGGGTAAAAAAAAATTAACCTTTGCCCTAGATCTGGATTTTTTCCCATTCTACCCTCTCCTGAGATCATATCTCTCTACTGCTCTGAACGCGATGTTCGCAATCGTTCCGATCTGATCTCCCATTTTTCCCGTTCAGTTCTATTTTTTTATTTTATCTGGATGTCGTCTAGCTCTATGTCTTTGTCAGTGCATTCAAGACATTGGGATGGAAAAAATTTCAGGAATGAAGGGGCAGAAGTCAAGTGTTTGTGTGGGAATAAAGCTATTTTACTTGAATAATGGAGTATTAGCAACCCTGGGAGGAGATACTACAGCTGTCCCCATATCGGGGTAAAATTAATCGATTTAATTTTTTTTCGTCTTCATTGTCACTATAACGAGATGAGTAATCTATTAGATTTTGCTCTATACTATTATTGTAGGGCAGGGAATGCAACTTTTTTTCTTGGTATGATTCTGTGGCAGCAATAAAGGAAAGGTCAGGAATGTTACTGTATGAATTGCATAGAGAGAATCTATAACTAGAACAAGAGATAATGAGGCTAAACAAAAGGATAGAAAGCCAATCAGAGACCATACAATAATTGGCCACACAATTTGATGAGACGACTGATTTTTCTAAGTTACAAAGCAGGCCTGGGATGGAGATTCTAATGAATTCAAGAAATACTAATTTCAGTGGGTGCTTTTTGTGGATGATGAAGGTTATGTGTGTAGTGGTGGTTGCGTGGGTGTGTTGGGCATTTAGCAAGGTTTAATGCATATGTTAGGATGCTATGTATTAGCAGTTTTTTGGTTTGTATTGGGATGATGTGTTTGTTAACACGCACACCATTTGTAATCCATTTTAAAGGCAGGAATTTGGTTTATTACAAACTTCATGTTATGCATATTTCTAAACTCTTCTATTGGCTGATGTTTATATTGGCCGTGCATCTCAAACGGCCAAAGCTTACTTGGTCGTGCATCTAGCTTACTTGGCCGTGCATCTCAAAGGGCCAAAGCTTACTTGGCTGTGCATCTAGCTTACTTGGCCATGCATCTCAAAGGGCCAAAGCTTGCGTGGCCGTGCAAGATTTGGCCCTTTGAGATGTACGGCCAAGTAATCTAGATGCACGGCCATGCATGGCCTCTGGCTTCTCTTCTGGTGATGACCGACTCGTGAAGCTTGTCCGAGTCGTGCACTGATAGTTCCAGTCTTGCTTTGCCTCATGACTCCTGAATATCCTTCTTATATACTGCAATTCACATATTAACTTCAAAATCGTAAAAGAATTGTGGTTTATGCTCATATTATATTGAAGTTATTCATTTATCTTCAGCTCGTGTTGACAGGTTGTTTCCATTCTTCTATGTGTGTAGTCTGATTGATGAGAACCCTGGAAAAATAATATTGTAATTAAAATCCTATTTTAATTGAAACACAATATTAGGCAAAACATAAACCGGCAAGCAGAGAAATGTTTCTTTGTTAATACGAACAAAATAACTAGCATTGTGAACATGATGTTCTTGGCAGTATATGATATACTCCCTTTTTACAAAATCTGTTTCCCATGTGTACGATCCAGCACTAAGTTGTTTTACCTTAGGTTTCATATTTGAATATACAAAAAATGTACATAAGAAACAGAAATAAGTGTTTGTGAATGTAAAACTATTTCTTTAAACTGTCTTCTTCTTTAATTTCTTCATCCTTTATTGCTTCTCCAAATCACCCAATGAAAGTCTTGGTTTTGTTGGAGGTTTAAATGGCAGTATACCTGGCATCGAAACTTCATATCCATTACCCTTCAGATTTATAATCCTTGATCTAGTTGGAACATGACTTGTCTTCCTCGCATTTGTTATGACTTCTTTCTCACTTGGAATCGGGAACTTCTTCGTAGGATCAGTATCCTGATCAGGCATAATGGGGACCTCCTCTTCATCTTCACTATTGTGATTACCATCTCCATAGGAACTAACAATATAGCTATCAGTATGTCCAGGCTGCATTGTGCATATAAATTATTCAACTTCAGTAGCAATGAGACTGTCACAACATCAGTAGTAAATAGCATCAGGTATTTATACTCACATTGTAAATGATATTGCCATTTTCATTGTAGAATATCCCATGTCCCCTTTATTGTGGAGAATCAAATGATTTTTGACTCGATTGTTGCATCCTGTGCCTTAAGATGGCATTCGAGGGTCTCCTTCCTGCAGGATCAGATTGTGCCTCTTGTACTAACTCATCAGTGTGTGTATGATTGGAATGGGCATGTGATGCAGGAGGTTCGGCAACAGGAGGTTCATCTACCAATGATGGTTGACCAGATTCCTATCAAAATTAATTCAAATTTTGCTGTAAACTTAAGTGACATCAAATTAATTCGAATTTTAATGTAAATTTAATTACCTTTTTACAGTTTCGTTTGTTGTGGCCTAGTTGCCCACATTTTCCACAAGTCTATTTTTTCCCTTTTATGCTATGTCTCTCAATATAAACCCCGGTACTTGCTTGTGATTTATTGGTTGACTTATACTTTTTGGATTCATCTTTGTCTTTCTTCCTTGACTTTTTAGGTTGGCCAGTCATTATTGGTATAGGTGGAGGCTCAATAGTTTTGAAACTGTCCACCCTCCAAAATTTTTGACCCCTAACCGGCTGCATTTTGTTGGAATATGCTACTGCATATGTTTGCTTATGGTAGAATGCAGAAATTTGTGCAATTGGGTCTTCTCCTTTGTGATACAAAGCAGCTATCCCATGTGGGCAAGGAATTCCAGTCAAGTCCCATGCCCGGCATGTGCACATTTTCTTATCCAACCACACACTGTGCCTATCATCTCCCTCACTAACCTCATAAGCAGTTTCTCCATTCCACTCAACTCTGCATCTAGAAGCAATATTAGCCCAATCCTCATACAATTTCATACACTATGGGCTATAATTATTAAACCAACTACTCAACTTCTTTTCATTTCCCACCAATAAATTCATTATCTTAATTCTGATTTCTTCGATCATTCTAACTATAGGTTTGCACCTAGCAGCCAATATCCAAGAGTTGAAAGTCTCTGAAATATTATTGTCCACCATTGCAGATTTACACCTACTGCTAAAATATGCTCTACACCAAGGTTGTGGAGTATAACTTACCAAATCCCTTGCAGCCTTGGTGCTGAGATCTCCAATATGTTTCAAGTTATCATGGAACTCCTCCTCGTAACTACTCCAAGCACAAATCCTCATCTCTTCCTCATCTCTTTACCTCTCCATTTCTTACTCCAATTTGTATAGATGTGCTTAGCACACCGCCTATGTTCAGCCATAGGGAGTACAGCTAACACAGCAGGTATTAATCCCTACACAATTGGTATTACCATCAGCAAACTTCATATTTATATGAGTACAAAAAATAGTTCATATGAGCAAATAAGTAAATATTACCTTTTGCATGTCACTCATTAGTGTAATTTGTGATCCATCTCCCAAATTAAGTTCGTGCACCAATCACTTTAGAAACCAAGTCCAGTTATTCTTGTTTTCTTTACTAACGATAGCAAATGCAATGGGATACATCCGGTTCATTCCATCAACACCAATAGCAGTTAATAGCAACCCTTTAATTTTTGTCTTAAGAAAACAGCCATCAAGCCCAATGATTGGCTCGCATCTATCCTTCCATCCTTTCCTGCATGCATCAAAACAAATATACATCCTCTTGAAAACACTCCTTCCCTCTTTTGCTACATCCCTGCATAACTCAATTGCAATAGTGCTGCCAGGATTTGTGAATTTTAACTCATGGGCATATGCATCTAGCATCCCAAAATCTTCCTTATAACTACCTCGCAATTTATTTAGTATTAACTTTCTTGCCCTTTTGCACTTATCAAAAGACACATGTACCTTAAACAGCTTTTCAATATCTGTTTGCATTTTTCTTATTCTTATTCCTGGATTTTCTTGAATGGACTCCCTCAATTGGCCAGCAATCCACTTAGAAGTGACTCTACTGTTCTTGAATACCCTATAGCATTTATGTTGCATGCATAAGGTTTTAACCTTCAAACCTGGTCTGCCCTTCTCCTTATATAAATGGGCAATTTTCCCTCCTGCATATAAATCTTACTCTATCCGGCTCACTCCTTACTATCTTATAGTCTTTTCCAGTAACAACAGAATAAGATTTCATAGCTTCTCTCACGGCATCTACATCTTTAAAGGTCATTCCTTTGCTAAAATATGCCTTGCCCTCTTTAGGATCATATCTAACTCTCTTCTTTCTAATCTCAACTCTAACAACTTCTTCACTTACATATTCACCTAGGACTGAGTCACTTTCACTTTCTCCATCGCTATCCTCTTCCTCAATCTCACTCTCACTGTCCTCTTCCAAACCAGATAACTCCTCTCTTTTACTATTGCTTCTTTCTATATGATCTTCTTCAGCTGATTGTCCTTCACTCCTGCTAGCTTCACCATGCACCATTTTCTCATTCACACATTCACCACCAAGTCCTACACTCCCATCTACATCTTCCCCAACTACCCTTTCCCTACTTATCCCTATTTTATCTAATAAGTCATCAGGGAACACAATCAAATCATATTTTGTAATAAAAAAAAGCTATCTCCCTTGCAAACACATCTAAATGCGATAAAATTATGTGCACACTAGCATCCCCTACAAATGCAAAAAAGCCCTTCAAACATGTTTTTACTGGGCTCTAAACATACCACGTATTTTAGATCCTTAACACCAAATCTTTGCACATATTCATCCCATATTTCTTTGTAGCTAATTAAATCTGGATCAAATTTGTTCATCGTTTCAAATTTCCTGTTAAAATACCCAAAGTATTTCCCAAACTGCCACCTCGCATTCCAGTTAAACCTTATATTAACAGTGGTTTCGATATTCACCCTGCATTTAATTGACATTACCAGTGGTTTAACTAACGAATGTACTGAAAAAGACATCTCAATCAATGCAAGACAACTAAATCAACAGTGTGCACATGTTTTGCTATAATAAAGAGAACAAAGTAACATGCAACTGGGACCACAGACTAAAATATTCAACATCACGCCACAAAGAACATATTATTTAAATACATCCACCATTTTTCCCTTTCATTTAATAACATATTGCAGCCACTAAACACAAATTAACAACAGCCATTACACGCAAAAATAATGAATGACAATTGCCTAATTTAAACCACACCAACACATACACTTAGTCTGATTTAATATACCTGAATAAATCTTCAAGATCCTTAAAGCTTTCACTACACATTTGATGCAGGTTCTTTGGAGTTCACGATTGATTTCGCGATTCAAGTTTTCTCCCTGTTTCTCCTTCGATTTCCACTTATAGAGTTTTCACACTTTAGGTTTTCAATTTCTTCTCCTAATCGCAAAATCGATCTCCACAAATCGAAAGCTGCATTATTTCGGGATTACGGGGGAGACAATTTACCTAAACGAGGAATCGGAAGGGATGGAAGGAAGAGATGAACTCAAGAGTGGGTAGAAAGGTGAAAATCCAGATATGTGATGATTAATCTAGGGCAAAGCTTAATTTTTTTTTACCAGCGCGTGTATTTCAATTTCTTTCCGTGTGTGAGTGATGTGGCCATTGAGAAGGTGACACGTGTCCAAGTCCTGCCACATAACGGGATCAACTAACACTGTGATGGTTATATTTAACATCTACTGACGGTGGAGGTATTTTTGCACCGATATTTGAACGTCAGAGGGAGATCTGCCACTAAAAATCATTAAGGGCATACTTGGCCATTTCGCAAAACCATAGGGGTAAACTTGCACCTTTGGCCAAGATGAAATAAAAACCCAGATCTTTTTTTCCTTTCCACTCCATCGTTTTTTAAATACCAAATCTTTTTTTTTCTCCTCTACCATGCCTCCACTAGCACCTCCTCACCGGTTGCCGCCGTTGCCTCATTTTACCAGCATTGCCTCATCCCACCAACACATCCACATTTGGTGATGCAAATTCAGCTCCATTAGCTTATCTCGTGCTCATAACCATGTACCGATTCTCGAATTCTTGTGTTTTTATAATTATAAGTCATCTTTTTATTTTTCTTTTAATTGATTATGCTACTATTTTTGTGTTTCATCTAACTCTTGTTCTTCTTGCTTTTGTTGCTTTCATTTTTCTTCATCTGATAATTGGTGAAAATTTAAGCAAACTAATCATTAAGATGCCTTTCATTTCTATAAACAATCCTTCGGCATGCTTTTTTTCTTCCTTATCAAAATATTCTGATCTCTTTTGTTTATGATGTCTTCTGCTAATAATTTCCAATCTCAATTTCTATGATTTTCTATCAAAATATTCTATGCATCTTGGTAATTTTTCCCCCATTTTTGTAAGAGATGTTGTTGAGCTTCATTTTCATTTTTCTTTATCTATTTTGCAAAAAAGAATCTTTGAATTAGAACTCTATTTTTTTGAATTTGGATTGTAATTTATTTTCATTAGGAATTTTTATTTTAGTTTTATAATTTATAAAAGTTTCAAAGAAATTTTACGTTTTTTTTATTAAAATACATGAAATTCGGTTAATCAAATAATCAAATTGAACAGATAGATCGATTATTTTGATTTGGTTATTATGATATTTTAGTTAGGTTGTGGTTTAGAACTTTTTCATTATTTTTGTTTTTGTTAATTCTATTAACCGAACTGACCATTACACGACCCTAATCTTTATGGTATGGTAATTAAGGGCACTTGCAGTGAAAAAAGATAAAATTTTATGCCTTAAGATTTTAGGCCATTTATAGGAGTACATATATACTGCTTAAACCTAATCCTTATTTAATTAGGTCAGGAATATACCCATTTAACTTTTAATGGGGCATCCTTAATTATATGTTGGCTTGCACAGGTGGACCAAATCCACTTAAATTGGGCCTCCTTGGAGATTTGTGCAAAAGGCTCTTTATAAGGCCTTTGCACATTTCTTTAGATGGGCTTAAGGCCCATTTTGACTTTATTTTTTTAATATTCCAAAACTCGAGTTTATTGATAATAACTTTTAACTTGTGAATAATATTTTTCGATACAGATTTCAAGGATCAAAATTCAATAAAAATAAGTATATTGTAGAGGTTATAAGGTAGAACTAAAGTTAAGATAATACACTCACAATAAATGATAATATAGTTGACTAAAAGTGTAACACTCTATACCCAATCTAGTGAACGAGCCAAATAATAATGTTATAACTTATTTTAAGATTTATAATATACAAATACCAATAAATTCTGTGTTCTGTGTATATAATTAGCATATGCTGAGTTCAGATAGTTATTTTAGCTAAATTATGCAAGTGATTTAATTAAAACTATTTACCTAAGAGTTACAAAATGGGTAAGAAGTTGTGGCATGCATTTGAGTTGAATTAAAGTAATAGAATTAAACAGTATACTATGCAAATTAACTGAAAAACTAGAAAATTGAGATGTATATATACTTGAGTGACTAATTAAGCATGTGACTAAAACATAAAAGGAGGAAACTGGCTTAGCTTTAGTGATTTAAAAGGGGTTGAATTTGGGTGAAGAGTTAGTTGAAATTTATGGGACAAGAAACATAGACCTTTGTCTGGTTATCTTGACAAATTTAATTGATTTTAAAACTTTAAAATAATTTTAAGTATAAAAATGTGTAAGTATATTTAATAAAAATTAGGGGTAGTTGAACTTAAGTTTAGGGAAGTGGAATTAAGGATAAATTAACTTGTATGAAATACTAAAATTGATAAAATGATGAATGATTTGTTAGTTGCTTTCGAACATCTAAAATATGCATGAATTGGTAAATTTGTTAGTACATACATACACGTGCAGTCTTCATGTTTTTAATGCTTGTATATTTGTATGTATATGTAAATCCGAATAATATGGGGTTAATTGAAGTATAATAAAAGAAGAGTGTTAATAATTATGTGAAAGTATGTTAAATGAATGTGAAACATTATATATAGTTGTTGTATGTATGATTGGACATTCGAGTAGGTTATCTGATCCATACTATGACAACCCATTTAACCTATCCTGTAGTGTCCGTCTTATAAGATAAGGATTGCGGTTAGGTGGTTGTTACTAAAAGACATATTTGACCTGCGACAGTTAATAGGTAATCTGGACTAAATAATCATGTTCTATATGTAATTAATAGTAGAGACTAAGTGCAATTTATAATTTATGGTTATTAATTATAGGAAAGGAGATAAATTAATTAAGGAAAATCAATGATGGAACTTTATATTGGCTTGTGCATTAGTGATTAAGAACTTTTCGAGATCATTTAAAATAAATAAAAATCTTAGGGAGGAGACAATTGTGTAGGAATTTATTTTTAGGCTTATAGGTTTTTCTAGAATAAGTAGATTCTAGACATAAGTAAATTAAATGAAATAAAAAAAAAGATAGAAACTATGAAAGAGGAAAAACAAGAAGGGAGGGTGAGATCGGAAAGAGGGAGATAGGAAGCCGTCTTCATCAGTTCTTGAATTCGGCCTCCTTCATCTTTGTCGAGCATGTATTATCCCTAATAGCCGCTACTCCTCAATTAACAAGTTTGTAGTCATCGCCGTCTCTTTTTCTCATAAATTTTATTTTGCTCTTAAAAAAAAATTTGAGGACTTCTTTTCATGTTTTGGCCACCTCCGGTGCCGGGTGGCAACACGAACAACACCAGAGGACTACTGAATAGGAGGCAAACCTTTTGATGCCTTTATTTTTTCTTTACTAAACAGCCGATGGAAGATCGAATCTAGGGAGATTGAGATATTTAAGCTTTGATTTTAGCCAAACCACATTGCGTTAGGGCACATGATTACTCCTAGGGGCTTATCGGTGGCTTCAGCTCAATTTTGACAGTAACGTTGTAATGGCCGGGAATGTACCCTAGTGGTATTGACCTAGTTTGGGATGTGTGTGATTTAATGTGAAGTTTGGACTTAATTGAAAAGAACAAAGGACTTGATTGAAAAGATGAGTGGAAGTTTAGTGGCCAAATAGTAATTATGCATGACTGAATTAATAGTGAGTTAGTGGCTGATTAATTAAGAAAAGCAAGGATTAATTAAAGAATAAAATAATGCTAAACTAAGTGAGTGGAGGCAGATTTTTTATAGTGGAATTTGCTGGCTTAATCTTAAGCTGCCACCTCCACCTCTTTGCATGTAAGGAATTCTGAGGGAGAGAAGAGAACATTCAGTTGAGAGCAATTTAGCATTTTCTCTGTTTGCTTTCTTCTCTCTTGCCATGAGTGAGGTGGTGGAGTGGTCATATTACCAATTGTATGTGTATTGAATATGAGGAACAAGAATTAAGAGTTAAAATTCTAAAGGTAAGTGATTAAGTAATTGTTACTCTCATTTCTACTCATTCTTTCTTGGTTTGAATTGGTTTGGATTGGTATTGATGGATTGTGTTTATCCTGGAATTGGACTGGTTTTGGTAGTTGAGGAGGTGCAGAAAGATAGGGGAAAGGCCAAAGTTGGAGAGCCGAGCGCTCAACGGAATTAGGAGCGTAGGCGACGAGGTTTGGGATATATATGTTTTATATGTTGACTTTACTTGAATATGTATGTTGATTAGTTTGCCTTTGATGTGTAAATGATGCATGAATGTGAGATTTGAGATATTGAGCATGATTATGTGCTATGTGATGACATGTAATTGAAGTGCTATAAATGCTTTGTGGTGAGAATGAAGAACTAGCATGTGCAAAACAAAGACCAAGCATGAACCTTAGTTCAGGGAAAATCCTGTTTATGTCCTACCAGATCTCTGTGTATTGTTTTGATCATAACTAGAGTTTGACAACTCCAATTTGAGTGTATGTTGCGCCATTTGAACCATAACTTCCATACCTTTAAAATTCTGAGAGAGATCATAAATTATTTCTTTCTCTATGAGGCCTAAAAATGGCAATAAACGGACATGTTTTTATCCAGTCGAATAGTCTGTAGTTTTTAATGCATATCTCCTAATTTAGGAGTCCAAATGACCTGAAACTTGTTCCATTGGAAACTATACATCCTAGGAAACAATTGTTAAGAAGGACACTTTGTCTAAAAGTGAGGTCTAAAGGTTGGATTTTGCAATGCAAGTTTAGAGTGGAAAGCAGTCTCTTAAGGCACCAGAGGTGAGCTTCTGTTGCGAGCGCGACAGAGGTCGCAACCTCGCAATAGAACAACATATATAAAGCCTTTTCTTCTTAATTTTGAGCCCATGGTTGGCATGGATCAATTCCCTATTTTTCCCTCAACTTATTATGCATGATTAGGGCTATTAAATGAATATAAAAGTATTTATCATTGGGAAAAACTTATGAGTATGATTAATATTGGTAATTTAACTAATAAAGTAACAATATATAATTATGTGAAGGATAACAAATGGAATGACATATATGTGTGTGTGATCATTATGTTAGGTTTAATTGATGTGAATAGTTTGATGTGTTAAAGTGCATGTGGAAAAGAGAATGTGATGAGGGGTGACATATGTGTTATGAGGATTGATCAATGTGAAATTGATAACATGACTAAATAAATTAAGCCTGCGAGTCAAGTTGTGGATAGATAGGCATGCCTATAGGGTCAAAGTGCTGCAGCCCAATGCATTTAATGTGTCTGATTCCTTGGGAATCCCTATGCGATTACAATGCATATAATCCTTGCTGGATTTTATTATATGTGGAATGATATTATTGTACCTTAGGGTACCAATGCGTAAATAAGATTTCAATGCGATTATATTACCTCGGTGGTACCAATGTGAAACCCGTTATCCGCGTCTTTGAATTGCAGGCAATTTAATAAATGGAAATGATAATAATACATTCATTATGTATGTTATATTCTGGAATTATGTGATTGTGTTGAATAATGCTCTATGCTTGTGGATGCTAAAGAATTATGCCATGTTTATCATGATACCTAAGTGTTATAATAACAAGCTAAGCATGATCTTTTACATGTAATGTATGATATTACTATTTGCATGTTGTTTTGGTTGTTATGTTTATGTGTTCCCCACTAAGCGTTATCGCTTAGCAAGGGTTTACTCTAATCCGTGTAGGTACGGACGAGACGTATTTGAAGGACATTTCTGCATAGTAATGGTCAACAATAGGAAGCTGCTAGTGTAGGTTTTGGGGATTTTTGTTATGGGAATTTTGTATAACTATGCAAATGTTTTTGTATAACTAATATGTATATAAGTATGTAAAGGCATGTAATAATATGATGACCAACTTTTGGCTATTTATGTATGCATAGTAAGAATATGACTACAGTGTATGATCTATAGATAATTGGTATGAGAAGAATGATGAGTGAATGTGCATGTGTTCTATGTGTGTAACGGTCATTTCTAACTAGATTAGCTGAGCTAGTCTGATAGTTGGAAATGGGTGTCGCAAACGTTGCTTCTCTGGTGATGCTCCAGTGATCAATGGCTGGCTAACTTACTGTGACTTCAATAAAATCAAGCTAAAAAATTTCTGAAATTGACTCCGGTTTTGTAATTGCTCTATTAAATTTGCTTTCTTTCTTAATTCAAATTATCTTATTTTTGAGTTGGGTATGATTAAGAGTATGATTTAAGCCTCAATTGGTTTAAAGGAAAGCCTCAATTGGTTTAAAGGAAGTAAAATTTGGTTTGAGGAGATTTATAGAAATTAGTTATAGTCTACAGACATATCTTTATAAATCTATCGCTTTTAAAAGTAGGACAATAAATTAAGAATTTAGGATATGGGTTCTTTTGTGGGGATTGTTGGATAAAGACAAACTATATATACCTAAAAGTTTAATTCTTGATTTCTAGGCATAAATTTTTAAAGGTTTTGAGTTCATTACTACACCTATCTTTTAGTTTGATTATTTTTTATTCGGGTCAATTTCACTCATGGTCACTCAACTTATCACTTATCGCACAAAAGTAATCAACTTTTTTTTTTCTGACTTAAATGTTACTGAACTTCTAACATTTTTGTAAAAAGGTCATGTAGACCGGAATTCGGCGAGAACCCTTACAGGATTGATGACATGGCATATGACACGTGGCAACGAATAGTAAATACATGACTCTTTTGCAAAAATGTTAGAAGTTCAATAACATTTAAGTTGAAAAAAAAAGTTGGTTACTTTTGCGCGATAAATGATAAGTTTAGTGACCGTGAGTGAAATTGATTTAGATGTAGCATTTGTTGGAAATATTGTTAAACGACATGTAGTTTCTAACTTGGCATGCCATGTCATCAATCCGGTGAGGGTCCTCGCCGGATTCCAATCAACATGACTTTTTTGCAAAAATGTTAAAAGTTCAGTAACATTTAAGTTAGAAAAAAAAGTCGGTTACTTTTGCGCGATAAGTGATAAGTTGAGTGACCGTGAGTGAAATCAACCCTTTTTATTCCCATATAGATTTATAATTAAAATTCTGTTTTGTGTGAACTTGACAAATTAAGTAAGAAAGTGCAAGTTTGCAAATTGATATATTTATGCTAATACATAGGGATTTTTAAACAAAGTATGCATTTCATGTGATAAACATTTTAAAAATCAGGTAAGAATTGTAATGTATAACAAGTAGCTAAATGCATGATTTATAGTTCATAGTGATTTTTGATTTTCATTATGAATAATTTAGAATATAACAAATATTTATGGCAATATGAACTCTCCTAGAATTTAGTCTTTATCACTGATAAAATAATTATAAGTTTTAGTAACTAATGATTGTCTTACATCATGGTATTGGCAAACTATGGGTTCGGTTTAGCTGAGTGTGATAGCAATTCTTCATTTCTTTGGCACAAGAGGATGGCATTGAAAATATTGTATTCTTTGGAGCTATGGTAATAATCTAAATCCATTTCAACTTGATGAACAACATGTGTAGTCATGTATGGTTATGCCTATGTTGGTATGTGAATGTTTATGTAATAAATGCACATTAGAATTCACAATAGTAAGCATATAAAATAAAATACGAGAAATGGCAAAATTTAATTTGGAATCTTACTGCGATGGGCTGAATTATCGGTGTAGGCCATTGTATTGATTTTTGCTTGATCCTTTGATATGAATTACATTGAAATTGTTAGTTATATGATGTGTGACTATGTAGCTTATGTATGTATATAAATATATAGAGGTGCGTATGATTATGTGTTTAATTGTTTTGAAGATTATAATAGTGAGATCCTTGTTATGAATGAGCATGTTAAATGAATTTGAGTGAGCATATAGAGATGAGATGCCATGTTATTAATTTTGTGTGAATAAAATCTTGTGAAGTTTGTTCTTAACCATGGATTCTATATGAAATTGATTTTGACTATGGTTTGATAACCATTATGAATATGAGACTGCGAGTAAAAAAAAATCTAATAATGCCATGATCCACAATCGATGTTGATTATGGAATGACGATAAAAAGTGAAAATTTGTTTGATAGCTGCACATTTATGTGAAAATTTAGTAAAGAATTTGAGCAATAGATAACTGCACATTTATGTGAAAATTTAGTAAAGAATTTGAGCAATAAGAACCTATTGCCCTTAGTATATGATAGGAATCATAGGGAGGATACAATTGGATGGAAGTTCAGCTATGTATCTAGTTAATGACGATCTATATTGTAGGTTAATGATAACTTAAATAAAATAAGTAAGTGCAGTGCCCAATATTGGCTACTCAAGATTTGGTGTAAAAAGTGCAGTGCTTGGTAACCTCTTTTCATACACGATTGGAGTGCAATGGCTGATATTGGCCACTTCAATCCATTAGGCCTAAAGGGCCTCAGTACCACCACATTAGTTATGTATTCAAATAAATATATACATAACATTGCATTTCTTATAAAACACAAACACATAATAGCTTTCATTTCACCTTTAGTACAATCATAAACATTCAATAGAATAGCCAGAATTCACATTGATGGTGGATACGGGTACTCTAAATACCGACGGGCAGTATCAAATATCTAAAGCCCAAGGTCTTAATATCTGGATGCCAAAGTATCTAACTCTAGACACAAGCAGTGCCACTCTGTCAGTTGCAACTCTAACCCTTTATAGGCAGGCATGCCCATTTATCCACTACTATGACTAATTCAGGTTTATACAAAAACTTCATTCACTACTCTATATACTTTATATTTACTCAAGTACTTTATCAAACCATGAACATACATACATATTTATTTATCAACCATGCCAAGATTATATCTACCAAATATGCTCATATTCATTCTACTTGCTCATATAGTATACACGAATATCTTAAATTCATAATCCAATGCAATATTACAAATAAATAAAGACAAATAACTTATATTTATGACTTTAACTATGTCATGCTCGCGATAGACCACAAATATGCCTTCTGTCATCCTCGAGGCAAAGTTTGCGCATGCGATAGAATACTAAAACACTTATACCTCTCCTGTGATAAATCTCATGCTTGCAATAGAACACAGTCTGCCAAACCCTTGCCTACGAAGCACTCTGTCGCGCTTGTGACAGAGACTGAACTATGTGTTCAAATTCCCAACTCACACATCTCTAACACGCACTTTTCACATACCATCCTATATTCACATGCATGACTTCTATCATCAACTTAAGACAGAGACTGAACTCTGTGTTCAAACTCCAAACTCGCACATCTCTAACACACACTTTTCACATACCATCCTACATTCATATGTATGACTTCTATCATCAACCAAACACCTATATCAGCTAAAAATGGTCTCTAAACAAGTAACATATGAAAGTAACTTTCTCATACATAACTTGTAATAAACATATAATCAATATGAAAATAGTCAAAACTCTATACAATTTCAAGTTGTCAATTAAGCAACATAAAACTCATCAATATTAATCCTTATACAATTTAATAACTAAAAGAGCTATTGAACTCTTCCAAAGTTCATAATTTACCAATATCATTAAATATGCATCTACTATAAATTAAAATCCCAAGCATACATCTACTAAAAGTTAACAATAACTATCCCAAACCTCAAAATGGAGCTTCACTAACTCTCAACCAGCTCAAATCTTATCTTTACCTTTGTCCCTTTCTCTTATCCACAACTTTTTGCACAAATCTAACAAAACACACACTTAATCCAATATCAAAATGAACTCAAAATCACAAACAAAATTGGGTAGAAGAAGAAGATAACTAAACTTCCAACCCACACTTACCTTTCTAACTTATCACTTAACTTTATAAACACAACTCACAGCTTAAGAAATCAACCAAAGAAGAAACAATAAGCATGAAGAAAATGAAGAAGAAAGGGAGAACAAGAGAGAGAAGAAGAAGAAATGGAGAATAAGAGAGAGAAGATGCAGAAATGGGGAACCGGACCATATGCAGAAAATGGGACAAACTTTGCCTCCAGCTTTATATTGCATATAGATGACAGGTGGCATTTCCAACTCACGCCACATGTCATGCCC
The DNA here is from genome assembly GCA_947683425.1 of Excoecaria cochinchinensis. NCBI lineage: Eukaryota > Viridiplantae > Streptophyta > Magnoliopsida > Malpighiales > Euphorbiaceae > Excoecaria > Excoecaria cochinchinensis. The sequence continues at coordinate 16,678,328 of CANTUQ010000013.1, forward strand.
TTCGCAAATTCCCACTTAATCCCTATCAATTCCCATTAAGTCCCTCAATTTAATTCTTCCTTCAAATATTTATATTTCTTTTCAATTACATCCTCATTAACCCATAAGCCCATACTCATACAATTACGCTTGTACCCTTACTATGCAATTAACATTATAAATCCTTCTAGGGTACATTTCGGGTCATTATAATACACTCTCACACACACACACACACACACACACACACTTGCTAAAAATCATAATATGCATGATTCCAATTGTATAACATAAGTAAACTCGTGCATTTAATCATCTTATATATCTTAACTTGTTTATATAAAATCAATTAGAATAACTTGTTTATATAAAATCAATTAGAATCACATAATCAGTATTCACGTTCATAAGTACATATCACATGCTTATAATGATAAAAGATGGATCATATGCTTATATTTGCCTTTATTAAATCAATATTGCTATGTATTATAACCTATAACATGTATATTTTATTATCTTTCATCGTTAATTATGTGTTGAATAAGCGCCAAGACCTTTTAGGAGAGTTCTTGTAAGGTTCGATGTCATTTCAAAAAGAAAAATTCATGTTTGGATAAAAAACAAAGGCCACATAGTTGTTAGGAATTCTTTACAGCCATGTGGGTGCATTTTAAAGTTCTAAAACCATTTTACATGGCTGAAGAATACTTTGATAGCCGTGTGAAATGGTTCTACATGGTAGATTCTAAGGCAACATTTTATATCCAATTCCCCTATATCTTAAGCTTCAAGTGGATCAAAAATTAGGTCATATGATCAACAAATTAAAAGACATGGCTAAAAATTTATAAGCTATTCCTAGGTATTCAAGGATAGAATTATGGTTTTATTTTTGAAAACTTTCTAGGAATGTTTTGGTCAGAATTTGGTCATACTTTCTTTATGGCCGTTTCTCCAATATGAGTTTAGTTTCTGTATAATTTTATTTTATGCCATTTGGAGTCCTATTACGTGAGTTACACTCGAAATATTGCAAACCACTCCCAAAAATAAGGGCAGCAACAGGTCCTCAAATTCAAACCAAATTTCAAGAGTCTTAATAGGAGAACTGAATCACGTTTCTCATAAAAGTTGTATGTCTATTTCTTAAGTTTCATCTCCAATGAGAATCATTCAATTCCAAGTTCTAAGGGATGAGATATGCCCAATACGTGCTCATATAATAGGGTTTCTCCTAAGTTATTCCTTATAGCATATTTAACAATTTTCAGTTAAAACAACATTAAACCAACACTCCATCATCAATTTCATATATATGATAACATGTATATCACTTCAATTCATGGCAAACACATGCAATAAAAATTAAGGTATCCCCATACCGTAGAAAAATAACCAACTTCTTCCTCTAACTTCCTTCTTTGCTTTATCTTTAGCTTTTTTGAGATTTACCCTCGAAAACACATCAAACACATATACATCAAACTTTATTACAACCTATAATTCTAGCTCTTCATGTATGGAGCAAAAGAGAGATGAAAATAGTGCAAAGGTCTTACCCTTTTTAATTTGAATTGCTCTAGGTTGCTTGTCTCCCTTAAATTCCCTTTTACATGAAATTTTGTGTGTGAATATGGAGTGAAAGAAGATGAAAGTTTTTACTTTTTTTCTTTTTATCCTTTTTTTTTGTCTATCCAATCTCTTATTTATATGCATGAGAATTCTCATGCAATTATTAGAGTTACACATGTTGAAATCCAATCGGTCCAACTTTTTAGATTTTTGTGCAATTTCAAATTAGCCCCATAACTTCCTTATTTCCATATTTGTGTGTAATTTAGCTTTATTCATACATTGGCCCATAATCCAAGTTCATTTGTATATATACATCATATTTGACTAAATTAACAAATTGCCATTATCTTTTAAAATAATTCCCTCAATGTCCTTTTTTATGCTTTAGTGTTACTAACTCTTATAGTTCACTTTGTAATTCATTTTAACTATGGCATATTACTACTAGGTTGTATTTTGGAGCATTACACATCATCTATCCATTCATGTTAAACATAAGATCATATGCATATACCCCAATCAAAAAGGGAATTGATAGGATATACATCGAATGCAGTGAATTTAGAAAAGGTTATCTTTATGGAAAGATGGTAATAGATGGGAACTGATAACTGTAAAGTAAGTAATAAGGAAAGTACACTACGAGATAAATGCACACGCCAATGATTATTAGGTGGTGATATAACTCCTAAGCAAATCTACTATTGGTCATGTGTAATAAAAGTTTGGAACCCAACTCTCAATTGGAATTAAGAAATGCAGCATTGCTAAGCTCTAGTTATTTACTTGACAATAGGACTAAAACCTCTCAAGGACAACAATGACCTTAAAGATAGGATGGTAGTATGCTGACAATCATGTTGACCAGTATACACTTATTAAAACCTTGTCCCACTTACGTAAGGAATATGTGGTAATAATCATATAAATCGTGTTAAAGTTTCGCTTCCTGTGCGAAAAATACTGGATATCTATATGAAAAGTGACTAAATAAATGAGTTAAGCATAAGTTAAAGAAGCAAAACTTGGATTTAAATTAAGACAAAAGTGAGACAAAAAACAAGAACAAAAGACATACATAACCAAGCAGAAAGATGTTCCTAGGGTAAATACATAATTTTGTTAAGAATAAGAAACATGATGTTTGTACATACAGTATGAAAAGATCAAATGTACCAAAGTGTATATTGTGAGTTTGGTCCCTTGAAAAATAATTGAATGTATTATGGAATGTAATATTTATGTACCTATTAAAAAGAGGCATATATGCTTGTTAAAATTCACGGAAGTAATATTGTAAATAAGGATTGTAGAAGAGATATTTATAATGGTAAAACTCTATGATTATAATGTAGTATAGTATATGGAATAATTATATGACATATTAAGTTATGACCAATTATGGTATTAGGAGTAACAATTTAAATGCCTTGGATTAGAAAGAAGTGGTAGTAGGAGTGGAATATAAGATTTGTTTTCCTTATGTCATATTTATCCAAATGACAAGAATTATGGCAAGTAAAAAGTTGTGAGGTACAAGGCACATGCTTGATGTTATCCAGTGGCCAAGGTATACCTTTTAGGAGAGATATATTCATTAAAGAGATATCTGGCGAACTCCTTAGGGTGGAGATTGAAACGATAGCTAATATTATGCTTTGACTTATACCAGTGTATGCAAACCATCATAGAATTAACATCCACAAAATTATAGGAATTTATCATACAATCATAAGAGCCATGTAATAAGAATCTATAACCATGAAACGCAACTCAGTTAGTTATAGAAAAGAAGGATGAGTCTTTTAGATTTTATATGGATAACAGATTGTAAGAGAGTAAACAGTTTCAAGCTAACTTGAACAAGTTGGAAATATTTAATAGGACTTAGGAGGCATTACGTATGCTAAAGAAGGATACTGTTGGGAAAAATAAGCCTTTCAATAAATGCGGAATAAATCAGGAGAAATTAAAATAACACTCACAACACAAGAAATTATAGTGGAAACTCCAAATTGGAGAAAAACCACTTGTTGTCCGAAAACAACCAAGAAAATTTCACTAAGTGTTTGAACAATTTTTACATTCACTCACTCTAGTATTTTCTCACACACCCAATAAATGGATACAAACCCAAGAGAATTTCCCATAAATTCTCTAAGTTTCAAAGCTTACAAACAAACTTTCATTGGAATTCTTTTTCCTTCAATTCCATATTTCTTCCGAAGAACAGTCTCCTGCCTTATATAGGCAAGAGATACTGCTTTGCCAGCTAAATATTTGTTGGCATGCCTCCAATTTTGATGCCTCCATTGTTGACTTCAATTTGCTGGAAATTGTTGAATGGCCAACCAATCATTTGACTTCATGTGCTAGCCCCGCCTCCAATTTTGACACTTTTTTTTAATCTAATACAACAATCTCCACCTAGATTAAAAACAATATTCACCATCGCCTATACTGACGAAACAATTATCTAAAATCGATAATTAAAAAATACATACTCCACCATACAAAGTATTTCACTTAAAATTAAGAAATTTTAAGTCATTAATCTTCTGGCAACATGTCGAATAAAATTGTTGAAATTATGGTGCAACTCTCATGCTTGATTTTTCCAAGAGTTCCTCAACCATCGACATAAATTTACCTCACACCTTGCATCTTGATTAAGCTAATGCCTGTGTGGAAAACACGCTAGTGGTAACACATCCTCTATCATGGCAACTTGTGGAGACTACCGGCATGCCATGAGGATGTCCATGCTCCTTTAGATAGCATCCTCAAAATCCACCTCACCCGTAGTAGACACACTGTTAGCTTCACCAACGAAATTAAACTTGGAGTTACCAGCTCCACCTTTTCGACAATTTCTTTTAAGGTGACCCGATTGTCCACACCCCTAGCATACTAGGTTTTTATTCCCGGAGTTTTTCTTTTTCCAACTTCCAGCAGCCACCAATGCCGAGTTTTCAGGTGACACGCCATTTCTACCACTCAGCCTTTTTTCTTCTGATAAAAGTTTGTTAGTGACTTCAGAGAACACAACTTTATCGTTCCCATTTATCAAAATGGGTTTCATGTGCTCATAGGAAGATGGAAGAGACCAGATGAATCTCAATGCGATATCCTCATCATCAAGTTTTACTCCTATAGACTCTAATTCCAAGACGATTCCATTAAGGACACTCAGATGGTCCGAAATGGTAGTTCCTTCTTCCGTACATAAAGTATGAAATTTCTCCTTAAGGTACACCCGATTTGAGATGCCCTTTGCTTGATACATTTCTTCAAGCTTCTCCCATAAATTTTTGGCAGTATAAATTCCTTGCACATTTGCAAGAACATTTTTCCCCAAAGATAAACGGATTGTACTTGCTGCTTTTAAATCAAGATCTTCCCAGATTTCATTGCTCATAATAGATTTTTCACCTTCTTTACTGGTAATGAGAGGACGTTTATCATCCAATGCCTTATGTAATCCGGATTGAATCAATAAATCCTTGACTCGAGTTTGTTACAAGCCAAAATTAATTCTTCCGTCAAATTTCTCCACCTCAAACTTTAATCCCGACATCTTAGAACACTTGAACAGTACCGTATGAACAGTATCTAGCTACAGTACCGTATGAACGGTATCGAGTTACGGTATAGTATGAACAGTACCCAGCTACAGTGCCGTATGAACAATATCCTGCTACAGTACTTTAAACAGTATTTTAAACATTACTTATGGCCCACCTACAGTACTCTGAACAGTATTTTGAGAAAAAACCATTCAAATTTTGAATGCAAAATTTGCACCTTGAATAGTACCACTATTCATCATATTTCACATTTTATACCCATTTTTGAAACGGATCGTACCGAAAAATTCCTTATATTTTTTTTCTTTCTGGCAATATAATTATTTTTCCAAAATGCGCTACTTTTTCGGACAGCAGTCTTGATGCAGTGTCGAAAAATAGCAGAATCAAGGCTCGGATACCACTTGTTGAGAAAAATAAGCCTTCTAATAAATGCGAAATAAATCAGGAGAAATTAAAATAACACTCACAACACAAGAAATTATAGTGGAAACTCCAAATTGGAGAAAAACCACTTGTTGTCCGAAAATAACCAAGAAAATTTCACTAAGTGTTTGAACAATTTTTACATTCACTCACTCTAGTATTTTCTCACACACCCAATAAATGGATACAAACCCAAGAGAATTTCCCACAAATTCTCTAAGTTTCAAAGCTTACAAACAAACTTTCATTGGAATTCTTTTTCCTTCAATTCAATATTTCTTCCGAAGAACAGTCTCTTGCCTTATATAGGCAGGAGATACCGCTTTGCCAGCTAAATATTTGCTGGCACGCCTCCAATTTTGATGCCTCCATTGTTGACTTCAATTTGCTGGAAATTGTTGAATGGCCAACCAATCATTTGACTTCATGTGCTAGCCCCGCCTCCAATTTTGACACTTTTTTTTTGATCTAATACAACAGATACTATTTTTACATTGACCATAGGAGTCTCAAGTATTTAATCATGTATAGGAGTATAATTTTAGATGAGAAAAGTGCAAGAAGATATTTAAGAATTTGAATTATGTTGTTGACTATTGTCCAAAAAGTGGTGTATGTGGCAATTTGTACTGATGGTATTTTTGAACACCTTTTAGAACCATGAATGCCCGATTGACATTAGAAAGTAAGTAAGCCAAAGTAAATTGAGTTGTAGTTCAAGTTAAAATTGATTTAATAAGAATAAGGTAACATAGAAATAAAATGGGAAGAGACCCGTAGTTGTTACTTATGGACAAATTTAAGCGGGGAAATGAGGTAAGTTTGGATTTAAGAAGATGAATACCTATTAAATAAGTGGAGAATAGTTGCTCTCAAAGATAGAGAAACACGAAAAATGTCCCAATGATGCATTTAATAAATATAATGAAATGTATTCAAGTAATATTAAGAGGTAGCAAGATGTGAAAATCTATTGATAGTAGTATACAAAGGAAGAAATCATGGAATATATACCAGATGCTAGTAGATATGTTTAGAGGTATACAGGTGACCTTGAAAGTAGTTGGGATAGACATTTCCCACTTACTGGGTTCATGTAACCACAACTATAAGCACCTAAATGTATGAAAGGAATTGTAGACCACTTTCCCAATGAAGAGAACTTAGTGAAGAAAAAGTTAGGACCTCCATCAGAAGCTAACTACTCTAGGGAATAAAATAATCCCTTTAGTGAAGATGCTTAGAATGAACCTTAAGATTAAGGAAGTCACGAAGGAGCCAAAGATATATATATATATATATATATATATATATATATATATATATAAATAATTGCTCACTATTGCTTAAATTCAGGTAAATTTTGAAGACATAATTTCCTTAAAAAGGGTAGAAATATAATACCCCAAAACTCGAGTATGTTAATAACTTCTAACTTGTGAATAATACTTTTTAATACAAATTTCAATGATCAAAATTCAATAGAAATAAGTATATTATAGAGGTTACGAGGTAGAAGTAAGGTCAAGGTAATAGACGTACAATAAACGGTAACAGAGTTTACTAAAAGAGATTGTTAACCTGCAATAATGAATAGGTAATTTCTACTGAATAATCAAGTTGTATATGAAATTAATAGTAGAGATTAAGTGGAATTTATAATTTATGGTTATTAATTATCACTATAAGAAAACTGCAAAATAGAGATGAAATTTTAGAGACGAAAATTTTTTCGCCTATAAATAGAGACGAAAAACAGTTTTCGTCTCTAAATTGAGACGGAATACAATTTTCTTCTCTATTTAGAGATAAAAAAATTTCTGTCTCAAAAATTCGGTTGCTAAAATTGGCGGGATTGATTCCCTCCACATTTAGAGACCGAAAATAGAGACCGCAAAATTTTTTCGTCTCTAAATAGAGACGAAATTTTTTTTCCATCTCCAAATAGAGACGGAATTTATGTTCTGTCTCTAAATAGAGACGAAAAGGAATTCTATCTCTATTTAGAGACGAAACAAAAATTTCGTCTCTAAATTTAGAGACGGAATTTAATTTTTGTCTCTATTTAGAGACGAAAATTATTATTCTGTCTCTAAATTTAGAGACAAAAAATAAGTTCTGTCTCCAAATAGAGACATAATTATTTTTCGTCTCTATTTAGAGACAAAAAAAATATTCCGTCTTTATTTAGAGACGGAATAATAATTTCTTTAGAGACGAAAATTAAATTTTGTCTCTATTTAGAGACGGAATTTTCATTCTGTCTCTAATTAGAGACGAAAAGCAATTTTCGTCTCTATTTTTTGGGGTATTTTACAGATTTTTCTTTTCTCTCTCCTTTTCTCCTTCTCTCCCTTTCCTTCTTTCCCCCCTTTCTCCCCTCCCCTCGTCGGCAGACGGTGCGCCACCCCTCTCCCCTGCGCCGACCGACACTGCCCCTCTCCCCCGCCCCGACCGACGCTGCCCCCCTCCCCCCCGGCACCCTTCCCGCTCCCCTTCTTCCCCGCCGCCGCTTCCTTTCTTCCTCGCCGCCGCTCCCTTTCCTCCCCGCCGCCGCTTCCTCTTCCTTCCCCGTCGACTCTGCTGCTCCCCTTCTTCCCCGCCGCCGGCCAGATCTGCTGCTCTAGGTAATTTTTTTTTGTATTTTTTTAATTTAATGTAGTATTTTATTTATGTGTTAAAATTATGTGTTTCGTTTATTTTAAGTTATTTGTTAATTTTTTTTATTTTTTTATTATTCTATTTAATTTATATTAGTTAATGTAATTTGTTGTAATTTATGTTAATTAATTTATATTTGTTATTATTCAAATTAATTTGTTCCAATTAATTTATATTAGTTAATTTAGTTTAATATATTGGTTAATATTTTATATTTATTATGTATTATTCTAATTAATTTGTAATTTAATTTGTTCTAATATTTTTTATTGTGTTGTATTATTTGAATATAGTGTTATAATTGGGTGTGTAATTATTTTAATTTTATTTCGTTTGTTGTGTATTTTTTTTTGTAATATTATTTGAATGTGGTATTTAATTATTTGAATATTATTTGTATATTGAATTGTAATGTGTTTTGAGGTGTAATTGAGAATGATGTTATTTTTTGTGTGTTTATTTGTTAATTGTAGTGTATTTTAAAATTATTGTATATTGAGGTGCATGTATATTGTATAGTGTTTATGTTATCAATTCAGTTTTTATGATTTGTTTGTGCGTGTATAAATTTTTGATTTGTATATAGTTTTTATTGTGTAAGATGTTATTAAATTTAATATATGATTAATTTTGTAGTGTAATTGTTATTGTCTGTATTGATGTTTAAAATTATTCAATTTATGTGTAATTTTTTAATATGTTGATATAAATATATTTTATGTGTTACATTGTTTTCTTTTTTTGGCTTGTTTGTTCATGTATAAATTATTTATGTATTTTATTGTTTGTATTGTGTATAATGTTATTAATTATAATAACTATGTTGAGTAATTGTTATTATTTGTATTGGATGTTTAAATTTTGAAAAATTATGTTTAATTTTTTTGTATGATGATATAAATATAATTTATATTTTTAAGTTTGTATTTTGAATGTGTCATATGTAAGAAAAAGTTAATATATATAAACTATAATTTATTTGTTATTATATGTACCCATCACGAACGCATCCAGATTGGCGTTAACCTGCTCTACGCACCGAACAATCACAGCTTACTGGTTGCTTTAGTCGAGGTAAGTGTGTTATGTATTAAAATTATTTTTTTAGTACCATCTATATGTTTGAGATATGTTGTTTTAATGAGATAAAAATGTTTAAGTCATTGTCATGTTGTAATTTGATGGTTTAGACTGTGCAATTATTAATGATACTGTAATAACGACATATGGTTATTTGATGCGATGCTTAAATGAAAATAACAATTTAGTAGTATAGTTCCTTATGCTTAGATGCTTATTTTGGATATTGTATGACTTTAAAGGATAAATCCACAACTGTTGGTGAATGTATCCGTTAAATTTAGATGTTTGAGGTGGATGGGAAATTTTGTTATTGCATTGATTTTTTTTATGGAGTTGTGATTGGTTGACATTTTATGGAAGTGTTAAATTTGCTACTGTTTGACAGGGGGAATATGGACCCGTATAAGGGAAACACTATTATTTTTTATAAAATTTTTATGATTTTAATTTAGGAAATTGAATGGATTTCAGTATTAATTGAATTTCATATATTGAGTGGGTTTTTATTCCATACATGCCCCTTAATGGTTTTGTGTATATATGTCAATGTTATAATTTTTATGACATTGATATTATTTATTACATTAATAATTAGGTAAAACTAATTAGGGACTAAAGTGGAATAGTAGGTTAGAGATTTAAATTGAAATAAAATACGATAATTGACACGTGATGGTACTAACTTTGACCTTATGATTTTTGCTGAGCAGTTTAACAGAAATAAGTAATATGGACAGAAGTTGGATGTATAGAAGAATAACACCAGATGGGTATATTAATTTAGAGTTTGCTGAAGGAGTTCAGCACTTTATTGAATACGCAAGCTCGCAACTTGCATACATGGACGGTTTAAAAATTAGATGTCCATGCAAAAAGTGCAAGCACAGGTGTTATCTTCCAACGGAGGAGGTGCATCTCCATTTGCTAAAAAAGGGATTTGTGCCCAATTATTTTGAATGGACAAGGCATGGAGAGCCATTAATTAGTAGCACATCTAGAAGTGTGGAATTTGGACCGGGTGTTGCGTCATCTAAATTTCAAGGGGGGCCATATTGTATGACTACCAATATTTGTGATACAGAGAATACCTATGTGCAAATGGTTTTTGACACAGCTAAAAATTCAATTCAGCCCAATTTAGAGAGTGTAGAAGAGGAACCCAACCCAAATGCCAATAATTTTTTAATTTACTTAATGCAGCTGACCAGAAATTATGGCTCGGATGTAATAATATGACCCAATTGGGATTAGTTGCTCGAATATTAAACATTAAATCCTAGGGTCATATTTTCGATCGAAGTTTAAATGAAATCCTGTCTTGGTACAATGAATCCTTACCGACGGACAATAATATGGTTGACAGTTTTTATGAAATGAAGAAGTTACTTCGGGGTCTTGGTTTGCCAATTGAAAAAATTGATTGCTGTCGGCTAGGCTATATGATTTACTGGGGAGATGACGTTGAATTAATGAGTTGCAAATTTTATAATCAACCGAGATTCAAGCCACCGAATTCAAATAGGAAGCAGAAGTTAGTGCCATGAAAATGGATGTATTATTTTCCTATTACTCCAAACTTCAGAGGTTGTATTCGTCAGATGTGACGTCACCTCACATGAGGTGGCATAATAAACATGAACAGACAGATGGAGTAGCCATCCATCGGATGCCGTTGCATGGAAACATTTTGATGACAGATTTTGCTTCTGAAAGTAAAAATGTGAGGCTGGGTTTAAGCACGTATGGTTTTCAGCCTTTTGGGCAATCAGGCCAACAATATTCATCATGGCCAATCATACTAATTCCGCATAATTTGCCTCCATGGATGTGCATGAAAGAGGCTTACATGTTTTTAACAGCAATTATTTCGGGTCCTAAGAATCCAAAGTAGGGGATTGATGTTTTCCTTCAACCATTGATTTCTGAATTGCTTCAATTATGGGAATTTGGTGTGCTCACATATGACGTGTCCCTAAAATAAAATTTCATGATGAGAGTAGCTTTGATGTGGACTGTTAGCGATTTTCCTGCATATGCTATGCTGTCAGGTTGGAGTACGGCTGGGAAATTAGTTTGCCCTTACTGTGGCAATGATTCCGATGCGTTTTATCTTACTAATGGGTGTAAAATATCAAGGTTTGATAATTACAGAAAATTTCTCCCTCCAAATCACCATTTTAGACGCAATAAACAGAGGTTTCTTAAGAATAACGTTGTCCTCGCCCCTCCTCCACGTAATAGATCTGGTGAGGAAATGGTGAAAGAGATTGAGGAATTGGGGTTGATAAAAGTAACAAAAGTTGAAGCTGAAGAAGTCAATAGTAGCATTTCAAAAAATTTTGGATGGCGAAAACGTAGTATATTTTAGGATTTGCCGTATTGGAAGACAAATATAATAAGACATAATTTAGACATGATGCATATAGAAAAAAAAATTTCTCCCTCCAAATCACCCTTTTAGACGCAATAAATAGAGGTTTCTTAAGAATAAAGTTGTCCTCGCCCCTCCTCCACGTAATAGATCTGGTGAGGAAATGGTGCAAGAGATTGAGGAATTGGGGTTGATAAAAGTAACAAAAGCTGAAGCTGAAGAAGTCAATAGTAGCATTTCAAAAAATTTTGGATGGCGAAATCGTAGTATATTTTAGGATTTGCCGTATTGGAAGACAAATATAATAAGACATAATTTAGACATGATGCATATAGAAAAAAATATTTTTGATAATGTTTTCAATAAGATAATGAATATTAAAGGGAGGAGCAAAGACAATGCAAAATCACGGGCAGATTTGAAATTGTACTGTAAAAGAAACGAGTTGGATAGGGATTCTCAAACGGGTAAATAACCAAAGGCTTGCTATACTTTGGATAAAAGACAAAAGCAAGTCTTATGTGATTGGTTGAGAAGTATAAAAATTACCGGATGGATATGTTTCAAACTTAGCGAGGTGTGTTGATATGAGAAAGTTCAAATTATTTGGAAAAGCCATGATTGCCACGTATTCAAGCAAAGGCTGATGCCAGTTGCTTTTCGTGAATTATTGCCTCTTAGAGTTTGGGAAGTAATAACTGAGCTAAGCTTATTTTTCAAAAGCTTGACTTACTCTGAGATAATGATGGCTGACATGGAAAAACTGGAAGGAGAAATTTCGGTAATCATTTGCAAATTAGAGGGAATATTTCCACCAAACTTTTTTGACATTATGGAGCATTTACTGGTACATTTAGCACACGAGGCCAAACTGCCAGGACCCGTTCAGTATAGATGGATGTATCCATTTGAAAGGTAAATCCCAATTATATATATATATATGTATATGTTCATAATTTGTTAGTCTGTTATTAATGTGATTATCAATTTTCATGTAGGTATTTGTATCATTTGAAAAAAATGTTAAAAATAAAGCTTGAGTTAAAGGTTCAATATGCAATGCGTACTTGGTTGAAAAAGCAAGTACATTTTGTTCTCATTACTTTGAGCCGCATGTTATCATAAGATGCCGAAAAATTCCTCGTAATGACGATGGTGGCCAAACAAGTGCTAATGATGGAAATTTACGGATATTCACGTATCCTGGTCAATTACATGGACGTGCAATAAGAAGAATGCTTATAGATGATGAACTAGATGCTGCACATGGTTATGTCTTACTGAATTACGAAGAAATTCAACCATTTGTGCAGTAAGTGTATTTGATGGTTTGAAGTTGACAATTTGTTTATTGCAACGAAAATGGATATATAATTGCTATTGTGGTTAGATGCAGTTTATATGAGGAATGGTTACGGGACCTTATGCCACATATAACGCAAAATGATATCAATAATGAAGTTGAAAAACACTTCAATTTATAGTTCAATACATATGTAAGTTTTGATTGCAAATATGAATAAGTAACATATAATTAAATTATGTAAATGGATTAAATGAAAAGTTACAATTTCGTTCTGTAGGCGTCACAACATCCAATTGAAAATAATTTCATCTCCGATGTTGCTAAAGAACCTTTACGGACTGTTAAATCTTACCCGGTTTATTTTGTCAACGGCTTCAAATACCATACACAATCGTATGGTAACAATAGGACAACTACAAACAGTGGAGTTTGCATTAAGGGTGAATTAATGGATTATTATGGTAAAATTATATAGATTGGAAATTGAATACCCTGTTTTGCCAATAAAATATTGTGTGCTATTTAAGTGAGAGTGGTATGATCGAACACATAAGGTCGGAATCAAAGTGCAAAATACCTACAACTTGGTCGAAATCAATCAAAGAAGAAGACTTGCTAATTTTGAACCTTTTGTGTTGGCCATGCAAGCAATTCAGGTATATTACCTCCCTTTTCCTAGCCTTAGATGAGATAAAATGGATTGGTAGGCAGTTTGCAAGGTAAAACCCAGGGGATATTTGAAATGAAAGCTACAAGACGAAATAAACGAATTGAAAGTGAGGCCTTTCAGGAAGAGGAAGTGGAGGGTCATGAAATAAATGAAAGCTTGCCATATAGGGATAATAAACCTTTGAATAGTGTGGACAATGAATTTGTTGACATTGGATCTAACGAGGAATCCAAGTCTACATCTGAATTGGAAAGCAAATTTGATTCAAATTATTCGAAAAATGAAGATGATTGTGATAATAATGCAGATGATAGTGAATAATTGTTCGCCCACGCGAGTAAAACCCATAATTTTAATATCATTAGTTAATTTATGTTTCAATTAACTTACAAAAGGTAGACATTTGCATTACTGAGATAATCATATATATGTAATAATTTAACGTCTAATTATGTTTGTTAATATTTTCAAGACAAAACATGAATAATAAGAGGCAGATGGGCTCGATGCAACCTCCTAGGGCCAGGATGCGCACATCTACATCAGGAGCAAATAGTCAAGGGGAGGGATCATCTCCTGCATTAGCACCTCCCCGTATGGGCTTGACATCTTCGCCGCCAGTGTATCCATGCCTGCCATCAATGGCTGGAACTACGTCTACCGAAGCGCCTAGTTCAGAGAATCCGTCTGAACCATCGCAGTGATCGCCTGATACTATTGAAGGTCCATTGCCTGGTTCGGTTGGTATTGACGAACAGATGTATATTGTCATTGATGGAAAATAGTGAGTTATCAAATTTTCTTTTTTATATTTACTCTGTAACAGTTAAATCCATCACACAATTGCATTTTCGTTTTTATCCAGATTTATCCCCTCTAGTACATGCTTCCGCACGATGACTGGTACATTCAAGGAGAGGTTTGAATTTAATGGGTATTTGTGGAAAAATATCTCTCAGGAGACGAAGATGTTCTACTTTCAAGAGTTTCAGGTAAATAACTTATTTAAAATATTTTGACTGTGTGTATCTTAAATACTATATAATTTAAATTATATAGTAATATTGGGAATATATATATTATGTTTAACCGTCTTTTTTTCTTTTAAATCCTTCAGAAAGCTTTTTATTGGAATTCTTCCATCGATCACCTCGTCTACGGCGTATGGGAGAAATGAGCCCGTGTTCGTTACAAGGATTTTCTTAATAAGCTGCACGCAAAAGGTGAACGACCAAGGTATATAAGTGAAGACATTTGGACAAACTGGATGCAGTACTGGTCATCATCCGAAGCCGTTTCCATCGCTGATCGGAATTCCACTAATAGGAGGGGAGGACCAGATGGAGTTAGTGTTTCCTTACAGACTGGAGGAACATTGTCCCATCGTGAGCATGCTAACAGACTTATAAGTACTCAAATATCTGTCTTCCAAAATAATACTATTTAGTCCATATCGTATTAGCTAGTTAGTGCATTAAGAATTTATTCACTAAAATAGTTGCAACTCTTGATAATAATCATAACGTTTGATTGAATGAAGGAGGATGGGAAATAAATTATGTAAGGAGTTTGATATGAATTTTTATGGGTGATAATATAAATGTAAATGTATTTTTTTCATGTTTGAACAGGAGGTTTGTTAAATATTTAGGGGAAACTCTACCCAAATTTTATTAAATTATAGACATGTGTTATAGTGCTAGGAATCATAGTTGTATTATGTTGGCATTAAAATTACAATACATATCTACATGTATTCTTGTTATGCATTAGGTTTGATACAAACTTACGGATAAATCTGTCAATTTGTTATTAACGTATAAGTTGTTTACAAGAGTCTACTATGGGCCGGCCACCTTATCCTCATGAGTTGTTTTTACACATTCATACGCGGAATCATGACGGTGTGATAGTCGTTAGCGATCGTGCTAGACAAGTTCATGTATGCTAATTTCAAAACTTAATATTCATTTTCGTATAACCTCTTTGTTTCATTTTACTATTACATAACATTCGGATAATTTTAATTATAGGAGCGACTAGTAGAGAGTTTTCAGAGTCAGCAAATGGACGACGATAATGTTGATTATGCTCGAGTATATTATGAGGCTGTTGGCGGTAGGGATTTCCGTGGACGGGTCTTGGGTTTGGGCTCCTATGAGAATGTTTGTTATTTGCATGCGTCATCCTCCTCCATGGCTACGGCTAGTAGGCTTGCGGCAACTACCAATGAGGTCATTGAGATTCGCAGCACGGTCGACGTACTAATGGACCATATTAATAGGTTAGAGAACTTCATTAGCCATAGATTACCTGCTGACCCGCAAGCACCGTCTGCTGATCGTCCGCATTCTCTTCCACCTTAGTTATTATTTTTAGACTTGTTATCTTTCTTTATTTGTAATGTCACTAAATTTTTCATATATTAATACATTATAATATACAATATTTTTAAATCTATTTATTGTTTATTTAATTTTTTTTCATTATATAAAATTAAGGAAATTTTAAATATAATATTATTTTTTATATATTATAAAAAAAATCCTAAAAATTAGAGATGGAAATTCATTTTCCGTCTCTAGAATGAAGCGGAAATTTTCGTTTCTATTTTTAGAGACGGAAACAAAATAATTCTTTCCTTCTCTAAAAATTGAGACGAAAATTATCTTTCCGTCTCTATTTTTAGAGATGAAAAATAAATTTTCGTCTCCAAAAATAGAGACGGAATGATTTCGTCTCTAATTTTTAGTAACCGACGAAATAGAGACGGAAATTTTTCGTCTCTATTTTTAATTAGAGATGGAATTTCGTCTCTATTTTTCGTCTCTATTTCCCTAATTTCTTGCAGTGAATTATAGGAAAGGAGATAAATTAATTAAGGAAAATCAATGATGGAACTTTATATTGGCTAGTGGATTAGAGATTAAGAATTTTTTAGGATCATTTAAAATAAATAAAAATTCTCTTGAAAAGAGACAATTGTCCAGGAATTTATTTTTGGGCTTTTGTGCTTTTACAGAATAAGTAAATTTTAGACATAAAGTAAATTAAATGAAATAAAATGAAATGGAAAAAAGACATAAATTATGAAAGAGGAAAAATAAGAAGGGAAGGCGAGATCGGAGAAAGGGAGCCGTCTTTGTTCATTATAGAATCTGGCCTCCTCTACCGTTGCCCAGCATGCATCAGCCCTAGTAGCCGTTGCTCCTCCATTGACGAGTTCGCATTCACCGCCATCTCTTCTTCTCGTAAATTCTATTTCTTTCTTCAAAAGAATAAAACTCGAAGACTCTTTTCCATTTTTCGGCCCCACCTCTAGCGTCGGCCCCACCTCTAGCGTCCAGTGGTGACATGAACAACACCGAAGTACTACTGAACGAGAGGCGATCCTTCTAATGCCTTTATTTCTTCCTCACTCGCCTATAGATGCGAGACCAGAACTACGAAGATTGACATATTCCAGCTCCGATTTTGGGCAAACCACCTTGTGTAGGGCGTGTGATTACTCTTAGGAGTTTATCGGCATCCCCAACTCCATTTTGATAGTAACATTGCTTCTTCGACATGCTCCAGTGATTGGTGGCCGGCGAACTGACTGTGACTTCGACAAAATCAAGCTAAAATTCTTGAAATTGACTTCGATTTTGCATGTGCTCTAATAAATTTGCTTTCTTTCTTGATTCAAATATATTATTCTTAAGTTGAGTATGATTAAGAGTATGATTTAAGTCTCAATTGGTATAAAGGAAGTAAATTTTGGTTTGAGGAGATGAATAGAATTTAGTTCTAGTTTATATATACATCTTCATGAATCTATTGCTTTTAAAAGTAGGATAGTAAATTTAGAATTTAGGATGCACGTAGGATAGTAAGTTCTGTTGGTGGGGCTATCCGGCCGAGACAAACTATCTATACTTCAGAGTTTAATTCTTGATATCTAGGCATCAATTTTTAAAGGTTTTAAGTTCATTGCTACACCTATCACTTAGTTTAATTATTTGTTATTCCCATATGCATTTACGGTTAAAATTCTATTTTGTGTGAATTTGACAAATTAAGTAAGAAAGTGCAAGTTTGCAAATTGATATATTTACGCTAATATATAGGATTTTTAAACAAAGTATACATTTTATGTGATAAACATTCTAAAATGGGTACGAATTATAATGGGGTTGATTTCACCCATGGTCACTCAACTTATCACTTATCGCGCAAAAGTAACCGATTTTTTTTTCTTACTTAAATGTCACTGAACTTTTAACATTATTGCACAAAAATCATGTTGACCGGAATCCGGCGACGACTTTTGCCGGATTGATAAGTTCAACAAATACTACATTTAAATTAATTTCACTCACGGTCACTAGACTTATCATTTATCTCGCAAAAGTAATTAGCTTTTTTTTTTCAACTTCAATGTTACTGAACTTTTAACATTTTTGCAAAAAAGTCATCAATCCGGCAAGGGTCGTCGCCGGATTCCGGTCAACATGACTTTTGTGTAATAATGTTAAAAGTTCAGTGACATTTAAGTAAGAAAAAAAAAGTCGGTTACTTTTGCGCGATAAGTGATAAGTTGAGTGACCATGAGTGAAATTGACCCATTATAATGTTTAACAAGTAGCTAAATGCATGATGTATAGTTCACAATGATTATTGGTTTTCAATGTGAATAATTTAGCATACAACAAATATTTATGGCAATATAAACTTTCCAAGAATTTATTCTTTAACACTTATAAAATAATTTTGAGTTTTAGTACCTAATGATTGTCTTAAATCATGGTATTGCCAAACAATAGCTTTGGTAGGTGAGTGTTTCGAGCTAGAGTAATAATTTAAAAGGTTAATTACAAATTTGGACTTGAACTATGGGGCATTTTTCAATGTTGTATTGAACTTTAGAGGTTTACAACGTCAGGCCTCATCTTTGATTCCCATTTCAATTGAGGGTCTTCGTCAATAAATCTGTTAAGTATTAATAGATTTGTTGACATAGCATAAATATTGGTCCCACCTGTGCCTAATAGGATGCCAACTTAGCCATATTCTTCTGCCTCTTTTTTCTCATTCTTTCTCTTTTTGTTATTCATGGCTACTCCTTTTCACTCATTTTCCTTGTTTCTTCATCATCACTTCTCCATCTTGGCTTGTTCTTCGCCTCCAATAATTGTCTCTATGGATGATTTGTTATTTTATCCATCCATTACAATAAAAATGCCCTTTAACGAAGGGAAATTTGGTCATTAAAGACCTATAACGATCGAAAATTTTTGTTGGTAGAAGCCTCATGGGTAAAGGTATAAACGACCGAATTTTGAATCCAGTGGTTAATGTCTTTAATGATTGGAATGTTTTCGGTCATTGATTATTGATTTTTAGCTACGGGATTTTCCCCTCGCTGATTGTGTTTATTTTTAACGAAGTGAATTTCGATCATTAAAGATTCCTTTTAGCTACCGAATTTTCTTTCGTTGAAAGAAAATTTGGAAATTAATATTAAATGTTCAAAATATATAAAATATTTTATTTGAATATTACTTGTACACATTATCTACACACACATATATATCCAAAATTATAACAAATAGTTTTTTCATAGATTGCAAAATACGTGTTCCTAAATTTATCGATATTTCAAAATTGTTTGATATTTTATTTGTCACATACAAGTTTGTTTAGGAAAATAACCCCTGTTTATACCATTTTATATTGACCTTGAATTTTCAGAAGAATACATAATAAACCTTATATCTTCATTGTACATTATTTTAAAGACTTGTAGAATTTAAAACATAAATTTATAATTAATATTCATGCATAAAAGCAGTAAATTAAATGGAAAAATAATTTAATATGAGTTCGGAGTGGCTACATGCATCTTTTTCACCATTCCTACTCAGTTTTAGGAAGTTTGCATTATATTAGTTAGATATAACAAAATTTTATGCCAGTCCTCTATTTGAGCTCTAAAGATACTTCACTAAGGAAATTGGCATGCTTAGAGAAACATGTATGAGCCTTAAAAAAGCAATTTTATAGTAAATAATATCTTGACAAGTCTCAATTTTAACAAATAAATTGTTTATATATAGGCATATATGAACCGAATAAGGCCCACAATTGAAAAATCCAATGACAGAACTAACAAAAAATATCTCTTCTACTATGATCCTAACCAAAGTGTGCAGAACACACAACTTTCATTAAGCAATGGAAGATTTAGAACACACAACTTTCATTAAGCAACATAAGATTTAGAAACTGACCTACATCTTTCTTATACGCTAGTGTCAAGAAATGATCCCTAACACTAAGGGCAGCAACAATAGTTAATATTAGATCCAGACAATTGAAGATAGCACCTAATATAAGCATCTTTCCAAGTTTAGGCTCCACGAAAAGCATTGTTAAATATTGTCCTATCAAGTAATAGACACAATGAAGTTACACATAGGAAAATATTGAAGCATAAAATCACAGCTTAACATCATTACGAAAGTAATAAATGAATTTTAAATTAAAACCTGCCTATAATAGTTAAATTCTCATTCTGATCTGAGGCCCCAATGATTTTTAAGTATTCAATGGCATTTTGAACCTACAAAATAGAAAATCAGGATCAAGAGAGAGAAATTAAACATAGGAAAGTCACTTGCATGGATGGAGAAGTGATAAAAAAATTCGGAGGGAGAAACATTAGGACAACGGAATCCATAATAAGCTATAATACTACAATAATAAGATTAAAAGAAATATTTGCTTCACAATACCGCCAAAAACTCCGGTGATTGCAACGCCTTAGAGCGAAATTCAGGAATACTTCTAAGATTTAAACTTTTGATTTGCAAATAAAAGAACTGCAAAGGTGTCCTTAAAATATGAGTCTATAATAAAAGGTAGTCAAATAGATATACCAAAATATGCACAGTACCATAAACAAGTATGTGTAAAAATAGGTACATTAGATATCCATCTAATCAAACAACATACATGGTAACTAATGGGATACAATAAATTCTCATTACCAAGCTATTTTGTGTTGCTAATCACATTTTTAGCAAGAACTAGTGCCTAAGCAGGATTGCAGAACCTAGGGTAGTCTAAATTAATTCAAATATCCAAGCTGGATCATAGTTGAAAAAAGAAAACCAAAATCTAGGATTTCATTTTAGTCATAAGCTACTTATATATTATAAAAAATAATCTACATAATGCAGCTACTTTCAAATTATAGATTCATTCGCATAACACAACTATCTCCAGATTAACTATAGCTAAGCAAAAATAATCATTCCAACATGGTAAGTTGACTTGGTATAAATAAAATAATATCTTACACAAATAAGACTAGAGGTCCACAATCTACTTCCCAATATGTATTTCTTCTTTGGTAATCATAAGGCATTTATAAAGAGGCATTTTAAGAGGTGCATATAATTATAACACTGTTAAACTTTGACTTCCTTTAATGTCTATTCTAATATAAACCATATATTTAACCATTATGCTGATTTGGTACAAAATTTCCAAGTAAAATTGCTCAAAATAAAAGATTACTTGCATTAGTTAGCCTACCATCACTGTGAAACAAACAACCCAGCCAAGATCAATAAACACAAAAATTGACCAAGACAAAACCTGTTAAATACCCTATTTTTGAAGAGAAAAAAGAATGACAACAGCACAGACCAATCACAGAACTCAGCAAGGTAGAGATTAAAACCAGATTCTAATAAAAAACTAGATATATCACCCTTGCATTATCACATATTATCACCTACCTCAGCTCTAATATATATATATATATATATATATATATGTATGTATGTATGTATGTATGTATGTATGTATGTATTATAAGCCAAGAGATATATTAATTAAGAAGAGATACAAAGGAGGCATGTAAGCCAGAACAACAGCAAAAACAACACAATATACTCACAAGCTGTATCAAGTTATAACAGATTTAGTATAAGACAATAGCTGAACATATTGACCAGCAAATACAATGCAACAAAATAGCAAATCGAGATAAAAAAGCAAGAAAAAGCCCTGATGGCAACTAACAAAATCTATCCAAAATAACCCAACAGTACTCTCTCCAATCAAATATATTATGCCTAGCTAACAAATAGCAACCACCAATATATGAAAAAAATGAAAAAACAAATAAATGGAAATCATAAAAAAATAAAAATCATGGTTTACTTGTTAAGGCAAAACGGTAGCAATCATGGAACGGTAGGAGTAGCAATCATGGAGCGGTAGGAGTAGCAATGTCCACAGTGAGGGAGGAGTGGCAATTGGTGAGCCTGGAGTGCTAAGCGACGGCAGGGGAGGCTGTAGCACGAGATAGGTAGATCAAATCTAGTGTGAAAGAGAGAGAAAGGGGGGAAGGCAATCGACAAGGTTGGAGCGATGATCGGCAATAGGAGCAACATCAGCAACGGGAGAGGCTAGAGTGCGAGGAAGGCAGAGCAGATCTGCAGCGCGTGAGAGAGAGAAAGAGTGAGAGGGGGAAGGAGGGAGAGAGAGGAAGAAAGAGAAATATTCTCATAGGTAAATGGTTTGGAAGTCTCGCCATTTTGTTTTAAGGCAATAACGAACGGATTTTGAGTCTTTTAACTACCGAAATTAAACCCCTTATTAAATAATAATAAAATTTGAGTTCTAATGGCCGAATTAAATTCCCTTCATTGGTTGTATCTTTTTACAACCGAATTTTATCCATTCATTAAATTTTGGTCGTTCAAATTCAGTTTTCTTGTAGTGATCTCAGCTATGTTTTTGCCTCAAATGGCATTATATTAGGTTTGTAATAACCCAGATTATACCCTAATAGGAAATATTGTGTTTATTGCTTTGTGAGTTGGATTTAAGGTGTAATTAAGGACTTAATTGTAAGAAAAGTAAAGTTATTTGAAACAGGAGCAGATTTGAGGGACTTTTGAGGAATTGAGATAAGGAGTAAGTGGAAAGTTGCTTTGAGTGGGACATATGTCATAAGAGTAGACATGTGGCTTGAGGAGAGAGTGCCAACTAAACTTAAGCATGCAATAAAAGGGGTTTAGTGGATAATTCTGTCCCATTCTCTTATATGTGTCTTGTTTCCTCTCTCTCTCTTATTCCTCACTTCTGCATTTTTCCATTTTCCTCTTGTTTCTTCACTTCCTTCGTATGGCTAACTTAATGCTTTGATTTAGTTTGATTTGAAGAGAATGTTAAGGGAATCAAGAAGGTAAGTCCAGTTAAAATTTGATATGATCTGCTTCTTCTCCTTTCTTCTCTTGTGTTTTGAGTTGGTATGATATGGACTAAGAGTGTATGTGCTCTTGGATTGTGCAAGAAGTTCCAAACAAGAGGATAGAGAAAGGCAAAGAGAAAATTTGATCTTGAAGAGTAGAGTTTCCAGCTGCTTCCTAGAGGTTGGGATCGAGTGCCCTTTTGAATTTGTTGCATGTGTTATGTTTGTTAGTTTTGAGCCATGCATGTGTTGCTATATTGAGGATTGTCTTTGAGATGCATATTGAATATATGGTGCATTGTATGCTTGATTTAGTATTAAAGTTCATTTGAGAGATATAGTCAATTTTGTAAGTTTATATGTTTAGATTTTGGTATGTTGTGCACTTGATATGATCATGTTAGTTATTTGCTATTTTGATTGAAAATTAGGATATGAATTGTGTTTATGTTTGATTTAGTGTTTAGAGTTGCTTATTGCATGATTTAGAAGGTTATACATGTGACTTTGGTTTGGTATGTGAAGTATGTGTATGAATGGTTTATTTTGCTTGGAGTTGAACACTTAGTTTGGATCTACTGCGAGTGTGATAGGGGTCACGAGCATTACAGAATGCTTTTTAGTGAGGTCTACCTACCGTGCATCGCTGAGCCTTATCGAGCTTTATCGCGAACGTGAGCTCCGTTGCGGGTGCAACAGTAGCCACTTTGGCATTCTATCGCGAGAGCGATGATGCCCGCGTGTATGACATCAGTGTGTTTGAGGTTCTATTACGAGTGCGAGTATGGTCGTGCACGCGACAGAAGCCAGTTGGGTATTATGTCTCGAGCGCGATAAGGGTCGCGAGCGCGACACTGGGCAGAGTTTTTATTTATGTCTTGTTCATATTATTTGTGTATAGCATTGCATTGGTTAACGTATGTTCATGCATAGTAAAGCTTATATGTATTATACTTGTATAAATAACATATTTGTGATGCACACTGAACCGGAAAGGCCCTCAATACGAGACCCGCTTTTAGGGCTCAAGGGATTGGTTTGCATCTTTTGATATTGGGCACTTAAGATATTTTGGACACCTCCTTCCAATAGAAAACTGGAAGGATCATCTAATCTTATGACGCCTTTAGGTACCTTTTAGGTATTTTGGAATTGCCACTCAATTTACAAGAAATTGGAAAAGGTCATTTAACCTCTACGGTTTAAACCAGAGAAAGTATTTGAAACTTTACTCTTATTTATGCCTTGGTTAATTATAAGTGAGTTTTTAGGTTATAGAATTCTATCTCTCTTCTCACACGTTTAATGCATTTTATTAAAGGTACACTTAAAGTATTGAGAAAGCGATAAACGAAAGCTGTAAAGGATTCGATAAATAAAGCGGTAAACACACCAAGCACACAATTACAAAGGAGAAATTGGGACAGGATACAATGCCTAAATGAAAGAAAGCCAAAAATTAAAGTGGAAGTTGGGACATAATACAATCCCCGAATGAAAAGAAAAGCTAAATAAAATTGTCCCAAAATAATTAATTACAAGGGCCTACAAAATATTAACATAAAATTAAACAAAGTCAATCTTAAAAATAGACATGCATAAATCAGGACATTTATTCAGTTTGGAGACATTGGTTCGTTCATTCTCACTTAAAGAGGGATCGAAGAGTTGTTTTGATTGTTGGATTAAAAACCGGGATGAGTGATTCCATTTTAAAAAGTTTAACTCTTCATTTTATGTTGTGACATTTTTACATTCCTTAGTTAAAATGAGGGATATTGGTCCCAATTTTATTATTAAAGTCCCGATTAGTTATGAAAATGTTTTGTAATTTTTTATCCTATATGTGCGCAAATAAAACTGTTTTATTCACAGACAAAATAAACACGGTCACATAAAAGGGGGATAGTTACGGTCTCACCCAAAACAGAATTTGTTACGCGTCGTGCCCCCTCTGTCCAATCACGGCTATGCTCAGACACGTGACACCATATTTTACTCAAAACACAAGAAAGACAATAATAAAAACATTAATAGAAATCCCAAAACTAACCACATAAATACAAAAACAAGAGAAAAATAACACATGGTCAAAATACACACAGAAAATAAAATGGGCCCAAATTTACAAAAAACTCACATTTAAGAGGATTAAAATCAATCATGCAAGAATATGACAATAGTAACAATAACAATGACCACAATAATAATAATAACAATGATAAAATAATAATAATAATAATAATAATAATAATAATAATAATAATAATAATAATAATAATAATAATAATAATAATAATAATGGCAACAGTGGAATAATAATAATAATAATAATAATAATAATAATAATAATAATAATAATAATAATAATAATGATGATGATGATGATAATAATAATAATATCATTAACGGTAACAATGATAATATTGACAATGGTAACAAGAACAAAAATATTAATAGCAATAATAATAATATTAATAACAATAACAATATGAAATTAAACAAATGAAAATGAGGAAGGTAAATAAACATGTAGTAGAAAATAAAAATATTTAAACCTAAAATAAATATCACCAAAAATCATACCAACAAGAAAATCAATAGATCTAATTTTTCACATCCAAAATCACATACATTGACCCATTTTAATATCAAAAACGAAATAAAAATTGAAAAATCATTTCAAGAGAACAAAACTCAAAAATATATGTTCATAAATGCAAGAAAAGAAATAAAATAAAATAAATAAGATGAAAGTAGAAAATAATAATAGATCCAAGAATATTTACCCTCAGATTTGATAATCAGCAAGCAAGATATCTCGGTCTATTTTTCCTTGTCAAGAACTAAAAATAAACTTAAAAAAAAAACTCAAAAATCCTAAGTTTTTATCTTAAAAAACCCAAGAATAATAAAACTCAAAAATAGATTTTTTGGCATTTGATGAGAAAACTCAAGGTAAGAAACTTAATTTTCCTTTCACAAGATGATCTAAACCCACTAAACATTTTTTAGTTTAAAAAAAATAAAAAAGATTATGAAAAAGAAGAATTTCTCTCAAAAAATGGATTTTTTTCCCTGAAATCTCTCTTCAGATTTTCTCTCAAAACCTTCGCTTTTCTCTCTCCATCCTATTCTATTTATCCATTTTTCAAGGAAAACCCTAATTTAATTAGGAAAATAGTTTTAAAAATCAAAAACCCCTAAAAAGGGTTAAAAAAAGACCAAAAAAATGGAAAAACTATTTTCGACTGAAAAAATAGCAAGCGGGGGCAGGCTGCTGCCCACGGGTGCGTGCCGGCCACGTGCGATGCTCCAAATTTTTTTTATTTTTTTTATTTTTTAAATTAAATCTTTTTTGACACAAAATTAACACTTTCAACCTTTCTTTTTTATTTTTTATTTTTAAAATATATATTTTTATTTATTTTTCTAAAAAAGATAATTTTGACAAGAAAATAATCGATCCTCACTTTTTTTGCCAATAAATCAATCTTTTATTTTCATCATTGGGTAATCCTAATCTTGGACCACCTCAATACCCGGTGTTTACAATATTGTATGGTATGTTTAGTTTGTGTATGAATTGAGTTGAAATGTGATCATGGTTGGATACTTAGGTATTGTAAGCATGAGATATTGTGATTTGAGTCTATGTCAAGCCTGAATGGTCAAGGTAGTGGATAGATAAGCATGCTTATAAAAGGTTTAGTGCCGCTACTTCAATCGGCCTATTTGGGTCTAGTGTTTGTACCTTCGGGTAAAGTTTTAGACTTCGATCTTCTGATATTTTAGACTTTTAGACTTTGGTCTTCTGATACTGCTAGTCAGTATTCTGAACACCCGTATTCGCCATCGTTGTGAACTCAGGCTTTTGTTTTGCTATTATTTTATTTCGTGTGGTTGTAAGTTATCAAGTGGAATAGTATTTGTCCTATATATGTTTTTGCTTCTGTTATATCATGAATGCTATCATTTTCGTATATGATACTTGAGAAGAGTATTGCTTTATGCCCTGCTTAGTAAGTAATATCTATTTATATTAATACATGGAAGTGTTATGGGTAAGCCTATATTGATATATGTGTATATGTTAGTGATGTGTGATTGAGGTATTTATGCTAATATTTGATATCTCTGCATGTTGGTGACTTTATTTGAAGTCCTTTGTTCCTGTATATCCCCACTAAGCGTTATCGCTTGGTACGAATGTTCTATTTCTGTGTAGGTTTGCAAGTTTTGTTCTAAATGAGAGTTCTCATCTGCTGGCCACGAGGAGTTTTGGTTTTGAAGAGATTCTTTTTGTAATGATTATAGAAATATTCTTTTTGTATAGGACTCTTGTATAGCATTTTGTATATGTAAGTAAAGACATGTTTTATCATTAACATTTTTGTAATATGGATATTGTAAGAACTATTTATGCAAGTGTGCTTTGACTTGTTATATGATTTCGCTTATATTATGTATTTATATTCTTAGTATGCTTCTGCCATTATTTATGTATGAGTGTTTATCTATGTGTGCTTTTGTGCATTTGTAGCAACCCGATATTCCTTATGAGGAGTATTGGGGTGTTACAAGGTTTTTAATGCTTTCACTATTTCCTTAGTGGGTCCTCAAGGACAGATCATTGGTGGATTAGTTATGAAAGGCTTAGTGGTGGCTAGGACGATGTATGTAATTGTAACTACGTTTACTAATTCAAGTTATCACCAGTTTTCAAATGAAGATAAAGGTAGAAATTTAGGCTCTGGTGGTGGCAGTGAAGGTCAATCACCATCTATTTCTGGTGCCAGTGGTGGAGGTGGTGAGTCGTGTGGGATGGTTATGTACAATGGTCATTTGCCTTCTAATGTTATCTAGGCTCCCACTGCTAGGCCAACACCTCCTCCACCGCCATACTAAGATTGATTTACTGTGAATTGTTATAAAACTTTCTTTCTTTGGCAAATATCTCTGCATAATCCACCACTAGCTGATAGCAGTAGAAGGCAAAAGAAAGCAAAAGCTGAGTCATTACCAGCCAATAAAGACAACCTTTTGAATTTTAAAATAAGTAGTTAGAATTTCGATTGAAACATGATAAAAGAGGAAGAACAAGAAAAATGAAGATGAGGAGGAGATGGTTGAGTTGGCAGCCTAACAGGCACATGTGGGACCCATATTTAAGCTAGATTAGCAAATCTGTTAATATTTAATGGATTTGTTGATAGAGTCCCTTAATTAAAATGGGACTCAAATATGAGACCTAACATTGTAAGCCTCTAAAGTTCGATACAAACATTGAAAAATACCTTATAGTTCCGGCCTAAATTTGTAATTAATCCTAATTTAAATGCATTTTAACTTGATGAATAATATGTACAGTTATGTATGGTTATGCCTATATTAGTATGTGAATGTTTGCATATTAAATGCACATCAGAACTAAAAATAGTAAGCATATGAAATGAAATACACGAAATGGCACGCTTTTAATTTGGAATCTTTATATGATGTTTTGAATTATAGGTGTAGGCGATTATATTGATTTTTGCTTTATCCTTTGATAAGAATTATTTTGAAATTGCTAGTTATATGATGTGTGACTATGTAGGTTATATATGTACATAAATATATAGAGATGTGTATGGTTATGTGTATAATTGTTTTAAAGATTATACTAGGGGGATCATTGTTATAAATAAGCATGTCAAATGAATTTGACTGAGCATATAGAGATTAGATGCCATGTTATTAAATTCGCGTGTGTAGACACCGGGTCCCGAGGCGGTCCAAGATCAGGATTACCCGATGATGAAATAGAAGACCGATTTTCGGTAAGAAAGGTGAGAATCGATCGTTCCCTTGTCAAAAGTGTGTTTTTCGGAAAATGATTAAAATATATTCTTTTTTGGAAATCAAAATTAAAATGGAGTAAAAAAATAAAATGAAAAATATTAATTTTGTGTCAAAATTAAAAAAAAAAAAAAAAGGGGTCGCAGCAGGCCGCCCCAGCGCGCAGGGGCGCCTGCACGCGAGGCAGGCGCCTCGCGCCACGCCCCTGCGCGCAGAGGCGGGCGCCTCGCGCGACGCCCTTGCGTGCAGAGGCGGGCGCCTCGCGTGACGCCCCTGCGCGCAGAGGCGGGCGCCTCGCGCGATGCCCTTGGGCGCGAGGCAGGGGGCCTCACGCGACGCCCCTGCGCGCGAGGTGGGGGGCGCCGCGCGCCCCCCTGCGCGCGAGGCAGCTGCCTGCCGCGCGCAGTGCGGGGGCACCATGCGCGTAGCAGGCTACCGCGCGCGCCCTTGCCCTCTCCGCGCGACCTGCTGGTCTTCGCCTGTCCATTTTTTTCGCTGTTTTCAGTCTGACTTTTTTTTCAGTCTGACATTTCCGTTGTTTCACCATTTTATGCTATTTTGGATTAACTAAAAATAAAGGCTTTTTTGTCCCTTGCCATTTTTGGCCAAGGCAAGATTAAATGATGGTTTTTTCCCCTCATTTTAGAGGACGACAACAATTTTTATTGAGGGGAGTTTTTTGGCTTTTGGGGTTTTTCTCTCTAGCTTTTCACTCTCCAGCAAGGATTTCTTCAAAATTTCTCAAGTTCTTCTTTGTTTCTCTCAAGTTTTAATGTATTTATTTTTCTTCAAAAAATATATTTCATTTTTTGGGTGATTTTAGCTTGAAAAATTAATTTCCTTCGCTCAAATCATCCACCAAAAATATTTTTTATCAAAATATTTTCTTGATTTTATTTTGAAATATTAATTTCTATATTTCCTTCAAATTTTCATCACCACAAATTCGACAAGGAAGATAAATCGAGACACCGCTTCTCCGATCTAAAAAATTATGAGGGTAAATATTCTTGGACTTTTTTTCTCTCTCTCTCTTTTTCTCATATATTTTTTTTTGTATGTTATTTATTGTTGTTAATATTATTTTTTGTTACTATTGTCATATTTATTCATGGTTAATAGTTTTTATTTTTGCCACTGTTGACATCCCTAGCCTTGTTTTTTGATTGTTTTTGGTCCAATTTCTCTATGTGGATTTGGTTTGATTTTTATAGCTTAACTTTTACTTGTTTTGTCGTTGGCCACCATTCCCCATTTATATTAACATTACCCTTATTATTTGATATTATCATCATGTAGCAACATTGTCATTATCATTATTACCATCACTATTTGGTCCATTCATTATTGTTATTATTATTATCATCATCGTTTTATTTTGCCATCATTTTCTTTATTATTTTGTTTATTATTTTTATTATCCTGTCTAACTATTATTACTATTATTATTATTTGTTCTATTATTATTACCGTTATTAATTATTTTGTTGTTATTAATATAGTTTGTTATTAACAGTTGTTACGTATTATCATTATTTTATTGTTATTTTTGTTATTGTTATATTGATGTTCACTGTTGGATTACTTTCTCCTTTTTTGTTATGGTCATTTTTATTATTTTTATTATCATCATTATTCATATTATTATTATTATTATTATTATTTCATTGAGTGTATTATTATTATTAAGTTGTGTATCATTATCATTATTATTATTATTATTATTATTATTATTATTATTATTATTATTATTATTATTATTATTAAGTTCCTGCCATGTTCAATGCATTTATTGTCTTTATTATTATTATTATTATTATTATTATTATTATTATTATTATATTGGTTGCCATTAATATTCTATTAATATTATTATTATTATTATTATTATTATTATTATTATTATTATTATTATTATTATTATTATTATTATTATTCTCATTCCTAAATTAGTTTTTTATAGTACTATTTATTAATGTTGTTGTTATTATTGTCATTTGATTTATTTATTATTAATATTGTCGTCTTATATTTATTGTTATTATTACTTTTGTCGTGTTTGTCTCATCATTATAATTTGACTTACCCAATGTTTATTTCATTTTTGCTTGATTAATTTTTAGAACCATCACTAATATTTTTGATGTTAACTTTTGTATGAGTTTAACTTGAATCGAGTTGTTTCGGTGTCACCGCGACTCCCCGGATGGGTCGCGACGCGTAGGCGGACACTCCGGTTCGGTGAGATCTTTCTCAATCCTTTCTTTATGTCGTGTTATTTGTAAATGTATATTTTATTCGTGCACGCGTGCGATAAAAAATCACAAAAATATTTCTATAATTAAATTGGAATTTTCACTAATAAATCGGGACCAATGTCCTTTATTTTAGCCCGACGATAAAAATGTCACAATTAAAACGAAGAGTTAGTTTTCTCTAAAAATGGGATCACTCATCCCGATTTTCACCAAACAACCAAAATGACTCTTCAAACCCTCTTTAAATTAATACGAAGGAACCAATGTTTCTAAATTCCGAACAAGTGCGAAGGAACCAATGTTCCTAAAATAATGTCCCGATTTATGCATGTCTTTTTTATTTCGATCTTGTGTGAGTGTTTTAAATTCAAATTCATTTCTTTTTGGGCCCTTGTAATTAATTTTGGGGCAACTTTATTTATTTTTGGGGATTGTATTCCGTCCTATTCATATCTTCAAATTCCTTTCAATGGGGGTTGTATTCTGCCCCTATTTCTTTTGTAATTGCGTGCTTGCGTGTTTACCGCTTTCATTTATTGCTTTCTTTATTTACTTTATTTATCGCTTTTATTTATTTTCTTTACGTGCTTTCAATGCGCTATTTAATTAAATGCACCGCTCGTGTGAGATGAGAGATATAATTTTAAGTAATTAAAAACCCATTTATAATTAACCAAAGCATAAATAAGAGGGAAGTTCCGGACACCATATCTCTGGTTTAGACCGTTAGAGGTGAGAAACCCTTTCCCAATTTCTTGCAAATTGGGTGGCGACTCCAAATGCCTCAAAGGTGCCTTTAGGCGTCAATAGGCTAGGTTGTTCTCCCCAATGTTCTATTGGGAGGAACAAACCGATGATGTCTCATGGCGCCCATGATCCAAAAGACGCGAACCTCCATACCTCGAATCCTAAAGCGGATTCACACGAGGGCCCTTGCTGGATTTTAGGGTTCGGCGCGCGTCACAGCGTGAATAAACAAAAGCAAGTGAAGTTTGTTCTTAATTATGGATTCTATGTGAAATCGATTTTGATTATAGTTTCACAAGCATTATGAATATGAGACTGAGAATAATAAAATATATAATAATGCCATAAGCCCCAATTAACATTAATTATGGAATGACGTTAAAAAGTGGAAATTTATTTGATAAGTGCATATTTATGTGAAAATTTAGTAAAGTATTTGAGCAATAAAAATCTATTGCACTTAGTATACAATAGGAATCATAGATGGAAATTCAGCTGAGTATTGGTTAATAATGATCTATATTGTAAGTTAATAAGAACCTACATAAAAGAAATGAGTGTAGTGCCTAGTATTGGCCACTCATGATTTGGTATAAAAAAAGCAGTGTCTAATATTGATCTCTTTTTACATAAGATTGGAGTGTAGTACTCGGTATTAGCTACTTCAATTCCTTAGGCCTAAAGGGCCTCAATTTCGGATATCCAATTCGGTGATTTCCTTCAGATTACTTCGAGCAATAATTGTAATTAATTAATTAAATGTTTAAATAAAATAAAATATCCATGATATATAGTTTTAAAAGTTTATAATCTGTTTAGGTATTTGAATGGTATAAATAATGTATTATACGCAAAATGATCGGATATACACATGAATTGGAAATCTGCCATATGATGTGTTAAATCTTTAATTGAATGAGAAATAAGGTCTTAATTGTAATTAAGTCAAATCCTTAGTACAAATAATTGTATTCTTCATAATTGCCTATATTATGTATGTAACGACCCGATTTATACCCTAGTAGTAAAATTGGTCCAATTATGCTAAATGGGTAAAGTTAATTTAAGTTTGCTTAAGTTAAGGACTTAAAAGTGATGAAATCTGGACTTGATTACATAAAATATATAAGTTTGAGTGACTTAATGGAAAATATGCATGATTAAAGTTAATGAGGGTTAATTAGTGTTAATGGAGACAGATTTCACTAATGAAGGATTAAGGAAATCAAAGTGGAAATTGGGTGGTGTGGTGATGCCACCTCACTTTATATGTGGGTTTAGAGAGAAAATCTTTATTGGCTGTATACCTTTCCCTTCTCCGGCTGTTCTTCCTAAATTCCTTCTTGCTTTCTTATTTCTATTAGTTAGAATTCACAAATTCTGTTAAGTGAGCAAGTGATCTTAAATTGCATGATAATTATTGGCTTTAAAGGTAAGTGGTTTAGTACTTAATTCTTCTTCATCTTCTACTCCTTCTTATGGCTGAATTGAGAATTAATTCTTAGCTTAAATCTAGATTGTCGATGGTGGTTGTAGTGGTAGAACAAAAGAAAGACAAAGAAAAAGCTAAAATTGGTGAATCAAGTGCAAGGGGGGCACATTAGGAGCAAAGGATTGTGAGGTTTGGGAAACGTTGCTTTGTGTGTTATTTTAATGAAGCGTAAGCGTGAAATTATTTGATTGAATACGTGTGGTTTGAAATGAATAGAAAATATGAACTTGTATGTTATAATGCAGTAGATTGATATGCTGAATTGATTGGTTAAAGTGGTGTCTGAATTGTTGTGTAAGTATGATGCTCTGTTTTGAGTAACTAAGGGTAATTCTATGTAACTTATGTTTATTATGTGCTCATTGAGAAATTGAATTTGCCGAGAAGCTTGTAAGTATGTTAGGGTAGGAATGTGTGTGAAGGGATGTGCTTACAAAAGTGTAGTATAAGCTATGTGGATTTGGGGACTGTTTTATCTTCAACCATGTGTATCTAATTGGTTAAATTTGGTAGGAGGGCTTTTGGAGCATGTAAGGTTCCATTGGCCATAACTCATCAAATATAAGACTATGAAAAATGGGAATTGAGTTATTATACTATTAACATATAGATGAGTAAGTGTTTAGAAGGCTATGATAGCAAATAACAGGTTAGAATGGGTTATGAGAGTCTTATATATGAATGTGACAAAGTGTGGGAGCAGAAAGTTGGTGCAAGGGAGTTTTGAACATAAAATTCAGTTCTATTGCGAGCATGACAAGGGTGGCAAGTGCGACAAAATGCTCCTTTAGGCGGGTTTTAGCTTCTGTCCTGAGCATGTGCAATTGCAGGAGCATGATAGAGGCGAAGGCTAAGTTCTATCGCAGGCGCGACTTGCATCGCCAATGCGATAGAAGCAAATCTTTAAGTTTGTCACGAGGGCGATAGGGGTAGGGAGCACGACACTTCTAGATGTTTGAAAAGATTTCAAATTTACTTATATTTGTTAAATCCATACGACGGAATGATAAATAAATACGTATATGAGAGCTATTATTGTGATATACTATGTGAATATATATATATATATATATATATATATATATGCTCACATCTATGCCATGATGGGTAAATTGTGAAGTAAGCCATAGCGTAAATTAGTGATGTGATGATACTATTGAGATGCTATGATAATGTAAATAATAACCAGATTAATAATTAGCCTGTGAGTAAAGTAGTGGATAGATAGTCACGTGTGACGTGCATCAGACCCAGTCGGTTCCCCGGAACCCGCTTTTAGGGCCTGAGAGGGTCTGCGTCTTTTTATCTTGGGCAATCATGAGATATTTTGGACACCTCTTTCCAATAGAACACTGGAAATATCACCTAATCCCGTGAAACTTTTAGTCACTTTTGAGGTATTTTGAAGTCGCCACCCAATTTGCAAGAAATTGAGAAAGGCCATCTAAACTCGGAGGTCTTAAACTAGAGACAGATTCAGAACTTTACTCTTATTAATGCTTTGCTTAATTATAAATGGGTTTTTTAATCTTAAATTTCTATATCTCTTCTCATGCAGTCATGCATAAAAAATAAAGCGCAAATCAAGCATGCATGAAAACAATAAATAAAGCGATAAAATAATAAAGCAAACTAAAAAAATAAAAAGTGACACAAAATACAATCCCCAAAAAAAAAAGTACTTAAGAGTTGGGACAAAAATACAATTCTCCAAACAAAATCAAAGAAAAATATAAATAAATAATAAATTCAAATAAATAAATAAACATTCATAAATCGGGATATTATTTAAGATAGGAACATTGGTTCTATCATTGTTTACTTTAGAAAATCGAAAAGTCATTTTTGGCATATTTAGAAAAATCGGGATGAGTGATCCCATTTTAAGAAAACTTAACTCTTCATTTTAAAAGTGGATTTTTATTGGTTGAAATTAGGATATTGGTCCCATTTTATTAACAAAATCCCAATTTATTAATATAAAACTTTTTGTGATTTTTTGATTAACGTGCATGAAGAATAAACTTATTACAAATTACATATAAAAATAAAATAAATCCAAAATAATAAAAAAACAATAAAAATGACAAATTAACTCCCAAATAGTATCTTCAAATCTCCATGGGCTCCCACTTGCCATTGAAAAAGATCACAAATAAAAAATGAGTATTGAAATAAAAAAAAAAAAACACAAATAAAAGTGATGTTAGTAACAAAAAATGAATTTAAACATGTAACATATAAAAAATAAATTAAAATAAAACAAATAAAAATGCATCATGTATGACAAATCAATTAAATGACATAATAAAATATGTAACATAACAATTAACAATTCAACATGCATAAAAGGCATAAATAATAATAATAAAATTCAACATGCATGAAAACATAAATAATAACAACAATAAAATTCAACACGCATAAAAAACATAAATAATAACAAGAATAAAATTCAATGATGATAAAATTCAAATAATAATGATAATAATGATAACAATATCAAATAATGATAATAATGATAATAATAAAAATAAAAAGCATAAATAATAAAAATAATGATAATAATAATGATAACAATATCAAATAATAATAACAATGAATAATAAAGGAAATGAACAATCAAGCAAGCAAAAGTGAAAAGAAATAAAATAAATAAAACATGTTAAAGCATAATAATAATAATAATAATAATAATAATAATAATAATAATAATAATAATAATAATAATAATAAACAATCAAATAATAATAATAATAATAATAATAATAATAATAATAATAATAATAATATGAACAATTAAACAAGAACATAAAAAATAAGAAATAATAATAATTATAATAATTATAACAACAAAGAAAAACAATCAAATAAACATGCAAGAATAAAATAAAATATACTAAAACCATCAAATCACATAACTAAATTTCATAAACAAATTAAAAAACAACAAAAAATTAAAAAAATGTACATGATGACTAATTAATTGTAAACAAAAATTAAATTAAATATTAAATTAAAAATTGAGCCAAGAATAGATAGTTTGAGTGAGAGGCCGAAATTGGCATTTGGCGGTTCACTTGAGTTCGGCCATTTCCTTCCCATTTCTGTACTTCTTTCCTCTTCATCTCATGGTATTTAGCTTCTTTCTCTTCAATTGAATTAAGGAGTTTGATTTGGATTGGTTTGAAGAAGTTAAGTGGCTAGTTGAGAAGGTATGTATGGGTAAATAGTTAAAGGATCTCTCTCTTCTTCTCAAATTCTGTTTATGGTTTAAGATTATTTAAAATTGTGCCAAGAATACTTACTCTCAAAATTTGATGTGATGAATAATGGTAGATGATTAATTTCATTGTCTTAATTTATAAAAATAAGATATATAACAAAATTTTATCTTAAGAACAAATAATTAATGTATTTGTTTTAAAGAAAAAATTGTAAAAAAGAAATAAGAAAATTCACAAGAACAAATAATTAATTTATTTATCTCAAAAATTGACTTAAGAAAAATTCAAAATATTTAAGGAATTTGTTCTTTGAAGAAGAAGAAGAAGAAGATGAGAGAAAATATATTTTTCTTAAGAAAAATCCACTCAAATTCTACCAAAAAAATCCATTTTATACTTCTAAATAAAAACTCAGTAATTAGATTTTTAATGAATTAAATTAGATCAATTTAATTGCCATAATGAAAAAAATAAAATGAAGAATTTGAAAGGCTGGAAGATAAAAGGTTTAAAAAATTACATTCCACAAAAACAAATCAAAGAAAAACACAAAATAGGGCAAAAAATCGGTATGGGGGGCTGTCGGGCACACGTGGGCGTGCGCAGGGGCGAGCGACACCCATCGATGTGCTCGACGGCCCCCCAGTCCGTTTTTTTGCCCCATTTTGTGTTTTTCTTTAATTTTTTTTTTTGTGAAATTTAATTTTTTAAACCTTTTATGTTCCAACCCTTCAAATTTTTTAGTTTTTTTTTTGTTATTATGGGAATTAAATTGATCTAATTTAATTCATTAAAAATTTGATTTATTGAGTTTTTATTTGGAAGTATAAAATGAATTTTTTGGGTAGAATTTGAGGGGATTTTTTTTAAGAAAAATATATTTTCTCTCATCATCTTCTTCTTCTTCTTCTTTACTTCTTCTTCAAAGAACAAATCCTTGAATATTTTGAATTTTTCTTAAGTCAATTCTTGAGGCAAATAAATTAATTATTTATTCTTTTGAATTTTCTTATTTCTTTTTTACAATTTTTTTCTTAAGACAAATATATTAATTATTTGTTTTTGGGATAAAATTTTGTTATATATCTTATTTTTATAAATCAAGACAAGAAAATTGATCATCTACTATTATTCATCACATCAAATTTCGAGGGTAAGTATTCTTGACTCAATTTTTAATTTAATATTTAATTTAATTTTTATTTATAATTAATTTGTCATCATGTTCATTTTTTTAATCGTTTGTTGTTTTTTAATTTGTTTATGAAATTTAGTTATGTGATTTGATGTTTTTAGTATATTTTATTTTATTGTTGCATGTTTATTTGATTGTTCTTCTTTGTTGTTATTATTATTATTATTATTATTATTATTATTATAATTATTTCTTATTTCTTTATTTCTTATTTAATTGTTCATATTATTATTATTATTATTATTATTATTATTATTATTATTATTATTATTTGATTGTTTATTATTATTATTATTATTATTATTATTATTATTATTATTATTATTATTATTATTATTATTATTATATTTTGTTTAACATGCTTTAACATGTTTTGTTTATTTTATTTCTTTTCACTTTTGCTTGCTTGATTGTTCATTTTTTTTATTGTTCATTGTTATTATTATTCGATATTGTTATCATTATTATTATTATCATTATTTTTATTATTTATGCTTTTTATGCATGTTGAATTTTATTCTTATTATTATTTAGGCTTTTTATGCATGTTGAATTTTATTGTTGTTATTATTTATATTTTCATGCATGTTGAATTTTATTATTATTATTTATTGCCTTTTATGCATGTTGAATTGTTAATTGTTATGCTACATATTTTATTATGTCCTTGAATTGATTTGTCATATACGATGCATTTTTATTTGTTTTATTTTAATTTATTTTTTATATATGTTGCATGTTTAAATTCATTTTTTGTTACTAACGTCACTTTTATTTGTGTTTTTTTTTTTCAATACTCATTTTTTATGTGTGAGCTTTTTCAATGGCAAGTGGGAGCTCATGGAGATTTGAAGATACTATTTGGGAGTTAATTTGTCATTTTTATTATTTTTTTATTATTTTGGGTTTATTTTATTTTTATATGTAATTTGTAATAAATTTATTTTTCATGCACGTTAATCAAAAAATTACAAAAAGTTTATATTAATAAATTGAAATTTTATTAATAAAATGGGACCAATGTCCTAATTTCAAGCCAAAAATCCACTTTTAAAAAGAAGAGTTAAATTTCGTCAAAATGGGATCACTCATCCCGATTTTTCCAAATATGCCAAAAATGACTCTTCGATTTTCTAAAGTGAACATGAAGGAACCAATGTTACTATCTTAAATAATATCCTGATTTATGAATGTTTATTTATTTATTTGAATTTATTATTTATTTATATTTTGCTTTTATTTTATTTGGGGGATTATATTTTTGTCCCAACTCTTAAGTACCTTTTTTTTTTTATTTTGGGGGATTGTATTTTGTCCCACTTTTTATTTTTTTAGTTTGATTTATTATTTTACCGCTTTCTTTATTGTTTTATGCGTGCTTGATTTGCGCTTTATTTTCTATGCATGACCGCGTGAGAAGAGAGATAGAAATTTAAGATTAAAAAATCATTTATAATTAACCAAGGCATTAATAAGAGTAAAGTTTTGAATTTTTCTCTAGTTTAAGACCTCCGAAGTTAGACGAACTTTTTCAATTTCTTGCAAATTGGGTGGCAACTCCAAAATACCTCAAAGGTGCCTAAAGGTTTCATGGGATTAGATGATCTTTCCAGTATTCTATTGGAAAGAGGTATCCAAAATATCTCATAATTGCCCAAGATCAAAAGACGCAGACCCTCTCGAGCCCTAAAAGCGGGTTCCGGGGAACCGATCGGGTCCGGCGCGCGTCAATATTGCTCCGAAACTGTCTTGGTTAATAATATAATTGGGTTTTTTAAATTAAAATTCTATCTCTTTTCAAAAAAATTGCATTACATCCATGCTAGAGCCTTAGAATTATGTTAGTTTGGTCCCTATCTTAACCCTGGTGCGTTCCCGAAGCACGGCCCTGTGTTCACTCAATGTGGGAAAGTGTTAAGGATAATCACCAGCCCAAGTTTCGTACCTTATGGTATATCAAATAGAGACCCAATCGGTCATTATGCTCGTGATGAGCTAGACTCGTTGGCATGGACCATGCTTGGGTAGCCCTAAAGAATCATCACCTTTGACCAAAGTTCATATAATGGCAATAGATACTTTCACTATGTGAAATGTACCATAATATCGTGCTTGATAACTTCAATTTAGTACTTAGTTTTGTTAGTATTTTCATTTGATTTGTGGGTTTTTAGTTGTGTTTATTGTTTTGTTGTGATTACTTTTGGTTAATTTTGTCAAATTTAGTTAATTTAAGTTTTTATGCATTTTAGATAGCATTTTAATAGAGTTTAATTTTGGTTTTGCTATTTTTTTAGGTACCTCACGGTCACAACCAAATGGTTGTGACCGTGACATATGAATTTATCAAAGGCAGAATTCTGGTCATACTTACCTCACGGTCACAACCAAATGGTTGTGACCGTGACATAGAATTTCATCCGACAGATTGCAATGAGAAGGTACCTCATGGTGGTAACACTTCTGGTTATCACCGTGATATGAAAATTCCCAAGGCAGAATCATGGGCAGGGAGTACCTCATAGTGGCAACAAAAGTCATTGCCATTGTGACATAGAAAATTTCCAAGACAGTAGCTGAAGTTGAGCACCTCACGGTGGTAACAAAGTTGGTTGTCACCGTGACCCCCTCAAGTGCATCCAGGCAGATTCGTTCCTTCAACAGTCTCACAGTGACAACCATTTGGTTGCCATTGTGACCCATGATGCCTCACGGTGATAAGCACTTCATTGCCACAGTGACCCCTCGAGGTCTATAAATAGAAGATTCTTTGTTGGCTGAGGGAGAAGTTAATTTAGGTCAGTTTTTCAAATAGAGTTTTTAGATCTGGAATTTTTGGAAACTTTTCTTTTGTTCTTAACATTAGGGTTTAATTATTTCCTTGATTATTAAATTACAAATTGAGAGAATTACATTAAAAACACATAGATTAATTTCAATTCTCAG
The DNA here is from genome assembly GCA_947683425.1 of Excoecaria cochinchinensis. Classification (NCBI taxonomy): domain Eukaryota; kingdom Viridiplantae; phylum Streptophyta; class Magnoliopsida; order Malpighiales; family Euphorbiaceae; genus Excoecaria; species Excoecaria cochinchinensis. Next base: position 16,718,945 of record CANTUQ010000013.1, read on the forward strand.
CAATTATTTTCGAATTTCATAGTTTTGAGCTGTTCTCTATTGAAAATTCGAAGAAGAAGATTGAAGAACATGGGATTCAATTGGGATTCTTTTCTCAAATGAATTTCTGGGTTTATTCTTTCTTTTTTCCTCTATATTTTGTAATAGATCATGAGTAATTTCTTAGTTGTTTGGGGGATCTTTGAATCCCCTACCCATGATGTGAATTTTGAACATCTTTTGAATTTATCTATATGAATGAATGGTTTTTTTCACTGTTGATTATTGTTAATTTTTTGAATTTATTTCCTCAAGGTATTTTTCAGCTTTAATGAATGATCTCTATCATGTATCTTTGTTGGTTGTTGAGCTTGTATGGATTGAATGCTATGAATGCTTTTACTCAGTTTTCTATCATGCATGCTGTATTTTTTAAACTGCTCCGGATGGGAATCTAGAAGTGCAGGATTTTATGATTTAAAACTAGAGTGGGGAGTGAGATAAATGAGTTTTTGGGTTGTTTGGCTCCGGAATGGGAAAGCAAACCGAACTTAGGAATTTAGACCCGTGTGTGACGCGCATCGGGCCCCGCTTACCGCCCGTACGACCGCCCGCTCTAGGGCGATCGGGGCATTTGTGGGTCCGTTGGCAACTTGCAATGAATTGTGAGTGCGTCTATTTTGGGCAACAAGGAGGTTTCATGGAGTCGCCACCCAATAGAACATTGAAAAAGTTTCCCTCGCCTCGGAGAGCCTAAGACTGCGCTTAGTATCCATTTTGGGCCAACCAAAGGGGTCTTGGAGGGTAAACCTCTCGCCCTAAGGAGCCTAGGATTAACGTCAAAGTCTCGTGACACAAGAGGTGTCTTGGAGGTCATAGTTCCAATGAGTGATCGGATAGATCTCTCGCCTCTTTGAGCCCAAAGACCAGAGCTGGGTTCGGGACTTCTCATCTATTTCTACCTTGATTATTTTATGATCAAATTTTAATTTTCATTAATTCGCTCTCTCTCCACACGATGCAATTGAATCAAAGCGCATTTATTCATATTTAGAAAGCGGTAAATGAACGAGTAAATAATGAAAGCGATAAATTACAATAACACAAGGAGCGGAATACAACTCCCTTTTATAAATATGCAATACATACATAAATCGGGGCATTGCTTATTTTGAGGACTTTGGTCCTCGCATGCATCATTATTAAAATGGATATTTCTATTGTGAGGATTTTATTGGATAAAAATAGGACATTGGGTCCTTGATTTTATGAAGAATTCAGTTTATTAAATATAAAACGTTTGGCCGATTTTTACATTAGCGAGAAATACAACAATTTTGTCATATACAGGAGAAACAATAAATAAATACATGAAATACAAAAGAGAGGAGGATAGGGAACTAAACCAGGCGAACTTTCCATATATGGGAGAACTCCCTCAGGCTCCAGCCAGTCAAAGAAATAAGAACATACTCTCACAAAACAAGCCAAAAGGATGTTAAAATACAGAAGAAAAGCTATAAATAAACATAAAAATTTGAGTGAACAAAAAAAGAAAAGAAAAAGATTTGAAAATGTGGGACAGAACCCACCGACGGGCTATGCTGAATGACCGGCGGGAGTCGGTCAAGGTGACCAATACAGCCCGTCGCTCACTCAAAGGGAGCCGTCTGTGGGGGTGACCGACGGGTTATGCTTAAAGGTGACCGACGGGCGTCAGTCAAAGTAGATGACCCGTCGGTCACCACTTTCCCAGAAAAAACAGAAACCTTTCAAGAGGCAAAAACACAAATTTTACACAGACCCAAGAAGAATAGAAGCAAGAAATACAAAAAGGGGACAAGAGCAAATATCGAAAATGAAGGTAAAAGAGGGACATAAAATGGTCCAGAATATTTATCCTCAGAACAACCTCTTGGTTGGATTCCTTGTTATTGCCTGGCTTTCTGCACGCTCCACGAGAAAGTCCAAACAAAAAGATCAAATGTTGAAGATAGAGTGTCCTCAACAGCTCGACGAAAATTGAGTTCCAAAAACCCGTGAAAAATCAACTAGATCCTCTTTCTTTTGAAGATTTAATTCTTGAATTAGTTAGGTTTTTTAGAAATGTGTTTGTTAGAAGAGAGAGAAAATGCGCATGAATTTTGGTAGAGTTTCCCCTATTTTTGCAAATTTTTCCAACCCCATTTTATGAGAAAATTCAAAGCTTTTATAGGCCAGGGGTGACCGACGGGCGTCTATGGTTCACCGACGGGCATCGGAAGAATCCTACTGACACAAGAATTCATCCGACGGCCCTGCAACCTGACCGATGGGACTGCCATTTTGCCCGACGGGCGTCGGAAGAATCCTTCTGACACAAGGATTCATCCGACGGTCCTGCCACCTGACCGACGGGACTGCCATTTTGCCCGACGGGCGTCGAAAGAATCCTTCTGACATAAGAATTCATCCGACGGTCCTGCCACTTGATCGACGGGCATCGAAAGAATCCTTCTGACACCAGGATTCATCCGACGTCCCGCCACCTGACCGACGGGCTGGCCATCCATAGAGGAAAACATACTTTTTGGACTTTAAAAACTCCCCGTTTTCTCCCCTTCTGCCTATGAAAGGTAAAAAGACTCATTTCTCGTGTAGCGTGGGACTAAAGCCTCCGAATCCAAACCGTTTGTATAGGCTCGGATGCCGATTTCATCATAGGGTAATCTCTGATCCGGATCGCTCCGGGACACGGTGCTTACACCATGCTTAGGCTAATTGTATGGCTTGCTTCGGATTGGGATGTCATGCAATTAGAGTAGCTTGCTCCGGATTGGGATGCTTAGGTTAAGAGGGTTATCCCGAATTCATTCATATATGTTTCTTAGATTAAATTAATTCACATTTAGGTATGGGGTGGATGAGTGAACCCGAGCAACGTTTCTTTTATATTGATTACTCTTTACTTATTAATTCCTTTGCTATCATATTATTTTTGCCAAAAATTGTTGTCAGTTAATCTGATTACTTTACTTGCATAATTTAGTTGTTAAATTCTTCTATTTTATTTAATAGATTAATCATTCACACAATAAAAAATTGGAAATTCTTTAGCATACATGTAATCATCATAATTTGCACACACAATCCCTTAGGTATGATAACTCGGGGTCCTAACTATACCCCACTTTATTACTTGCCGATTCAGTACACTTACTGAGATCGTATCAGTGCTTGCTATTTGGGTTGTCATATATTGAACAAAATCAACTAAATTAAATAGTCTTTCATCAAAGGATTTTATACCCGGTAGGTCCATCTTAATTTAGTTAAATTATTTAAATACATAATGGCCAAACACCCATACGTATGTACATTAAGATAAGAGGTGTTATGCTGCTAATTTTTCTCCATGCACCATACGTGTCCAATGGGTTCCATGTTAGCCATTGGACAAAGCCCACCTAGGAAAGAGACTACATTACCTTGTGTGTGGGAGAAATAAGATTGGAAGGATCTATCTACTTGCATGTGTTTATTTATGCTGCATCAGCACGACCATGCATTGCACTTCAATCATGCATCATCCTAATAAAGGTGTGTTCTGCAACCATCATAGATTTGTCCAGGTGGTTTAAAGGCCCCGATGGTTGGCTAAGAAGGATTCTACTCTTTGCATTACCAGAGCTAGTATCAGATCAGAGTTCGGATTCCCTTTCAAAGGGTAGTGATATATTATTTTCCGAATCATTAATAGAAACAAGTATGTTTAATCCATCAAGTGGGTCTGATGCAACCAGGGTAATAATTGCTGAAGAGGTGGGGAGAAGAATGGAAGAGTTTGAGGCTAGAATAATGGCGATGATGGGTAACCTTGCCACTACCCTAGCCCCACTTGCGGGGCAACAAGCTATTGCTCCAATTAGGGGGCAAGATGAACAAGGGGCTGCTAGAGAGAATCCCTTAGCGGTAGTTGACCCACTTGTAGTTGAGCCAAGAGCGCCAGCTCCTGTTAAACGTAGATAAGGCCCTACATCTGAGATTAACTTATGGGAGGAGGAGCAAAAAGAACAGATGGTAGTAAAGGGAAAGTTTCCCAAGTTGGAGGATGCGATGTGGAGGAAGATGGAGGAGAAGTTTGAGGCCATGATAAGGATATTGACCGTAGGAAGGGGAATGAACCCTGAGGATCGGGAGCTGGATGGTGATGATCTGATCCCTCAGAATTTCAAGATGCCTGATATTCCCAAATTTGATGGCACTTCTGACCCTGCTGTGCACATCAAGCAGTATTCATTGGTCATGAAGGGAATAACTCTGACTAGAAAGCAGAAGATAGAGTACTTCTGCCTGAGTCTCACAGGGGCGACCATTGACTGGTACCATGGATTGGACAGAAGGTCCAAAGAAGAATGGGCCTTATTGACTGAAGAGTTCCTAAAGCAATATGATTGTAGTACTAGGATGGAGGTCACGTTGAAGGATTTAGAGCTACTATAGCAGAAGGCTGGGGAGTCTTTTCATGAGACCTCACTCAGTAGAGGAACAAAGTTATGGAGATGAAGCACAAACCAGACACTCCTGATCAGATCCGATTGTTCATTCAGAATGTCAGCCCATACCTAAAAGATGGACTAAAAATGAAGGGGCTGAAGGATTAGGAGTCCTTAAAGGACATTGCTATAGAGGCAGAGGGAGAATATATGGTCAGGAGGGCAAGTAGTGAGGCTTATGCCAAGAAGGGCTACAATAATCAAGTCAGCTAGCTCTAGTAGTGGTAATAAAAGTGGGAAGACAACTGAGGTATCGGCAACGGGTGTGAATCAGAGGTACTTCTCAAATTTAGGTCGGCCTTTATCATGGGTATTAAAGATACTGGTAAAGGAGGGGAAGCTACACCCCTGCCACCCAGGCCAGCTAGGACCCTAGGTCAGTTGGGGTATAAAAAGAATGAATATTGTGCCATTCACCAACATACTAGGCATTTGACAGACAATTGTGTAAGGCTGATGCACCAGATTCAGGATCTGATTGATAGTAAGCATATCACTAATCCTGAATGGAGAGAGAGAAAGAAAAAGTCTAATTACAATGTTGTGTCACCGCCTGTCTTTATGATTGGGTCGAGCCTACCGGAATGGTATGTATTACAGGATTTATATGGAAATGATTACGTCGCTATCACTCGCCCTGAGACAAGTGAAGAAGGGATGCCCATGGCAGTAATAGATTGTTGGTCCACTAGTGAGAGTGGAGAAGAAGACGAAAATGAAGAGGAAGGAGAAAAGTTTGTGGATCTGTGGGAGTCAGATGGAGAAGGAAAGGAAGTAGGGGCTGTGACAAGAAGTGGAAGAGTGGTCCTAGAGGCGGAGAAGTCATAGGACCCAGTGCAAGCACCTGCGTAAAAGGAGCCGGAAGAGAATTCCATAGTAAAGCAATTGAAAAAGACCACGGCTCAGATATCTATTTGGGATCTTTTAAGACAGTCCTTTCCCACATGCAGAAGTTGGTTGAGGCTTTGAATGAATCTTCCGTGGCCACCATAATTTCTCCATCCGAGTTGCTAAATCTTATCAAAGGGGGATCAAGAGAGAGATTGGTGTATTCTGATGCTGACCTACCAGTTGAGGGCCGCAATCATAATCGGCCGCTGTACATCAAGGTGCAAATTAATGGCAAGCACACCGCTTGTGTTATGGTTGATGATGATGGCTCATCCATAAATGTCTGCCCTTTAATAGCACTTCAAGCTTTTGGGCTAGATGAAAACATGCTTAGCAAGTCTAATTTAACCATCACAACCTACGATAATTCTCGAAGACAAGCATCGAAAACATTTAGAGCACCGATCAAGACTAGGCCCATTAAAATGGAGGAAAAATTTATGGTTTTACCTATCCCAGCAAATTTTTCAGCTCTACTTAGAAGGCCATGGTTGCATAAATTGGGAGGAGTGCCGTCTATCCTACACCAAATGATCAAGATACCACATGAAGGAGATGTGGTGACTATTAAAGAGGCGAGAGAAAACCAAGTGTCTACCTCGGGGATTTCTAACCAGCCATTTAGTGGCTTTCACATATCGGTGATAGGAGAAGAGTAGGGTTCAGCAGATAGCCCCCAAGTGGTAAACATGATGAAGAAGATGCACTTCCTCCCAGGGGCGGGTTTAGGCAAAAACTCACAAGGGCTCCAGTCTGCTATCACTACACAAGGCCAGAAAGATCGGAAGGGTTTGGGGTACAAAGGAGAGCGGGGCAAGAAGAAGATGTCAGAGAAGATCCCCCACATTTTTGAGAGTTTTGTTCTCGCATCCTCGATCTGTACTTACACCGGAGAGGAAGAGCCTCGGTGGGTGGATGGAAAGATCATTCCTGGTTTTGAAATCTTTAATGATGTCTTTGACTGGGATGTTGGAGTTATCAAATCTGCAGAGGACTTCTGGGATGAGGAGATTATGACAAAATGCAGTGTTTGGGACAGGAATGGGCTCGAGGCGTTTGTCACTGACAAGCTATTAGCCATCAGGCTAAAGGGGAAAGAGAAGATGGTAGGGCCAGAGTTAAAGATTGAAGATCTACAGATTTCACTAGAGGTAGTTGAAAAACCTCCACGAAGCCAAGGCACAGTCGGCTACAACATCGGCATCGACAGAAGATAAAGATAATAGTTACTTAGATAGTCTTTTTATGTCAGAACTTTTTAATGATGACAATGTTAATGTTTCTAATTATATTAATGAGATGAACAATTTTGCTTACTTGTGTGATGTTTCTGATGATTTCATTTCTCATAAACATGATGCATTCATTTTTGACATTAACTCAACTAGCATGAGTGTATTTAATCTAGAAACTTTAGAGAATCCAAAGGAAATTTTGATAGCATCAGACATAACTCTTGAGGAGAGGTTAAAATTTGAGAGAATTTTAAAAAAAATATGAAAAAGTCTTTGCCTGGACCTATGGGGACATGCCAGGAATTGATCAAGAAGTCACTGAACATGCCATCCCAACTTACCCAGAGTCTAAACCAGTCAAACAAAAGCTCAAAAGACTTAGACCGAAATGGGCGCAAAAGGTAAAAGAAGAGATTTATAAGCAGATTGAGGCTAAGTTTCTAATAAAAGTTTAATAGCCGATATGGTTAGCTAATGTAGTTCCTGTGGCTAAAAAGGATTGAAAGGTTTGGTATGCGTGGACTATCGGGACCTAAACAAAGCCTGTTCGAAAGACGATTTCCCTTTACCTTATATTGATGTGCTGGTAGATAGTGCAGCTGCTTGTATGATGTACAATTTTATAGATGGGTATGCAGCTACAATTAAATCCTCAACAAGATCGTGGATCGAATCAAAATAGCCTTCATCACTGAATGGGGCACTTTTGCTTACCGGGTTATGCCTTTTGGATTAAAGAATGTAGGAGCAACGTATTAAAGAATGGCCACCAGAGTTCTCAATGACTTGATCCACAAAGAAGTTGAGGTGTATGTTGATGACATGATAATCGAGTCAGCTACTAGGGAAGGTCACTTTGAGGCTTTGGAAAAGTTCTTTCAAAGGATCAATAAGTATAATCTATGCCTCAATCCAAAAAAGTGCATAGTTGGAGTTACTTCGGGTAAGCTATTAGGCCATGTGGTAAGTCAAAGAGGAATTGAAGTAGATCCTGATAAGGTTAGAGCTATTAGAGAGAAGCTAGTGCCCCAAAAAGAGAAGGAAATTAGAAGTTTCCTAGGAAAACTTCAGTACATCAGCCTGTTTATTGCCAATCTAGCTTCAGTATGTGAGCCCATCTTCAAGCTTCTTAGGAAGAATCAGCCGATGGTGTGGAATAGTGATTGTTAATTGGCTTTTGATACTATTAAGGATTATCTCCTAAATCCACCAGTCTTAAGGCTGTTACGTCGTGCCAAGCTACTAATCCTATATCTAGCGATAGAAGACGGTTCAGTGAGTGCCATGATGGCCCAGGAGGATGAATTTGGAGTGAAGTTTGCTATTTATTACCTCAGCAAGAAATTCCTGCCATATAAAGCCAAAAAAGATTTATTTAGCAGTAATTTGGGCCTCTAAAAAGTTACAACACTACTTTCACTCTTTCAACGTACAGGCAGTTGCCAAACATAACCCGCTTAGGTACCTTCAAGAAGCACCCTCTCATTTAGGAAAAATGGGAAGATGGTTATTACTGTTGTAGGAGTTCGATATCGAATACATCACAAGGAAAATCATTAGGGGAAGAGCTGTAGCTGAGTTCTTGGCTGAACAACCTATTGAGGGAGACCAGTTCGAATATAATTTCCTAGATGAAGATGTCTCAGCCATAGCAGTACAAGGGTGGTAGATGTTTTTTAATGGGGCAGTTAATGGTAAAGGGGCAAGAGCAGGGATTATTCTTACAACCCCGGATGGTGAGCAGCTACCATTAGCCAAGAAGTTGAGGTACAAACCGACCAACAATGAAGCGAAATATGAAGCTTGCATCTTTGGATTGGAAGCACTGCTTGCTCTGGGGGCAAAGACCGTAGAAGTCTTCAAAGATTCGTCCTTAGTGTAACACCCCTTACCCGTACTTAGACGATCCCATCTGATAAGGAGTGAGATGCCGTATGAGTAGAGGTGCCACCACACAGATACAAAATATACATACATCCATACATAAATATAAATACCGAAATATAGGGTAATTTAAAACTTTACAAAACCATTCATGAAATAAGCTGATCATACATTAATATAACGGAAAACATTACATTACTGTTTGATCAACCCAAAGGTACAAAGATAATTACATATCCCAAAATTATACATATACATATGCGGAAGCTATTACAAAACTGATGTAAGAGAGTTCTATACAAAAAGAATCATCGAAATACAAAATTTGGCTCTACACTAAAGACCCCCAGCTATGTTGGCTTCGATGGCTGTGACTCTCCCAAGCAAACTCCTTCCGCACCTGCACAGGTAAACACACCGTGCTAAGCGATAAACGCTTAGTGGGGAAACACACATATAGCAAAAGGACAACCATTCACAACGGTCGTCAAAGCCAACACACATAGATGGCAATAATCAGAGGTGTGCATTAAACAGGAGAATCATCATATGAACATGTAAACATATAGAATCATACCTTTGATTAAGTATCACTGCCTTCATAACATCATTAATAAACATATTCAGATCATACAATCTCATACTTAGCAAAGCAATTCAAAAGACAAAGTGCCTACTGACTCAAAGTAGTGGATAACGAGTGAACAAACAGAACTTTACGGGTACGAGCCGATCACAAATAGTATCTTATGGGTACGAATCGAGAAACCAATTTTATTCTTTTAATTTCCATAAAACATTTTCAAAGGGGACCTTAAACAAGATCCAAACACATAAAGGGTTCGCGAGGAACCAAACGGGAACCTGATCGGGGTCCAAACTTAACAAAGGGCTGCAGCTAAGAGACTCTATTAGGCATGCCTAACTATCCACTAGACTGACTCTTGTAGGCTATGCATAATCCATTCAATTCATTCAATAACATTCCAAATTACATATGTACATATTTGCATATATAAAGACATATTCATATCATGGATTCACATTCATATAATTCATAAGTTAACAGATATAAGGCCTATGGTCACCAAAGGAAACAGGAGTTCAAAACCACACGCATACGCCAAAGGAAACTCATTCAGCATAACAAGACTGTCACGCTCGCGATATCTGTCGCGCTCACGACAGAGACCATAGTCTCTTCTCAGTGCGCGCGCGACGGACTTCGCGATCGTGGGGAGGAGGGTAAAGCTGGACTCTGTCGTGCTCGCGAATATGTCGCGATCACGACAGAGACTAATATTTTGCCATCGCAGGCTCGCGACAGCACAGGCCATCATTGCGCTCTGTAGCGATCGCGCCGTCGTCGCGCTCGCGACAGAGAGCACTTCATCTTTTGCTATCGCGAGTTTGCGACAGGGTCGCATGCTCGCGACAGCACAGACCAAGATCACCGGTCTCTGTCGCGCTCACGATAGTGTCACGATCGCGACAGAGTCGGGATCTGCAAAATCTGCAGATTTCTGCAGATTTCTTCCTCTTCCAAAACACATCCACAACACACAATTCACACTCAAATGTCTCTCACCTCAAATTCAGCCACCCATCAACATCAATAGCCACAATATAACATTTATCAACCATTAATTTCATACCAAACATCCATTCAAACTCACAATACCAATAATTTCCAATACCCACAAATTTACAGCAAAAACTACATCAATCCACAAAATCACTACAATAATCCCACGTTCATGCAAAATTACTTTACCCAAACACAAACCCATAACATACTTGCCTTATCAAGAACATATCACAACCCAATTCCGGAAATCACCAAGAACACATGTATAAACACATTTACATACAAAACAACAAATTTACCAAACCTTGAAATCCTTTGCTCCTAATGCTTAGTTTCACTAGATCCCGCCTTTTCCTTGTCCTTAGCCTCACGCGGAGGCTCAACTAAGCATCAAATCAACAAAACACACAAACACAAAACCCACTCTTCAAACCCAAAACCAGGAAGTAGAAAAAGAAGAGAAGATGAAGAACTAAATGAAGAAAAGAAGAACAAATGCAATGGATTTACCTCAAAAATGCCAAAGGATGATCAATCCCCACCAACTAAGCCTTGATTCCAAGCTAGGGTTCTTAGAGGAAGAGGAAAGGAAGAAGAAGAGAGTGAGGGAGAAGAAGAACGGGAAATGGAGACAGCCACCGTCCCCCTTCTCTTCTCTTTTCTTTTTCTTTTTCTTTTTCCTTAACCCTAGACAAGTGTCACTTCCCTATTGGTGGGATTTGACCACTCGCACCTAAAAGACATGCATCACATACACACAAGACACTCCTAACTAATGCATACCCTACAATTGTGCAAATGTTCACACACAATATTACCCCACTAATGCACATCCTACTATGATATGATCAACCACACATAATGCAACTCCCATGAACACACACCATAATGGTGCACTCATGCACACACAAACCTGTCCCAACTAATTCACACCATAGTGCTACACATGCACACACGCGCACTAGAAAACCCCAAATCATGCAATATTCCCAAAATGCCCTTATGATAATGCCAAAACACATACAAATACATACACACACATGGCTCGTTCTACTAGGGGGCAAATGGGGTGTGACACTTAGTAATCCATTAGATCAGAGGGGATTGGTCAGTTAAGGAAGAGAGGCTATTGCCTTATGTGAAGCACTTAAGAATATTGAGTAGCCAGTTTAAGGCTTGCACCTTTCACTTCATCCCCAGGGATGAAAATCAGTTGGCCGATGCTCTTGCGACATTAGTGTCCATGTGGGATAATCCAACAAGGGTTGTTATGAGACCCATGCTGATCTCTAGTGTGGAAAAACCTTATTTTGAAACTGAGCAGGTGATGGATGTTGAGGTCACCGACGGAAACCCTTGGAACTACGATATTCAGAACTACTTGAAACGGTCAGTTTTTCTAGAAGAAGCTACTAAAAAAGACCAAAGAATGATTAGGAAGTTATCCACATAATTCATCAGTGTAGATGGCACTTTGTATAAGAGGCATGCAGATGTTATTCAATTAAAATGTTTAGCAGAGAAAGAAGCTGAAAGGGTTATGGAAGAGGTTCATGCTGGTGTTTGTGGAGCTCACATGAATGGTCTAATCTTAGCAAAGAAGATCATGCACCAAGGATTTTATTGGCTCACAATGGATATGGATTGTTTAAAATATGTGAATCAATGCCAGTTATGCCAGCAATATGCAAATTTGAGGCATATACCAGTTTTAGAGCTACATAATTTGACATCTCTATGGCCATTTGCAGCTTGGGGGATAGATATCATAGGCGAGATACGTCCTACAGCTTCTAATGGGCACAGGTGTATCATAGTCGCCATTGATTATTTCACTAAGTGGGTCGAAGCTAAATCTTTCAAAAAGGTTGATGCTAGGGATATGGCCAAGTTCATCGAGAGGAATTTGACATGCAGATATGGCCTCCCACACCACATTGTGTCTGATAATGGGGTACAATTCTTGGCATAAACTAAACAGATGCTTCAAAAATATGGAATCCAGCATCACAAGTTTTCTCCTTTCCAACCTCAAGCTAATGGCGCAGTTAAATCAGCGAATAAGAATATTAAAAGAATATTGGCCAAGATGGTTCAGAGATATAAAGACTGGGCAGAAAAGCTACCTTTTGCACTCTGGGGTTATAGAACCACGGTTAGAACCTCTACGGGAGTGACACCATTCTCTCTGTTATATGGAACTGAGGCAGTTTTGCCGGTTGAAATCGAGCTAAAATCTTTGAGGGTAGCCATGGAAGTCGAGATTCCAAAGACAGAATGGGCACAATAGTGATTGTTGCAGTTGAATCTATTGGATAAGATAGGTTACGAGCTTATTATCACAATCAGGTTTATCAGAAGGATTTTAATGGTCTAACCTTAGCAAAGAAGATCATGCACCAAGGATTTTATTGGCTCACAATGGATATGGATTGTTTAAAATATGTGAATCAATGCCAGTTATGCCAGCAATATGCAAATTTGAGGCATATACCAGTTTTAGAGCTACATAATTTGACATCTCTATGGCCATTTGCAGCTTGGGGGATAGATATCATAGGCGAGATACGTCCTACAGCTTCTAATGGGCACAGGTTCATCATAGTCGCCATTGATTATTTCACTATGTGGGTCGAAGCTGAATCTTTCAAAAAGGTTGATGCTAGGGACATGGCCAAGTTCATCGAGCGGAATTTGATATGCAGATATGGCTTCCCACACCACATTGTGTCTGATAATGGGGTACAATTCTTGGCACAAACTAAACAGGCGCTTCAGAAATATGGAATCCAGCATCACAAGTTTTCTCCTTACCAACCTCAAGCTAATGGCGCAGTTGAATCAACGAATAAGAATATTAAAAGAATATTGGCCAAGATGGTTCAGAGCTATAAAGACTGGGCAGAAAAGCTACCTTTTGCACTCTGGGGTTATAGAACCACAGTTAGAACCTCTACGGGAGTGACTCTATTCTCTCTGTTATATGGAACTGAGGCAGTTCTGCCGGTTAAAATCAAGCTAAAATCTTTGAGGGTAGCCATAGAAGTCGAGATTCTAGAGATAGAATGGGCACAACAGTGATTGTTGCAGTTGAATCTGTTGGATGAAGATAGGTTGCGAGCTTATTATCACAATCAGGTTTATCACAAGAGGCTAGCTTGGTCCTTTGGCAAGAAGGTACGAAAGCACCCATTGAAGGAAGGGGTCTTTAAGATGATGAGGACAGGAGTGCCAGATATACGGGAAAAATTCAGACCAACCTGGGAATGTCCATTTGTATTGAAAAAGTTGCTAATAAAGGGAGCAGTAATTTTAGCAAACAGTGATGGGAATGAGTTTAAAGACTCTGTTAATATTACTGATTAAAAAGATTCCATGGCTAAAGTCTAAAATTTAAAGAAGAGAATAAATGCCCCACGGGTTAAAAACTGAAAAAAGGCGGCCTTGCTAAAATTGGGCGCCCTATAAGGGTGAAAACCGAAAAAAGGCATCCTGGGCAAAAATTAAGGGCCGAGAGAAAATATTCAATCGAGAAAATCCGAGAGGGCTGATTGATAATAGGAGTTTAATGCTTGCAAGATCTATTTCGAGATTAGGTACAGTCTTATGCTTTTGAATTATTGCCAATTACGGATCATGTACGATGAAATCATATAGAAATGTACACAATTTTGCAATAAATAAAATAATTCAGTTTGCATTTTTATTGGTTTTTAGTTCTACCTTAAAAAGAAATATATCATTTATTTATCTAATGACTATTGTCTAATTGTTGTCATCAGAAAGTGTTTAAGTAGATGTGTGCAGATCACCCTTAGGGAGGTTCTGATAATGACCTTCTCTTGTAGCCGCACCAAAAAAAAAGAGGCCGTTAGAGATGAAAACCGTAACTGGCTCTCTAAGCAAAAGTTAGGCTAAAGGGCAGGGTAAAAGCCTGGAAACAGGCAGTCTGCCCTATAACAAAAAAAATGAAATAAATAAAAGCTGCTAGATTGGGTTGGGTTCATTCCAGGCAAAAATTAGGCAAATGATCATGTGAAAATCTCCCAAGGGACGCATTCTCCACAAAGAAAAGCTGGTGTGAAAATCCACAAGGGACCCACCACCTTTAAAATAATGACTTTCGATGCCCGGAGCGATAAGGCAGCATTACTTCAGATGATCTCCATTCAAGTGGATAGCGTATGATGCAGGGACATGAGTCAGAGTCCTGGGCATATGATCATTGACCGGGGAGCAAAGATGCACACCAAACGGGCCTTTCAGAACAATTTTGGGTCAGAGTCCCTAAAGTCGAGATGACACTCTTCTGGATCCTTGGGGGTATAGTGGAGCAGCCAAGCCATATCCTCAACGGACCCTTGACCACCTAGGACGTGGTCTATCCATTTTTTGCAAGCATCTACATCTCATACACACACAATTTCTTGAATATATTTCTATGCACATAATTTTGCAGGAAATATCTACGTGAAAACCATCACCATCTGAGGATGGACCCGCACTTTGTAAGTTTGGAGCAGACTCGGTGCAACTCAAGAGAGCACTTCCCGTATTTTGTAAGTCTGGAGCAGACTCGGTGCAGCTTAGGAGAGCAATCCTCGCGTTTTGTAAGTCTGGAGCAGACTCGACGCATCGCCATTAGAGGATGGCACTTCGCACTTTGTAAGTCTGGAGCAGACTCGGCACATCGCCATTTGATGATGGCACACAAGCACTTTGTAAGTTTGAAGCAGGCTCGGTGCAGCTCAGGAGAGCAATTCTCGCATTTTGTAAGTCTGGAGCAGACTTGACGCACCACCCAAAAGGATGAAAATCGCTCTGCAATCTATATGGTAACTTAAAGAGATGATTTCATTCTCGTGACAACAAAAAGGAGGCAGCCTCAGGTGCGCGCTTCTTTCCTTTTCCTGAATTTTAGCTCATCTAGGCATCCACACACTAACCTCCCCAAAATTGGGGGCAACTATAGACACCGGGTCCCCCGACAGGTTAGATCAGGATTACCCAATGATGAAATTAAGTATGCCTATTTATAGGTGAAAATGAAAGTTGGAAGTGATGATTTCCTTGTTAAAATTTTATTTATTAGAAATAAATAAAAATGTATTTTAAATTTATATTAAGATAAAAAAAGTGAGTTTTAAAATTATAGTGTTTTGCTAAAAATTGAAAAAAAAATCGCGAGTGTTGGGAAGTGCCAAGCCCTAGGTGTAGCGCGCTACTGTGCGGGCGACGCCCTTCAGGCGCACCGACAGGCGTCGCTCGCCCCTGCGCGCGCCCGCGTGTGGCCAATAGCCCCCTAGTCTGATTTTTTGCCCCATTTTGTGTTTTTCTTTGATTTTTTTTTGTGGAATTTAATTTTTTAAACCTTTTATTTTCCAATCCTTCAAATTTTTCAGTTTTTTTGTTATTATGGGAATTAAATTGATCTAATTTAATTCATTAAAAATATGATTTATTGGGTTTTTATTTGAAAGTATAAAATGGATTTTTTGGGATGAATTTGGGGGGATTTTTCTTAAGAAAAATATATTTTCTCTCATCTTCTTCTTCTTCTTCTTCTTCTTCAAAGAACAAATTCCTCAAATATTTTGAATTTTTCTTAAGTTAATTTTTGAGACGAATAAATTAATTTTTTGTTTTTGTGAATTTTCTTATTTCTACAATTTTTTTTCTTAAAACAAATAAATTAATTATTTGTTCTTGGGATAAAATTTTGTTATATATCTTATTTTTATAAATCAAGACAAGGAAATTGATCATCTACCATTATTCATGACATCAAATTTTGAGAATAAGCATTTTTGGCTCAAATTTTAATTTAATATTTAATTTAATTTTTTTTTACAATTAATTAGTCATCATGTAGATTTTTTTAATCTTTTGTTATTTTTTAATTTGTTTATAAAATTTGGTTATGTGATTTGATATTTTTAGTATATTTTATTTTATTCTTCCATGTTTATTTTATTGTTATTTTTTTGTTGTTGTTGTTGTTGTTATTATTATTATTATTATTATTATTATTATTATTATTATTATTATTATTATTTATTATTTAATTGTTCATATTATTATTATTATTATTATTATTATTATTATTATTATTATTTTAACGTGCTTTAACATATTTTGTTTATTTTATTTATTTTCACTTTTGCTTACTTGATTGTTTATTTTCTTTATTGTTCATTGTTATTATTATTTGATATTGTTATCATTATTATTATTATTACCATTATTTTTATTATTTATGCTTTTTATGCATGTTGAATTTTATTCTTGTTATTATTTATGCTTTTTATGCGTGTTGAATTTTATTCTTGTTATTATTTATAGTTTTTATGCATGTTGAATTTTATTATTGTTATTATTTATATTTTCATGCATGTTGAATTTTATTATTATTATTTATGCCTTTTATCCATGTTGAATTGTTAATTGTTATCTTACATATTTTATTATGTCATTTAATTGATTTGTCATACATGATATATTTTTATTTATTTTATTTTAATTTATTTTTTAAATGTTGTATGTTTAAATTCATTTTTTGTTACTAACATCACTTTTATTTGTGTTTTTTATTTCAATACTTATTTTTTGTGTGTTAACTTTTTCAATGGCAAGTAGGAGTTCATGGAGATTTGAAGATACTATTTGGGAGTTAATTTTTCATTTTTATTATTATTTTATTATTTTGGATTTATTTTGTTTTTATATGTAATTTATAATAAATTTATTTTTCATGCACGTTAATCAAAAAATCACAAAAAGTTTATATTAATAAATTGGGATTTTGTTAATAAAATGGGACCAATGTCCTAATTTAAAGCTAAAAATCCACTTTTAAATAGAAGAGTTAAATTTCCTCAAAATGGGATCACTCATCCCGATTTTTCCAAATATGCCAAAAATGACTTTTCGATTTTCTAAAGTGAACATGAAGGAATCAATGTTCCTATCTTAAATAATATCCCGATTTATGAATGTTTATTTATTTATTTGAATTTATTATTTATTTATATTTTGCTTTTATTTTATTTGGGGGGATTATATTTTTGTCCCAACTCTTAAGAACCTTTTTTTTTATTTTGGGGGATTGTATTTTGCCCCACTTTTTATTTTTTTAGTTTGCTTTATTATTTTACCACTTTTTTTATTGTTTTCATGCGTGCTTGATTTGCGCTTTATTTTCTATACATGACCGAGTGAGAAGAGAGATAGAAATTTGATATTAAAAAACCCATTTATAATTAACCAAAGCATTAATAAGAATAAAGTTCTGAATCTTTCTCTGGTTTAAGACCTCCGAGGTTAGACGAACTTTTTCAATTTCTTGCAAATTGGGTGGCGACTCCAAAATACCTTAAAGGTGCCTAAAGGCTTTATGGGATTAGATGATCTTTTCAGTGTTATATTTGAAAGATGTGTCTAAAATATCTAATGATTGCCCAAGATTAAAAGACACAGACCCTCTCGGGCTCTAAAAGCGGGTTCCGGGGAATCGATCGGGTCTGGTGCGCGTCGCAGCACGCCTATAGGGTCTAAGTGCTGCAGCTAAAGTGTTCGATTCCTCTGAAATCCCAATGCATATGGAATCCTCTGAATTCTTAAAGTACATATTATTTCTATATTTGATTATTCTTATACCTACGGGTACTAATGCTATAGTGTGTATCTCCGGATACAAATGCGATTACTGTACTCTTAAGTACTGATACGATACCCGTTATCTGCATTTTTGAATTGCAGGCAAGGCTTAATAATTAAATAAGCTATAATGTGTAAGTGAATGTGATGTGATATAAGAACATGTAAGTATTATGCTATTGACTGGCATGTGATAACGTGAATTGGAATGTGAGTATATAGCTTGCTTTATGATTATTGAAAGTGTACTTTAAGTATGATTACGGGGTGTGTACTATTGTTACTTAAGAATGTTATGATTTTATATATATATGCCTATTTTGTATGTTATTTCCTCGCTAAGCATTATCGCTTAGCACAAATTTTTAATCTGTGTAGGTTTAGAAGCTAAGTGATTTGAAGGAAGGCTCTGCATACGAACGGCCAACACTAGGACTTTTTGTTAGTGTAGGTTTTGTGATTTTGTATTATGTAATTATGCTTAATCATCATGGGTATGCAATATGTATATATATAAATAACTAACTTAGTAATGTAACTCTGGAGCATAATGTAAAATATCTGTATATAGAAGTATTTGTAACTGAGATGAGTATATGAATGTTGATGCGTGTTAGTAATTCATCGCTACAAGGAAAAACGAAATTAATTGGTTTAGGATTGTTATAGGTTAAAGATGTGATTTGTGATGTGGTGTGTCATGATAACCATTATTGTCTACCGCAATAAAGCTGTGTGAGTGGGTGGGAATGGGGTGTTACAATGTATATGTTAAATTTAATTTCAGAATGTATTATTTCTATATGTTTATTTTTTTTAGCTTTAGTTCTCTCTGTGGTCATATATTTAGAACATATCTTGTTATGTATCTTTAATTATCTTGCAAGAATTGGTATTTATATTAATCTGTTCATATTATAATTATATGTTATGAGAAATAAAGTAAAAATAATAGAGCGCTCTCACTAAACTTTTAGCTTAGCATGTGGTATTTTCTACGCATAGATTAAAGAACACCATTCACGAGATAAAATAGATTAATCTAATGGATCTATATCAAGCTAAAGTTATGTCAAAGCTAAAGAGGTGGATGTATTTTGAAAAGGGTGTATATTGTATATCTTGGATTCTCTTCTTTTAGCATGTATACTCAATAGACAGTTTTGGAGATATGTAAATTTAATTTGAGAGTTAATTATGTAATTATGTTGTAAGTAGTTGTTTTGATTTAGTTGTTATATATATATATATATATTGATTTTGTTTGTGGCATGTTTATGAAAAGTATTGAACTATCTTATGAATATGAGATTTTTGGATGATGGGCATTGTATTTGTGTTGGTTTTGAATTGATTGGTGGATAATGTGAATTGAGATGCCTATATAAGTGTTTATTTCTTTATGAACAGGGGAAAATGTGACCCTTATAGAAGAAATTATGTCTGGTTTTTTTTCAGAAATGTATAGTGAGGTTTCAATTAGTTAGATAAGTTGAAAGAAATTTTATAATTCATTTTTTTAAGTGCCTTTAGATTGTTGTGTAGCATCCGATACTCGGATTGTTCTTCAGTCTGAGTAAAGGGTGTTACATTTCTCTTCTTTTCTAGGTACATATGAGATCATATGCCATATTTATAACGTCAATTTTACCTCTACACATTTTCCTTTGAGTGTGTGACCTATTGGACTTCCATACCATGTCAACAGATCATAATAAAATATTTTGTTATGCAAAATTATATATTTTGAAATCTTCAAATTATTATTTATTTTCAATAAATAACTTCTTCTTTTTTTAAGTCAATAGAGGTTTCTAGTCAAGTATTATGACTATTTAGGTGTTAAAAGGTTAGTGGTCTTACCATTTTACACTTCCATATATAATTACTATGCAATCAACTTATTTAACAAAACTTTATCTTATTCAGGTTTAAGTATGGACTTTATGTTAACTCAAGTTTAATTAATGATATCTAATTAATCCCTAAATATATTTATTCTTCTATTTGTAAATTTTTATTCTAATGATGCCCTTTATGTTAATCTTATTCATAAGCTTCATTTTGCTCTCACTAGAGACTTCTGACTAAAGATGCAATACAAGAGGTGAGATGAACTCTCTAAATTTAAACTGGACTGGTGAATCTTTTATTGATCACTTAATTATTTTCAAGTGATTCATTTTATACCCAATCTCCAAGATATGAACACCCATAGCTGAACCATGAATAATGGAGTCAATGTATAGTACTTGGCACTTAAGATACTTTGGTTATCTTAAGTCTAAGAATACTTGCACCATTGATATGATAATATGCTTTTAGTGATATAAATTATTCATCCATATGAAGCTCTCATACTTAGGTCTCTAATGAGCTTGTTTCTTAAACAAGTATCCATAGTTAATCATAAAGATCATTATGCTCATAGCTTGTGAGAGTTATTACTTAACCTAGTCAATAAGTATAATATGTACCAGTTTATTTGTATTAACAATGTCCCATCTTCTTAATACTATGATTAGGGATAATTTAGGTATATACACATTTACAAGTAATAAAAATCTCACATCATGAACTCTTAATGATTTTTTTGTACTGTGTATTATATACCAATTTAGGTCTTTCTACAAGAAAATGTAAACCATAAGCATTAGATAATAATAAATGCCATTATATACAAATATAAATGAAATGTACATGAAAGAGTTCCTATTACATATAGGCTTTAGGGCATATAACTAGCCCACACAATCAATACTAAACAAACCTCAAATCCCATCAAATGTTTTATTTTTTCCACTTTTCTCTA
Organism: Excoecaria cochinchinensis; assembly: GCA_947683425.1. Taxonomy (NCBI): domain Eukaryota; kingdom Viridiplantae; phylum Streptophyta; class Magnoliopsida; order Malpighiales; family Euphorbiaceae; genus Excoecaria; species Excoecaria cochinchinensis. The sequence goes on from CANTUQ010000013.1 coordinate 16,739,525, forward strand.
GTGCAAAGAGTCCCAATAAGATAAGAAAAAAAGACCTTTTACATTTAGTAAGGCCCAATAAGACCAAAACAGCTTGTAGGTTGCCCAATGTAGGAAAGTTCCAGCTTAAGCAACTTATCATAATAGCCATTGAAATATTTTTTGGATTAACAATTATAACAACACTTGCAATAAGGTGGGCCCCATAATTAAAAGAGTTATACTCCATTTCATTTTCCATTCAGTGATGATTTAGGTCGGCTATAATAACACCCTTATTCTCAACATTTATAGCCATAAGCCCCTCATTAATGCCCTTACCATACCCATTGTCCACCAATTTACCTTAAATCTTTCTATGATATAATCCCCATCGATGGGTTCTTTCCCACATTGAGACCCACTAATGTTGCTTCTTCCAAATTTGTCCAATTAATTGCCATGGCTTCACTGGACTACTAATCACTGTCAACCATGGAAATTATTGGTGGAATATCCTTAAGCCATTTGTTTCTAGTTGAGAATTATCAGTGCATATTCTGTACTCGAATAGTCTCATCACACTGTCTTTCAACAACATTATATTTTTTAAAAAGGATGGCCTAACTTCCTACAAATAAAACATAATGTAGGTAAGCGTTCATATTAGAAGAAGGCCACAATCTAGCCACTGCTTCTCTTCTTCAATTTTATATTCTAATTAAGCATTTTATGATCATCTAGCATAGAACAAACCCTCATGTACTCCTCCAAGTATCAATGAAAATTTTAGGGTCTACACTTAAAAACTCACCAAGTAATTTTCCAAAACTTTGATTGACTCTTTCAAACATGAAACCAGGAGGTAAATCATGCACTTGAACCTAAAAGCTAACCAATAAACAAGTCAACTTTGTGAGGTTGGTGTTCTGCATTCAATCTTTTAAAAATAAAAAGATGATTATCAAATGTCCATAGGCACCCATCAATAACACTTTGCATGTCAATTTCATGAAAAAGTAGGAAAATGAATAAATTGAGATTTAAATATTTGATATAGGCTCACATAACATGCCTCTAGTTTGAAGTAATTATGTGGTTCATTGATGGAAAATTGATGGCTTTCTCAATATAACAATGTCAACCAGACTCCATTGGTTATCAATAGCCTACTCATTAAGTTCCTTCTCTTCAAAGACACCTCCTTCTTCGTCTTCCAAGAAAATTTGGGCATTAAGGTTCTCTTTGTGTTCAGCACTAGTAATGCTAGTCGCCATAGCATTCTTATTCAAAAGACTGGGGAAAATAGCAAATGAAATGCAAGGACATATTGAAAAAAGATAAATAAAAAGGTACTTGCTAGAAAAGCAAGATAGCGAAAAAACTTGTTAGACAACAAGACAACTTAGCTCAGTAACTTGTGTGTTCGGTAAAGTTGTAGGTTTTTAGTTTTTTGTTTTTGAAATCTAAAAACTATTTTTAGTTTTTGTTATTTGTTTTTTAAAAAAACTGTTTTATATATTTAAAAATTTTATCATATTTTTTTAATTATTTATGTATAATTTTTAATTATTCATGTACATTATAATAATGACTTTGGTGGTAGCAGTGACAGCGGTGGCGGTGTCGTTATGGTAATAGTGGCGGCAGCATGGTGGTAGCGAAGGTGGCAGCAGCGTGGTGGTGGTGGAGGCAGTGGTGGTGGTGTAGGCGGGGACAGCGTGGTGGTGGCGAAAGTGATAGCAGCGTAATGGTGGGGTAGCGACAGTGTGGTGGTAGCTGAGGCAACAGCGGCGTAGTGGTGGAGGCGATGGCAATAGCGTGGCAGTGGCGGTGGCAACGGCATGGTAGTGGCGATGGTGGTGGAGGCGGTGGCAGCGGTGTGGTAATGGCGGCGATGGTGGAAGCAACGACAACGACGGCGGTGTTGGAGGTGGCAACAGCATGGTGGTGGCGGAGGTGATAGTGGCGTAGTGGTAGGGTGGTGACTACATGGTGGTGGTGGCGGTTGAGGCGACAACGGCGTAGTAGTGGAGGCAGCGACAGCGTGGTGGTGGTGGAGGTAGTGGCAACGGGATGATAGTGGCGGTGGCAGCAGCGTGGTAGTGGCAGTGGTGGTGGAGGCAGTGGCAGTGTGGTGGTGGTGGAGGCTGCGGTGTGGTGGTGGTGGTGGTGGTGATCAGGGGCGGAGCCAAGACCCTAGGGTCAGAGGGGGCACACTGTCAGTACCATATAGCTCCGCCTTACATTATAATATTATTATAAAAAAATAAAAATTTAAAACACATATAAATTATACCATAAAAATATATTTCATTTAAAATTAAAAAATAATAATGAATAAAATAAAATAAAAATACAATTTTAATAATTGTTCTCGACGTGATTTCATATTTTGAAATTGTTAAATAATTAGCTTATTGTCGTCTATATTATCAAATACATCTCTTTCTGTCCAAGTGATTAGATAATCATTCATCCAAACATCTCCCATTCAGCCCCTCCGACATAGACATCAAAAGTGGCAGGCCATCACAAAAATATCCTCAGGCAACTTGTATCTTGCCTTAATCTCGGCTACCTCAGGAGTTGCTAACTTAGTGTGTTTGTTCACATGTGCCCTAGTGCTATACGGCTCTGAAAAGCTAATGTCCATTCTTGGGAAATCATTAGAAGCCATTCTTAAGGTAGGAGGATTGAATTAGGTATGAAGGGTTTGTTCTAAAGTCATGCAATTAGATAGATCTGCTAATGACAATGTCTTAATTAGAAGTCCTCTATAAACCAATAATTCTTAGTAAAGAGCAGATTATATTCATGCATAGAGCTTTTTCTTTTTATTTCAATCCTTAATTTTCAACCATTATTTAATGTAAGACAAACAGCTATATATCACCGTCCTTTGGTAGAAGTTTTGAATTCAATATATATAAAAGGCATTTGATGAACCAAGTGGACATTTGCCTAAACACAAAAAACTCGTTGCCTTTAAACAATCAAAATTTAACTAAACTATAATTAATTTATGTTCTTATTATTTTAAAACTTCTACCAATTGATTCACTTGAACAATTCTAACGTCATTATCAATTTATTCAATAAATTAACGAATAAAAGATAGAAATAAAATAAAAAAATCCAGAACTTAAAAAGCACATGTACATATTTTTATTTGAAAATTAATATATTTTCTTTAGATAGTTGAAACTGCCTTATAATTTGGTCAAAATAGTTTGGTTGATTCACTCTTTTTAAAAGGGAAGTTAATCATCTGAAAACCAACAGCTAGAAAGAAATAAATCAACAAATTCTTATGATCAAACAAACATAGGAGCGAAAAATAAAAACATTGCAAATTATCATAATAGATATTCAAATGATCAAACCATACCTTAAAAATGGAAGAGATGATAAATACAGAGCTAGAAAATTAAGAATCGTGCAATTAAGAAGAAAAAGAGAGATACGATGGCCCTAAGCATGCAAAAATCAAAGACTATAGATTTCTGGTGGGTCGAGCAGGGGAGCCAAGGAAGGAAAGAAAAGAGAAAAGAAAAAGAAACAAAAAGAAATGCAAGAGCAAAATGACATCGTTTTAGGAGTAAGGGGGCAGATTTTTTTATATTCCCATAAATATTAGATTTTCTATCCGTATTATTTGAATAATGGTGTTACAAATATACTCTCTTATAAATAAATTTTTAATTTTATTTATGCGCCCAAAATATCGAGGGCAAAATTTTAGAGGGGGCACTTAAAAGGTTCATAATTCTAATTTATATATACATATTTAAAAAAAAATAGAAATTGAGGGTGTGCATGTGCACACCCTCAATTACATGTAGCTCCGCCCTTGGTGGTGATAGAGGTGGTGGTGGTGAAGGCGACAATAGTGTGGTGGCGGTGAAGGCGACAATAGTGTGGTGGCTATCGCTGTGGTGATGGAGATGCAGCGGTGGTGGTTGAGGTGGCAGCGGTGTGGCGACGGTGTGGTAGTGGTGGAGGAGGCAACGTGGTGGTGGTGGAGGAGACGGCTGCAACGTGGTGGTGGTGGAGGTGGCAGCCGCAGCGGTGGTGATGGTGGAGACGGCTGCAGCGTGGTGGTGGTGGAGGTGGCAGCCGTCTAGTGGTGGTGGTGGAGGCGGTGGCGACATGGTGGTGGTGGTGGAGGTGGCAGAGGCGTGGTGGTGGCGGCAGTAATGTAGTGGTATGGTGGTAGTAATGGCGGTGTGGTGGTAATAAAAATAAAGTAACAAAATTCTAAAAATCTCATTTTGAAAATTTTTATTTTCTGTTTTAGATTTGAAAATCAGTTTTTTAAATTTTAATAAAAGCTTAAACGAGAAGAATTTTGCCAAATGAATTTTAGTTTTATTTTTGAAAAAATAAACAAAAAATCGAAAATAAAAACATCACCGAACGCACCCTTAGAAAACGAAAATGTGGAAAAAACTAGTTAGGTCACCCAAGTTAGGACCTGACCCGGTGTGATTAAACATAAATAAATTAATAATTAATTTTATTTTTTTAATGTGATTGGTAACTGCCACATTCTCCTTTTAGTTATGCTAGTGGTCAGTTACCATTTTTTGATACCGAACGTAAAAACAACACAGAACATAAGAAAAAAATACAGGGAAAAAGAAAATCTCGGTCTTCTATCCGTGTAATTTTTCTTCTTAAAGATTGGTTATTCAATTCTTAAAGATTAAAGCTTGGATTTCTACTAAAGTTATTTATGTTGTGAACATCCTTTTCCATACAGTTCGTCATTTATTGCCGTAATTGTATGTTCTGCCATACATTATGATCACGGGTATTTTTTCTTTATTTGTGAAATACATGTGAATCATATGAAATCTACATTGGTATCAGAATTTTAAGGTTACTTGTGTGGTTGATTTTTGCTTTTAATCCCCCGTAATTGATTTTTTATGTGAAATTCTTTTTTCTTGTTCACGGCATAATTAATCTAATTTTGTTGTTTTAAAAATATGCAATATTGGTCGGTAATGAAAGAGAAGAGTAGGAGCTTTACTTAGGATTAGTTAAGAAAGGTTAGGCGCTATTTAGTTCTGGAAAATAAAGTCAATTTTTCAGAAAATTATTGCAAGAAAATTAAAAAACGGAAATTACTGTTTAGTTGTAATATTTTTCAATTTAGAAAATTAGAAAACTATTTTCTAAATTTTTCAAAATTAAAATATTGTATAAAAAATACAAAAAAATATGTGTTCTTATTTTTCCTTTATTAAAAGAGAGTTCAAATTCAACTATATTACATTTTTTTTCTAATTTATAAAAAAGAGATCTGATACAAAATTGTAAAGAAAATGAAAAATGAAAATACAGATAAAAGGAGAGAAGCAAACATAATTTTCATTTTCTAATTTTTTATTTTAAAAAATAAAAAAATAGAAAAATAAGAAATGAAAATGAACATCGGAAAAAAAAAATAGAAAATATTTTCTATAACTAAATAGCCGCTTATTTTCGTCCTTTTCCGGAAAGATAAGGATGCATAATTATTTTCTTTTGTTGGTTCTACGATTTGAACCTATGGCATCTTGCTTTGTATGTGCCCAGCCATTTGACCTTCCTTGTTTTCGTTCATATGATTAAAAGAATGATATGTGAGTTATATCTTTGTATAAATTAATTATTAATTATTAATTATTAATAGCCACTTTAAAAAAATAAATTATTTTTAATTAATTTATGAAAACATATTTTTTGAATAAATTAATTATTTGTTAACTAATTTATCAATATGATTTATTTATTTATTTATTTTGTATTTGTTACATAAAATGATGGCGAAGACAATAATAACTGCCCGTGGCTATTAGAAGTGCTTGATAAAGAGAAAGAATTAATGATAAGATTATTTAAAAAATAATAATGATAAGATAGAGGTTTAAAACACATACACATGGAATAAAGTGGTAGAGAAAATGAAATTATGCATTTGATGAACCATATAATAAGGATTAATGGATTAATTCAGGGGGTTTATTGGGCGATGAGAAAAAGTGTAATACTTTGAAGCATAGTTTATCAAGGTCTTTTCGAACTAGCCTTGCACAAAGAAGAAGAAAAGATATATAAAATTAAGGGTGTACACGACACAATCTAATTAGAGGATTTACAAATCTCCATATTATCTTGAAATTTTAGATATTTTAAAAATTAAGTATTATTATTATTTTAAAAATTCGGGACAATTCAATACAGTTTTTATAAAATTCGAAACAAATCGGTTTGATTTTTTGTTCTTTCGGTACAATATAATACAATCTTGTATTTCGAATAATTTAATATTTTTAAAAATTTGTAAAATAAATATACATAATAATAAATACAAATATAATTAAAATATCTCAATAAGTACAATTAAAATTTAAGTCAAAGTACAAAATTTAAAAATTAACATTCAATATTTATTTTCTGCATTATGTTTACACTAATTTGAGGATCTTGAGCAATATCTTAAAAAAATAATAAAGATTAGACTACAAAAAATATAAATATTAAATATACAATTTTAAAATTTACTCAAAATATAATAATTACCTGATTTAAATTTTTCAAGTTATTTTATTGATGTCTCTAAAGCAAAAGTATAGCCGTTATCAAATAGTTTTGATAACAATTAAGAATTTCAACTGTAATTGGAATTACAAAATTTCTAATTTTTTTAAAATCCTTCTATAGTGGTAAAAGCTGATTCAGAAGCTCCAATAAGTGAGTATTGAACAATCAAGACATCTCTAGCAACCGTAACTAAAATTAGATAATTTGGCTCATTAATCTTCCACCAACTTAAAAAATATAAAATTAAATTCAATTTTTAATTCTTGCCTAAAATACAAAATAAAAATATTTCTGCCTAAAAATTTTTAAATTTAATTCTTAATTCATTCTAAAATATTTTAATTTTTTTCTTTTATCATTTCTAAACGTACAACAAAATTTTTTTATTATAATAATTATATATAATTATATTATTAATTTATATAATCGTATGCGTATTAAGCCAAAAATAAATTATTACTATTTGAGTCACACTATATGTAAATGAGAATAATTGATAAGGTGATTATATACACATATAATTATATTAATTAGTAAAATTTCATTATATATAATTACATTATTAATTTACAACTCAATTACTCATATAGGTATTGTACCAAAATAAATAAGTACTAGTCGAGTGATACTAAAATAAATTGAATTAATTGATAAAATGATTATGCACTCATATAATAAGTTAATTGGTAAAATCTCATTATTTATAATAACTATATATAATTACATTATTAGCTTACATACTCATATATATATTATAGCAAAAATAGATGGGTATTAGTTGAATGATACTAAAAATAAATGAAATTAATTGATAAGATAATTATATATTCATATAATTTAATGAATTGGTAAATTTCATTATATATAACAATTACATATAATTACATTCTTAATTTAAATGCTCAATTACTCATATAGGTATTGTGTCAAAAATATATGAGTAGTAGTTGAGTGATATTAATAGCAAATTAAATTAATTGGTAAGGTGATTATATACTCATCTAATTAGATGAGTACTAGTTGAGTGATATTAATAATAAATAATATTATTGGTAATATGATTATATACCCATATATTTACATTCACTACAAAAAAAATAGGGAATTAGCGACGGCAATTTCCGTTGCTAATTCCATTAATTCCGTTGCTAATTAATTTTAGCGATAAAACGACTACCTGTCGCTAATTCATCCGTCGCAAGAAATTTTGTGACCAAAATATAAACAGTCACTAAAAATAGCGACTGCAAATTCCGTTGCTAAAAATGAAATATTCCGTCGCTAAATAATCCCTAAATTAGTGGCAGTAAATATTAAAAAAATTAGCGACAAAAAGTTATGTCGCTATTCCGTCGCAAAACTTATTAAATTTTTTATTATTTTTTTCAATTTAATTTATTATTATTATTATTATTATTATTATTATTATTATTACTACATCACAAATTTAATTTATATAAATAGTAATTATTCAATATTATTAACAATACTATTAATTTAAAAATATAATATTATAAAAATATATTAAATTGTACAATTTAGTGACGACTATATGTTGTCGCTAATCCATTGCTGATTTTTAAATTTAAATTTTTTTAATTTATTTAAACATCATTAAACAATAAACAATAAATTAATTCATTATTTACATAAAATTGAACAATGAATATGCATATGTATATAAATGCAAATTATAATCCAATTTATGAATTTATAATATAAAACATAATATCAATACATATAGTATATATAATTAAAATTTCTTGAAAAAGTAAATAAAAACTATACCTAGAAAAATGCAAAATTAACTCAAACAACAATGTATTTCTGCAACTGATCATGTATTACTTTCTACAGCAAATCTCTTTAATGCGCATGTTTAATAACTTCCGAGAAGAGCCAGTACCTTCCTCCATAGCATTCTTAGCCAATTAACCATATTTCTTCACATTCTCTCTCACTTCGCTGCCAATCTGTCCTCCCATTAATTCTTTTACACCTTTTTTTAAATATTCAATCTTCACAAACCCTTTCACTGACCCATTACATGTCTATACTCTTAATCCTACTTTGATCTCTTCCTCTGCCATTCTTGCATTCAGAGGCTACTCGGCCATCATTGGCCAACCAAGAATTGGCACATCTGCACATAGTATATATATTCTCTTTTAATAATAATAATAAGTATAGATAACTGGCAATTCTTTAATTTTCTTTCCAGAAATATGAGACAATAAAAATAATTATCAATGCAACATAATCTTCCATATGCATGAGTAAATTCATGACTGATACCTTAACCAAAACTCAACAATCAAAACTTCCCAACTTGACACAAGTGCATGGTAGAAATTAATATTTAAGCCAACATGTTACCGCACAAATAAAATTTAGTTTTGGATGTATCAAGCCAACAAGAATGGAACATGTGACCCAAAAAAACACAAATAGAAGAAAAAAAACTGAATAGAGTACAAGTTTTACTCCTGGAAGGTCACTAATTCTTTTCTCAAGGTATATTAGCATTGGTCTCCATCATCTGCCAAGGAATTTCATTGGAAAAAGAAAAGCAAAGGTTATAATTGCAAATACATAAAATATAATATAATGTTTCTCAACACCCGGAAAGAGTAATATAAGATGTCCAAGAATAATAAACCTGAAAGAGAGACCTCATTTGTGGTACAATATACCTTCCCTAAAATTTTACCATATACCCTCTCTAAATGTAGATAACTTGCAAGTAAAATGTAATTAACTTTAAAATTTTACTTTAATTATAGAGTCCCCTACTTCATCTCCCACACTACTCCAGTCCCATCTACTTCAAGATTTGCAATTCCATTTCCTAAAATTGGAATATGCCTGTACATTTTACCATTGAATACAAATATATGAAAATTGCCTCTTAGCAATAAAGTTAAATAATCAATACATGTTTATCGAACCTTCAACTAAATAACGAATTAAAATTCTATATAAAATCAAGCAAAAGTTAAAGTAAATGGACAAATAAAAGAAAAAAAATCATGGACCAAATGGCTTAATACAGCAGAGCAATATTTGCACATTTTAGCAAGTGTGTACAAGTATGCAATATAACTTAATTTATATCAAAAAATTCATCAGTACTTTAGTCCCTCCAATTCCAAAGTTACACATTTTCATTAGTAAAAGTACAAGGACTAAACTAATAAATTTGCAACATCCAAGACCACAGTGTTTTTTTCAGTCATCTAAATAGTGTCTTTTTCAATAAACCAATTCTAAATTGGATACAGGTTCATGAAATGGCTTTATTTGGTATGAATCACTTGCATCATTTTTTTTTGCCTACGACAAACTTTAAGTTATAATCTAGCAATTTGGCTCACATCTGAAAACAAGGCCATAAAATTATAAAGGCATCAACCATATTGATAACAATCAAGTCTAAACCACTGTCACTATAACAGAGATATATATATGAAAGCAGCTGCATTTAATCCTAGAGATTTACCTTCACCGGAGAGACCATCACTGCAGACGAAAAGCTCAAGACACTCGAAACCCATCGTCGGTGGTCACGCCCCCTAGCTCCCGATCGTTAGGCCGAAATCAATGTCCAAAGGTAGCGATTCCTCTGCTCCGATCTATTCATCGGCGGCGAGTGAGGATGATTGGTAGGTATGGGGGGACTCACTTGATCTCTAGGAGATCGGTGGTGGTATTCGTGTCGCCATCCGCCACCGGAGTTAGCCAAAAAATGGGAGAGAAGTTTCGACTTCTCTCCCTCAAACAGGAGACAAAGATGGCAAGACAGCGTGGGGAGATGGAGGCGTTGGCTATCGCCGGCACTGATGGGCCAATCTTCACTTCTCCGGTGGTGGATCGCTGGCTCCGGTGCTCCATCCCTTGCTCTCTCTCTCTCTCATTTTTGCTCTCTCTCTCTGCATTTCCCCCATTTTGTTTTGTTGTTAATTGTAAGAAATTAGACTAAAGCTAATAAGGGACAAGGGACTAATTTTTACTTTTTTTTCAAATAGCGACTAAATGTACTGTCACTAAATTTTACTAAAATTAGCCACTAAAATAATTGCAAATAAAGATAGAAAAAATTACCTAAAAAATTTAGCAACCAATCGCTATTTAGTCGCTAAATTTAAATATCAATTAGCGACTCTAATACCGTCGGAAAATTATTTTCAAAAATAGAAAAGATGAATACGCTTTAGAAACAAATAAACTGTTGCTAATTTAGTTACAAAAAAAACGCCATCAATTGCCTCCAAAATTTAGTGACTGATTATTTTTTTGTCAATATTTCATCGCTAAATTTGTCACAAAAATAGAAAAATGGATTTTTACGATGAATTCTGAAAGCGGTCGCTAATATGTCGCTAATTAGCAACGGAAATATATTCGTCGCTAATTTTAGTCGCTAATCTGGATTTTTTTGTAGTGATTAATTTGTAAAATTTCATTATAAATAATAATAGGGATGAGCATGGACCGGTTAATCAGTCTATGAGCCCCCAAAAAAAATCAGTTCATTAATATCAATTTTTTCAAAACATTAATCATTAACCGGTCCATTATTATCGGTTAAACAGTCTATCAATTTTGAATTTTCGGACCGATTAACCAGTATTTTTCGGTTAACCACTACAATTATAAGATGCATTGATAAATAAAAATTAAAATGTTCAAGATACTTAAAAATTAAAATTTTTTCACTATAATATAACATCATTGTTGTTAAAATAAAAATTTTTGGTAGACATAAGCCACTTTATTTTTAAGAATTAAGACTTAATAAGTAAATAAATTAACCGATGTGTGGTCACCCCTAATTAGATGAATGGTTATATTTACTAATAGCCAATTAAAAAAACTTAAAAACTTAAAAATAATTAGGATAATGAAAAAAAGTGTAGCAAAAATATTTAAAAAATACACAAAATTATTAAAATAAATACATTCAATGCTAACAACTCTTTTGCTTTATTTCTTTTAACTTGACACATATTATTTTTACATATATAATATAAACTATCTCCGTACTAAATATTGAATTACAATATATTAAAAAATTTAGTTTTTCTTTTTGAAAGTTATTAAAAATTTTAGTTAATATATTAAATTATTAATATTATATAATTTTTTGAATATATTCTTATTTTTATTATTGGAAAATAAAGAAATAATAAGAAATACTAAATATAAACATATTGAACAATTAATAACTTAACAAAAATGTCTTTAAAAAAGACTAAATTGAAATTGAAATATATTTTAAAACAAATGAAAATTAAAGGAATAAATATGAAAATAATGAAATAAAAAATAATCGGTTATCGGTTCGGTTAACCGGTCCATGAGCAAAAACAAAATCCAGTCCATTAATATCAGTTTTTTTTTTTCAAAACTAACCATTAACTAGTCTGTTACAATCGGTTAACCAGTATGTCAGTTCGATTTCGGATTGGTTTTCAGTTAACCGCATCAACCGATTTTTTTGCTCATCCCTAAATAATAATTATATATAATTATATTTTTAATTTACATACTCATATAGGTATTATGATAAAAATAGATGAGTACTACTTGATTGAGACTAAAAGTAAATGAAATTAATTGATAAATTCATTATGCAATAAATTGTTAAGTTTATATATCTATATAAATATTTGTGAAAAAAAAGAAAAAAAGTAGTAGTTGAGTGATATTAAAGGCAAATTAAATTAAACACAAATTATTTTAGTTACATATTTATATTCATATATTTAATAATTTTACAACAATTAAATTTATTTTATTAATAATTAAAATATTCATTTTAATTTATTAACTAATTATTATCTTAATTTCACACATCAAAATATTTAATACAAATAATTATGAAATTAAATTTATATAATAAATATAGAATAGAAATTATGAATATATATATATATAAATCATTAGTATTATATATAATAATTAATGAATATTGGTTCTTTCAGTTCTAGAATAGTTTGGTACAATTCAATACCATTCTCGGTCCGGTTCTAGACAAAATATACAGATCTATTTCAAATAAAATCAATGGCACAATTCGATTTTATTCTAGTAAAAAAGTCAATGGTACAATTCGGTTCTAGATTTTTTTCTTTGATACTTCGGTTCGGTATAGAAAGATCTAGATTCGTGTACACCACCAGTATAATTGATACCATTTGAATTTCAATTATCAGCTTAAAATGATATTCAAATACTGAAAAATTTTGTTAGGGGTATGCCCTAGAGCCCTTGTAGAATAGGAAATTTTATAATGTATATGAACCCATTTTTATTTATGAGAAGGTTATATTCATTTATTAATGCTATATTATGAGTACCTTTTGCTTGATATTATATCTTAAAATAATAAATGTATTCCTTGGTATTATCAATACAGTGCAAAAGCAATCGTGAAAAAGATCATGATGTGAGATGCCTGTTGATGTAAAAGTGTTAATACCTAAATATTTCTAGTCATAGTATTAATAAGACAAGACATTATTAATACTAATAGACTAGCGCATGTTATGCTTTTCAAATGGTTCAAACAGTTGTTCTAATAACTATGATCATGAAAATGATCAAAGCTGATATATGGATGCTTGTTAGAAGAACAAGTACATTGGAGACTTTGCATGAGAATCCTCACATGGATATTAAATCAATGTCATTGAGAAATCTCCATATAGTAGTAGTGTAAGTATCCTCAGACTTGAGATTGTCAAAATTATCTTAAGTAGTGAGTAATTTTTTGACTCCATAACTACTTACCTCCATCAAAGGGTGAATATAGTTAGAAGGTTGGATATGTCATAACCTATTTGAAAATAGTTGAGTGATCAATAAAATAGTTGAGTGATATTTTGACTCCATAACTACTTACCTCCATCAAAGGGTGAATATAGTTAGAAGGTTGGATATGTCATAACCTATTTGAAAATAGTTGAGTGATCAATAAAAAATTCACCATCCTAGATTTATTATGCGAGTTATCTCACAGATTCAATAATACCTTTATTCAGAGAATCCTTGGCTAGAGTAGAATGCCAAGGTGGATGAGATCCATAAGGGGCATTTTGAGAACAATGATTAAATTATTAGAACAACTTTATTTAGATTTATATGAGTTGACACATTCTATACTCAAAAACTAAATGAGATAAAATTTAATGAAATCAGTAATTGCACAGTAACTGTTCTATGAAAGAATTCAATCAAAACTACTTGACTTTTCTGTAACTTGGGTAACCCTGATGCTTGACTAGAAGCCTGTCATAATTTATACATAAACATAAATATAAACATTAATTAGAGAATTAGTGTAATGGTTCAAAGAGTTTAAATTATGTAATTCATTAATTGCAATTATGACTATATTGCCAAATGAATTAGAAAACACAATGGGTCACACACTTATAAAAGAATGGTAAAATCTAAAAAAGACAAATATAATAATGTTTAACATTATTATGCATAGAGGAAATAAAAATGGTAATAATTTATTAAAGGAGTTTAATTAATTATGCATGCACAGAAAAATTCTGCAGAAAGGTTCGCGAAGCTTTCTACGCATGGTCTTTAATAACGGACCAAGCTGGTCCATTCTTATCTGAAATAAAATTATTGGACTATAAATGTTATACGACTAAAATAATAATATTGGCTCAATTGGAGAATCAATTAAAGGCTCAAAAGAAAAATGCTCTACGCAGGAGCACTTTAGGAGTGCCTTCTGTGCAAAAACTAGAATAAAAGGATGAATGGCCTATTTCTTGGGTTAAGTTAAATTAAATATGATCCATAAGTGTTATGAAACCTGCATATTTAATTTAGTTTGATTTGTGATCCATTTGGATAATTAAATTTAAGTCCACGCAGGAAAGCTCAGTTTTAGGGCTTCTGTTCATGGGCTTTATAGTGGAGGCCCAAACTGGATTTAAATAAATAAATTTAATTAATTAATTAATTAAGAGTTAATTATGATTTAATACTCCAGCCCTATTAAAATTCTAATCCTACTAAATTTATGCTTTTAACTTGGACCATAAAAGTAGTAGTAGGATATTAATAAAATTGGCAATAATTGTAAAATCAGACTTTTTTCGTTACGTCTTTCTTTGGCTAGTGTGTATGATTATTAGAGGTATTTGCCAATTTGACATTGTGATTTGCGACTTAATCAATAAAACTCCACAGGTGATTTTCCTAACATTTAGTCAGCTAATATAATTTTAGGGCAGATCTTAATTAGTTTGATTAAAATTTTAAATTTCGCTTATGTTTGTGCTGCATGTAACTAAATTCCAACATGGTATCAAAGCTAGGTTTTAGCCGTGAAATTATATTTTTTCTATTTTGCGGAATAACTTTCTATTTATGAGTTATTTATTTCATAAATTTTTAAAATTTTGATTTTGATGTTCATGAATGTTAGATTAAGAAATATTGATGTAACACCCCCATACTCCCTAAGAGGTTATGTGAGTGTACGACCAGACAAATATAATAAGTTCTGGAACAAGTCTAATAAAATATCATTTACAGGATGAATCGGGATTTGATATGTATATAGCAATCATACATGCTTTCAATAACTAACATCATGCCAATCAAATGTCTGCATATACATATTACATTTGTATTCATAATACGGTTTTACTTAACTCAACTTAAGTATTACAGGCTAAAATTATAATAATACTACATAAGTTCATATACATTACAAAAAGTTCAACATATTGCAAGGTACAAAAATTCTTTTTATTGGTTGGCATTACAGTTGTCGCAACTTTAATCCTCAGCTTCTTGACCTACACGGAGGAAAAACCACCGTGCAAAGCAATAAATCTTAGTGTGAAAAAATATAATGCATGATGATGATCCCTCACTAAAGTCATCCGATTGATAGACATATGCAATGCATAAATAATTTACAAAAAATAATCATGCAGGATTTTCCGCATAATCATCCTTCAATGTTTATATGTATCTGTTTATAGTTTCTTTCATAATAAATAAATCAATTGCCAAGCAATCATTATATATATATATATGTAACATAATATAACAGAGCAACATTGCAAGAAAAATCATAAATAGCGACGAAAAAATAGCGACGCTAAATAGTGATGAAATTACTATTTCGTCGCTATAGTTGTAGTAAAATTATAACGAAAAAAATTTTCGCCGATAAAATTGAAGTAAAATTCTCTCGCTAGATATAGCGAAGTAACATTTTAACTGTCACAATAAAAGGCACAAAAAAATTTACAACGACATTTAGCAACATAATAAGTTTTTCATTGCTATATTTAGCGACATAAATATTTTTTCCATTGTTAAATACAAAAAATAGGGACAAAAAATATTTTCCATCCCTATAAAGTATTTTAGCAACGGAGTAGAAAATTACTTATTCTGTCGCTATTTTTTATATTTAGCGATGGAAAAAATATTTTCGATTTTCTGTCGCTAAATGGAAAATGTAATGACCCGAAATCTTTCTAGTAGCATTTTGCTTAATTAGGGCAATTAGACAATTTTGATTTAGGGTTTTTAATTTTGGATCTAAGTGTAATTAGAAAAGATTACTTAATTGCATAGAATAAATAAGTTAAGCGACTAGAATGTATTTGTACATGATTAATTAACTCAAGCAGGATTAGTTTAACCTAATCTTGATTAGGCAGGGAGTTGTCCACATGGCTTGGGCATACTTTGCCAACCAAAGCCTTACATGCATACATAATCCTTTGGTTCAGACAGAGATTTACCTCTTTCTTTCTTTTTGGCTCTCTCTTTGCTCGAAAACTTAAGTCCCATTCTACCCTGCTTTCTTCTTTTTCTTCTTCATCTTTAGTTCTTAGTCAATGGAATTCTTATTGATTGGCTAAGTTGTGAGCTGTGTTGGGTGTTCTTGGCAAGTCAAGGTAAGTAATTGTGTTAAATTCTTCTTCTTCTTCTTCTTCTTCTTCTTTTGTGTGTTGAGTTAGAATTAATCCCTTGTCCAATTCTAGAAATTGGATGTGTGTTATAGTGGAAGAAATCAGAAAAGGTAAAGGAAAGGAGAAGCTTAGGGAGTCAAGTGTTAAGTGAGCTCTTTGGAGCAAAGGAGTAGAGGTTTGGGAAACTGTGTGATTGTGTGTTAAATTAATAGTTTATATAATTTAAATGTGTAATTGTGTTGTCTATTAAATTGAATTGAAGATGTGTATTTGTTATATTCATTCGATTTTTATGAAGTTTATTGACTTATAAGCACGAAACTCTATTTTATGAGACTTGAGAATTTGCTGTATAATTTTTGAGTTAATGGATATCTATTATGAAATGGAATGTGCTGAAGTGTTCATGCATGTGTTAAGGTAGTATAGGTTGAGTTTGGAGAATTGGTTATGCTAATTTAGTTAGTTTTAAGCTTGATGAGCATGAAAGTGTAAAACTGGTTTTAAGGTTCATCTTGACTTACTTGGATTGTTTATGTTATTAGATGAGTTTTACAACTCAAAAATGAATGAGGTTAATTGGATCAGAATCATAATGTCTATGTCTATAATTTCTATAGAATAGTCCTTTTGTTCTGAGGACTCTAAAGTCTTCAAAATTATCCATATGTGTAGCTAAAATTTTGTAGGAGGGCCTTTGGAGCAGTTGTGTTCCCTTGGCCATAACTCTTTGGTTTAAGTCCAAACATATTGAGGTTTATACCATTAGAAATTTAACATGTAGGTGATTATTTGGTTAGATGGCCATCTTGGCTAAAAATGGTGTTTTAGTTGGTTTTAGAAGTCATATTTATGAAAGTAGGAAAGGGCTTGAAAGAGGTAAGTGAGATGCTTCTGTTTTCCCCTTCTGTTTTGAATTTCCTTTGGTCACTGTCACAACAATTTGGTTGTCACCGTGAGATGCTTCTGTTTTCCCTTCTGTCTTGAATTGCTTTTGGTCATGATCATAACCATGTGGTTGTCACCGTGAGGTGCTTTGATTTTTCTTTCTGTTTTGTATTTCCTTTGGTCACAACCACAACCATGTGGTTGTGATCGTGAGGTGCTTCTGTTTTCTGTTCTGCCTTGAATTATCTTTGGTCACGGTCGCAGCCATTTGGTTGTCACCGTGAAATACTGGAATTATCTGCAATTCAACATAAAACATCATATATTGTTATTAAAAGTGTATGAGAATAGAATTCAACTAAATTTAGCATAAATTTATTGAAAACTATAATATGTTAACCTATATGAACATGTGTACATTGAATAATAAAGTGTGGGCTTATTAGATAAGCCATATGTGTGTGCAAGATATCAAATGATATGATATTGCTTAATGTGGGTATATGGATGTTATACAATGCTATAATGTGAATAATAAATGAATTAATAAGTTAGCCTGCAAGTCAAGTCGTGGATAGATAGGTATGCATATAGGGTCAAGTGCTGTAGCGATGCATTTTGATTCCCGTTTGGAATCCCCAACGTGTATAGAATCCCGTTTGGATTCACATAAGTGTATATATATGTGAATATTTCAGTACTTACGGGTACTAATGCAAAATTATTGTACCTATGGGTACTAATGCGTAATTGTTGTATCTACAAATACTAATGCGATATATGATATTTGCGAGTACTAATGCAATATCCCGTTATCCACTTCTAAGAGTATGCAAATAAGGTAAGAAATGAATGATGAATTAAAAGTAATGTGAATACTATATGTTATAAGAATGTGATTTGATATCAAAATCTAAGAGTATGCAGGCAAGGTAAGAAATGGATGATGAATTGTTAATAAGTGATGTGAATATGTGTTATGAGAATGTCATATAATGTAAGAATGTAAAAATATGGTCTGTTAATGATGTTATATCTATGCATGGGTATGATAATTGATATCCCATATGTGTGCATTATTATGAAACATGTACATGATGATGTTTGAAGGTTGTTATGAATGGATATTATATGTTGTTTTCCCACTAAGCGTTATTGCTTAGCGCAGGTGTTAATCCGTGTCGGATCTGAAGTAAAGCGCGCTTGAAGGACGGCTCCGCATCTTCTTTAGTAAACACATTAGGGTCCGTTGTTCGTGTAGGTTCTTTTGTAATATGTAATATGTAATTTCAAGTTTTAGCATGTAAAAGAGAAGTGATGTAATAGTTTAAGTTTTGTAACTATAAGTTATCATACGTATAAGAAAGTTAATAGAATGTAATAGAAGTTGTCATTTGATGTTATGCATTTATCGAATAAGTTATGGAACGTATCTTGTTATTTTAAAAAGGAAATTTTTAATTTAGGATTTTATTGATAGCTCAGTTGTGTGTATGTGTTGTGTGTGTGGCGACGCTCTTTGACTGTTGTAGCAAAATTATACGTGCAGTTGGAGGAGGGGGCACTATAGGTTGTGGTGTCAAAGCCTAGGTTTAGTTATTTCTTGATAAAGTGTAGAATAGAAATGCTTATAGTTGTGTTGACCTAATGCGGACATCTTTGTGTATGTATCAGATAGATGGATCCTTCTCAGGAACCTATAGAGGAGACCGCAAAAAGTATTAATTCGAGAGACCCAGAGTTATCCGTGTCTGGTCCTTCTGTACTAGTGAGTGTTGAAAAAAATATTTCGATTGTACTAATGGAGGCTCTGCTTGAGATGTCTCAAGATATGACAAGGGTGTTAGATCGTATGACAGCACCGAAAGCTCCAGTGGATTTGTTGAGAAACATGAGGCTGAGGATTTTTGTGGTATAAGTCTGGATGAGTCCTTTAAAGCAGAATTCTGGACAGAGAAAGTAAAGAGGGTACTTGATGAAATCAGATGCCCTCCTGAATAGAAAGTATAATGTATGGTGTCTTTTCTACAAGAGCTTGCTGTAGACACCAGGTTTCGAGGCAGCCCAAATTAGGGTTACCCAATGACGAAATTAGATGCCTATTCACAGGCAAAAATAAAGTTGGAAGTGATAGTCTCCTTGTCAAAATTGCTTTCTAAATAAATAAATAAATATATATTTTTTAAAAATATAAAAATAAAAAGAGGTTTGAAAGTATAGTGTTCTAGTTAGGAATTTTTTTTAAAAGTCAGGCGTTTTCAGCCGTTGGCTTGTGAGGGCAAGCTTCCCTCCCACGCTAGGTGTGCGCTAGCACTCGGGGCGCGCGCACTAGTGCCTGTTGCCTGGGTGTGCACTGGGAGTCACTCTCCCCTCCATGTGCCCAATGCCCTCCCTCCCCCCGGACGCCCCTTAGTGGGCCCATCTTAATTTAATTGAGGTGTTTAAATACATAATGGCAAAAAAACCATACGTATGTAAATTTGGTATGAGGTGTTATGTTGCCTGTTTTTTACCGTGCACTTATACATGTCCAATGGGTTCCCTGTTAACCCTTAGATAAGGCCAACCTAGGAAAGAGACCGCACTACTCGTATGTTGGAGAAACAAAGTTGGAAGGATCTATATGCTTGCATGGGCTTGTCTATGCTGCATCAGCATGCCTATGCATGGCATTTCAATCATGAATCATCCTAACAAGATGTGTTCTACAGCCATCATAGATTCGTCCAGGTGGTTTAGAGGTCCCGACGGTCGACTAAAACGGATTCCACTCTTTGGCCTACCGAAACTAGTATTAGTTCGGAGATCAGATTTGCTTTTAGAAGGTAGTGAGATATTTTCTTCAGAATCATCAGCAGAGAAAAGTATGGTAACCCATCAGGAGAATCTAGTGCAGCCTATGCAATGATTGTTGAGGAAGTGGGAAGGAGAATAGAAGAATTTGAGGCCAGAATGATGGCAATGATGGGAAATCTTACTGCCCCTTTAGCACCACTTGCTAGATGACAACCTGCTGCTTCGGTTAGGGGGAGGGATGAACAAGGGTCTATTAGAGAGGATCCCCCTGTGGCAATAGACCCACCTGCATTTGAGCCTAGAGCGCCAGCACCTATAAAGTGTAGAGGAGCTCCTAAGCCTGAGAGTGACTTGGAGGAGGAAGAGCAAGAGGAGCAAGTCATGATAAGAGGCAAGGCCCCCAAACCAAAGGAGGCAATATGGAGGAAAATGGAAGAGAGGTTCGAAGCTGTGACTCGCTTGCTGATAGTGGGAAAAGGCATGAGTCCTGAGGACAAGGAGCTGGATGTTAAAGATCTAGTTCCCTAGAATTTTAAGTTGCCCGGCATGGCGTAATTCGATGGTACCTTAGACTTGACAGCACATATGAAGCAATACTCACTGGTGATGAAGGGGATAACTCTGACTAAAAAGCAAAAAATTGAGTACTTCTGCCTGAGATTGACATGTCCTGCAGTGACTAGTATTATGGACTCGACAGAAGGACTAAAGAGGAATGGGATCTGCTGATAGAGGAGTTTCTCAGGTAATATGACTACAGTACGAGGATGGAGGTCACTTTAAAAGACCTAGAGTTGCTACAATAAAAGTTAGGAGAATCATTCCACGATTATGTTACTAGATGGAGAAATCGAGTCATGGAAATGAAGAGAAAACCTGATACCCCTGATCAGTTAAGGTTGTTTATCAGGAATGTTATCCCATACTTTAGAGAGGTGCTAAAGATGAAAGGTCTAAAGGACTGAGAGTCCTTGAAAGACATTGCCATAGAAGCTGAAGGAGAATACCTGGTAAGGAAGGCCAGCAATGACAATTATGCTAGGAGAAACTACGGTAATTAGGGAGCAAAAAAGTCAGCAGGGCTCGACAATGGGAATCCAACTGAAAACATGATAGATGTAGCAATTACTGAAGCAGACCAAAGGCATTTCTCCAACCTAGGTAGATCATTGTCTTGGGTACTTAAAAGGTTGTTGAAGGAAGGTGTAGACAACGGGTCCCGAGGCAGTCCAAGATCATGATTACCCGATGATGAAAATGACGCCTATTCAAGGCCAAAAATATCGAAAATGACGTTTCCTATTTAAATAAGAATAAGAAATATATATATATATATATATAATAATAATAATAAAAAAAATTATAAAAAAATAGAAGTAAAAAAGGGTAAGAAGTGTTATTTTTAAATCAAAAAATTTTGATTAAAAAATTATACTATATATATATATATATATATATATATATATATATAACATGTCATTTGGTGGCCATGTGCGGCGTCCCATGGGAAGGCCGTACATGACATGCGGCTCCACACTATCCTGTCCCTTTCCACCTGCAAAATCAGTTTTTCGGGGACTAAAAAAGCTAATTTTCTTTCATGTTTTAAGGTTTTTTGGAAAAATAAAATTAGGAAAATTAGTTTTATTTTTTTTCCATTATGGGAAGTGAAGAAATTAAAAGAGATACTGTCTTCATTTTTCGGGGGGGGGGGGGGGGGGGGGGGGGGGGGGGGGCGCTGTTGCTTCCTTGGAAAAAATAAGGTTTTTTCTTCTTTCCTTAGAGAACAGAGAGAAGAGGTAGACGAGAGCAAAAATTCCAAAAATTCAAGATTTAATTCTTCTTATTTTAAAAAGCTTTTGATTCTATGATTGACTGAAGTAAGAAAAAGTAATTTTCTCGACTCAGTCACTCTATTAAAATCACCTTTTTTGAATTTATTTTCTGTGTTAAAAAAACTCATATTTTCTTAAACATTTTGGTGTTTATCACTGCAAACTCGCCAAGGGGAACGGATTGAGACATCGTTTTCTCCACTCAATAAATTCTAAGAGTAAATATTCTTAGGCCCATTTTTCTCATTGCTTCATTTCATTTTATTTTATTTTGCCTTCACTGTTGATATTGATATTGTTAATATTATTATTACTAACTTTATCATCCACGTTAATCTTACCACAATTATTATTGTTATCATTATTGGTGGTTGTTATCATTAGTTTTCCTTTTAGTTTTACTGTCATTATCCTCATTAATATTTATATTGTTGTTGTTATTATTATTATTATAGCTAGAATTACAAAGGTTACTATGTTGTGTTATTATTACCGTTATTACTATTTATTATCACTGTTAATGTCACTATATGTTTGTATTTGTTATTACACGTTGCCATTACTTTATTGTGGTTATTGTTGATGTTTTTGCTACTAATATATTATATTTATCGTACTGTCGCTATTATTTTTGTTGGGTTACTGTTACTGCTGTTATTATTATTGTGATGATTATTACTATGTTATTATTATTAGTATTATTTTTTATGCTATTAGTATTATGTTACCACTTTTCATCATTATTATCAATACTATTATTATGCATTTGTCACCATATGTTTTTGTTTGTTGTTATTGTTGTTATTATTATTATTATTATTATTATTATTATTATTATTATTATTATTTTGATCATTATTATTGTTACTATTATTGTGTTTTTGGCATGATTGACTTTTCTTTATTTTGTCCTGTCTTTATATTTATCTGTCTAATGTTAGATTTATTGCTAATGTTTTTATTGTTGTTTTTTTCGTGTTTGTGTAAAATATGACGTCGCTCGCTTGAGCATCGCCGTGACCAAACAGAGAGGTCACGACACGTTGGAAACCTTCCTTGGTGAGATCTTTCCTATCTTTACCTATGTGTTCGTGCTTGTTTGTAAATAAAAATAGTTTTATCCATATGCCTATAAGAAAAAAATCACAAAAATACTTTTATGATCAAATTGGGATTTTTACTAATAAATTGGGACCAACGTCCCCGATTTTAGTCAAGAAATGTAAAAATCTCACAACATAAAATGAAAAATTAAATTTTTTAAAAATGGGATCACTCATCCCGGTTTTCAATCCAACAATCCAAATAACTCTTCGATCTCACTTTAAGTGAGCATGAAATAAACCAAATAAATATTCCGATTTATCTATGTCATTTTTTGTGTTTAACTTTGTTTTGTTTATTTTAAATTTATGTTCATACACCTTATGGCCCCTTATAATTAATTATTTTGGGGAAATTTTATTTAACTTTTCTCTTCATTTTGGGATGGTATTCTATCCCAATTTTTCGTTTGTAATTGTGTGCTTGGCGTGTTTGCCGCTTTATTTATTGCTTTCATTTATCGCTTTCTTTACAGCTTTCATTTATCGCTTTCTTTATACTTTAAATGCATTTTTAATAAATTGTATTAATCATGTGAGAAGAGAGATGGAATTTTATAATCTAAAAACTCACTTATAATTAACCAAGGCATAAATAAGACCGAAGTTCCGAACACTTTCTCTGGTTTAGACCGTAGAAGTTAGATGACCTTTTTTAATTTTTTGTAAATTGGATGGCGACTCCAAAATACCTCAAAGGTGCCTAAAGGTGTCATGAGACTAGATGAACTCCCTAATGTTCTATTAGGTAAAATTTCAAAATGACTCATGGCACCCAAGATCAAAATGATGCGAACCAAATCCCCTTTGAAGCCCTAAAGAGAGATCCAGGTTTGGCGCACGTCACAGTGGCGACTCCACTGGGGACTTTATGACTTTGCTCTGAAAGTATCTTGGTTAAAATGTATAATTGAGTTTTTAAAACTTAAAATTCCATGTCTTTTCAAAAATTGCATTGCATCATTTTAGAGTCTTAGAATTATGTTAGTTTGTACCCTTTTTCTACCCCGGTGCATTCCTGAAGCACAACCCTATGTTTGCTCAATATGGGAAAGTGTTAAGGATAATCACCAACCTAAGCTTAATACCTTTTGGTATATCAAATAGAGACCCGATCGGTCGTTACGCTCATGATGAGATAGACCCATTGGCAAGGACCATGATTGGGTAGCCCTAAAGTATCATCACCCTTGAACGAAGCTCATGTAATGGTAATATAAACTTTCACTAGGTGACATGCTCCTTAATACAATGCTTATGATATGGGCCATTATATATTATACAAAATCAAGCAAATTAATTGGTCTCTTATCAAAGGCTGTTATGCCCTGATAGGCCCATCTTAATGACATCGAAGTGTTTAAATAAATAATAGCTAAAACCCACGTATGCACATTAGATAAGAGATGTTATGCTGCTGATTTTTACCGTACACTATATGCGTTCATTGGGTTCCCTGTTGACTCATAGATCAAGCCCATTTAGGAATAGAGACCGCATGACCTCATGTGTGGGAGTGATAAGGTTGGAAGAATTTATTTGCTTGCATGTAGTTGTGGATGCTGCACAGCATGCTCGCACATCGCATGTCATTCATGCATGTTGATAAAAAAAAAAAAAAAAAAAGATAAAAAAACATGCTTTTCATTTTGTGTGTGTATATCCTTTTGTTTGTATTTTTCACATGTATATATCATCCTGCATATAATTTCTTCCATATGTCACATCGTATCATGGTAATCTATTGATCTTTCGCTCATCGAGGACCATTTGCATGGCACGACCATGCATTACATGTCATTCATGCATCATTCTAACTCCTTAATTTTCAGCCACTGTAGACCATTGGCTTGGGTAATTTATCTATTTAAATAGTTATCTAAAGAGCCAATCAGAGGTTGGGTTGGTGGATAGAGATCTAACCAGGCATTAGAAATGGCCGATCCTTCGCGACAGAATGAAGAGACTCGTGCCCTAATTGCTCAAGAGATAAACAGAAGGTTCGAAGAACTTGAAAAAAGGCTATCGACCATGATTAAGGAAAGAATGGATGCTATGGCGCTCGTTCTTCAAGCCCAATTTATGGCGACTACTCTTAATAGAGTTGAGCCAGCCACAGTAAAAAAGGCTTATACAGTAACTGCTGTAAGGCTTCCTTCCACTTTTGAGCCTGGAGGCAAGGTGCCACTCGATTCGCCAGTCGGGCAAGTGGGAAAGGCAAAAGGACTAAAGCCTTTATAGTTAATGGGCCCTCCCAGTTCCTCAAACACCGAAAGAAAGCTAGCTAGTCTTGAAAAAGAGATTTTAAAGTCCTAGCTTGCGACTACTCGGGTACCTCTCAACAATAATATTACTGGCCCCGCAAGTCTAGGAGTCAGTGCTATGATAATAACAGTGGTAGCCAAAGGATAAAGGAAGTGTCAGCAACTAAAGCGGCTCAGAGGCACCACACTAATTTGGGCAGATCTTTGTCTTGGGTACTCAAAAGGTTGATGAAGGAAGGTAAGCTACAGCCATTGCCTGCTAAGCCCTCCAGAAACCAGGGACAACCTACTCACAAGGCAAATTAATATTGTGTCTTCCACCAGCACACTGGGCATGTGATGGATAATTGTATGAGGCTGAGGCATGAGACTCAAGGTCTAATTGATAATAAGTAGATCATAGATCCTGAATGCCAAAGGGGTAATCATGGGAGCTTAAGTCTCGTGGGTAGCAGTGGGAAAGATTTTAGGGTCACAAGGGCTTCAACCTTTGGAATGGCTCAAAGCTGCTATGCCATACTGGAAAAGCATTTGTCTAAGCACCTCGCTCATTTTGCTAATAAGGGAAAAGTATAGCCAATGATGGCCAAACCTGCTAGAAGCCAAGGATGACCCAATCACCGAGCGGATCAGTACTGCACATACCATCAGCATACTGGGCATGAGACTGATGGGTACCGAACTTTGAAAAAGCTAGTTCAAGACCTCATTAATAAGGAGCCGAGAGGTGGGGAAGATAGTTCCTAACGATGATAATAGACCGTCGACTACAACATTCGTGTTGGCAAGAAAGGAGGTGTCAGCTATTTAGATGTTCTTTTTTATTTGTGAACTATTTAATAATGACATTTTTAATTTTTATTAAATAAAATGAGTGTTTTCGCTTATTTGTGTGATATTTCTGGTGATTTCACTATGCATAGTCATGGCAATTTATATTGAACATTGATTCAACTGATGCCATTCCATTTAATCTCGAAACTTTGAAAAACCTAAATAAAATCTTGATAGTATTTGATATAACTCCTGAGGAGAGATTAAAATTTGAGAGAATAAAAAAATGAAAAAGTCTTTGCCTGGACCTATGAAGATGTGCCAAGAGGTGATTGTGAAGCCACCGAACACACTATGACGGCATGTAATGATCATGGACCAGTCACATGAAAGCTCAGAAGACTTAAGCTGAAAGGGGCAGAGAAGGTTAAAAGGAGAGATCCACAAGTAAAAATTGGGCTAAATTTCTTATCTAAGCACAATGCCTAACTGGGTTGGTCAATGTTGCCCCCAATAGTTAAGAAGAGAAGTGCGTATATGTGTAGACTATCAGGATTTGAACAAAGTTTATCCACAAAAAAAATAAAAAAAATAAAAAAAAAAGAGAAAAGAATTGATATGTGGGTATGGCTAAGTTCATTGAAAAGAATTTAATACGGTTTTTTGTACCATATTATATCTAATAACGGGGGGCAATTTATGGCTGAAACTAAAAAGTTGCCCTGAAAGTATGGCATTGAGCTTCACAAACCCTCTCTTTATCACCCACAAGCCAAATGGGGCAGTTGAGGCGATAAATAAAAAATGTTGAGAAGATCTTGGCCAAAATGGTTCAAAATTGCATTGATTGGGTAGAGAGGTTGCCTTTGGCAATCTAGAGCTATAGGACCACCATAAAAACCTCTATAATGGAAGCGGTATGGCCAGTCGAAGTAAAACTCAAATCTTTAAGGGCAGTCATGAGAGCCCAGATTCCAGAAGCCGAATGGGCGAAGCAATGGCTACAACAGTTAAACACGTCAGACGAGGTTAGGTCATCAGATTAATATCACAGTCAGATCTATTAGAAAATACTCTGCTCGATTATTAGGAAAGAAAGTCAGAAAGCACCCATTGAAAGAGGGAGATTTAATCTTCAGGCAAAAGAGTCCGAATATTCCAGACGGATGAGGTAAATTTAGGCCAGCATGAGAAGGCCCATTTGTTCTTAAGACATTATTATCCAAGGGAGCAGCATTTCCGATAGATAGGGATGGAAGCAAGTATGAAGAAATAATCAGTATTGACAGACTCAAGAAGTTTCATGGCTAAAGACTAAAAATCAAAAGAAGAGAATAAATGCCCTGTGAGTTGAAAATCGAAAAAAAGGCGACCTTGCTAAAATTGGGTGCCTCGTTAGAGTGAAAACCGAAAAAAGACACCCTGGGCAAAAATTAGAGGCTTGAGAGAAAATGACTAATCAAGAAAACCCGAGAAGGCTGATTGGAAATAGGAGTTTTGATGCTTTTAAGATCCATTTTGATATTAGATGTAGTTTTGCATTTTGAATCTATGTTAGATAATGATCATGTATTGAGAAATTATGCCGAAATGCACACAATCTTTGCAAATACATAAAATAAAAGCAGTTCTTTGCAAATACATAAAATAAAAGCAGTTCAACTCATGTACTTATCATTTCTTAATTCTTTCATAAAAAGAGAAACATCATTCCTTACTAAATGTGTGAAATCTAAATGGCTATACTCTGCTTCTGCTCTCACCAAATCAGATGCCTAAGTTGATGGGCCCTGTTCTTAAATGTGGGACTGAACACCCACTAATTATGCGCACTTGTGGAAGCAAAGGTGTAGTCTCTGATCTGTGGTGTGACGGTTTTTGCAAACAGCTGTGCCCAGGGGCTATGGTACTTAGGGGTGAAGGCCGAGGGCAAGACGCCCCCTAGAAAGATAGAGGGTGACATACCATATCTTGAATTGCTCTGAACTGTCAAACACAATAGGCAGTGATATCGAAGGTGCTCTCGTGAAATCCGCATAGGGAAATAGAAAGGAGAGCCAGGGGCACAGGAAGTTGATCCTTATTCACCACCTCACCCAGTCTAGCAATACCTTTATCGGGAGAAGCAAGGGAATATAATTGCTGCTTAGGGGGAAAATTTCTCAGCAAATAATTGTCGATTACTCTAGAAGGAGGAACAGATAGTAGCTCTAGCTTTTCTTATAGCCACACCTGAAAAGTATTAAAAAATGGAGAAAAAAAGAAAAAGAAAAAAAGAGGCCATTAGAGATGAAAAATGTAACTGACTCTCTAAACAAAAGTTAGGACAAAGGATAGGATAAAAACTTGGAAACAAGTAGTCTGTCCTATAAAAAATAAAATGAATAAAAGTTGCTGGAGTGGGTTGGGTCCATTCCAAGCAAAAGTTAAGCAAAGAGTTATGTGAATATCCCAAAAAGGATGCATTTCTCGCAAAAAAAAGCTAGTTTGAAAATCCACAAGAGATGTACTACCTTTAAGACATTAACTTTCGATGCCTGGAGAGATAAGGCAGCGTTACTTTGAATGACCTCCCTTCGAGTAGATATGGCATAATGAAGAGCATGAGTTAGAATCATGTGGGCAAATATGCACACCGGACAATTCTCTCTAAAATGGTTATAGGTCAGAGTTCCTAAGCCAAGATGATACTCTTCTAGATCACTGGGGGCATCAAACAGTATGAGCAGTACCCTCAATGAATCTCGTAACTACCTAGGATGTCGTCTACCCATTTTTACATCTCTCATGCATTCCATGTGTACAATCCTTTGCATATTTCTTTGTATAACTTTACACGTGCATGGCCTTTGACGATGCCCACTATGCATTCATGCGTGTATAAACTTCGTTTATAACTCGCATATGCAATTCTTTGTGCACACTCCGTGCACATAATCTCTGCATAGATGCAATGCATAATTCTTTGCATATATTTTTCATGCATATCATAAGCATATATCACATGCATTTAATCCTTTACACATATAGTTGCGCATGCATAATTTTTGTACACTAATCCTTTACATGTGTTTTGTGTATATATTTCACACACATTGTGCACACATAATCTTTTGTACATACCCTTGTTCTAATAACTTTACAGGAAAAGGCCGAACCAAAGGCCTGCTTCAGCAAGATGAAGTCAAGATGAAGCCCACGCAAGTTAAAATCATGTGAGCCCATAAAGAGGGTCAGATGCGCCCGATGGCGTACATACTAGGTGACAGTAACCCGGAGGAGCCCACTATTTGTCTGTAGTAGACATTCAGGGAGACCCTTTATCATGATTTTTAGATCTATTTGTTTTGTACTAAGCAGATATATTTTGTAAATAGATGATCTATTATTTCCTTTACCTTTTCTCTTTAACACGCTTTTGACATGGCCAAGATGCAAGTAATATGTATGAGATGACAAAACATAAATGATAAAATGATAAAATGAGATAATAACAATTGAACCTTCACAAAAGATAAGTGATCAAAATGATTGTTATGATAAATTGATCTGACAATCTTTATTTTATTTAGGGGACAGCTGAGGCTATGCTACAAAGCATTTCTGTACTTTATGAGTCTGAAGCAGACTCAGTGCCACCTAGAAGGATGACTATCATGGCCGGGAATGTGCCCTAGTAGTATTGATCTAATTTGGTATGTGTGTGTGATTGAATGTGTAGCTTGGACTAAATTGAAATGAGGGAAGGACCTGATTGAAAGATGAGTGGATAGTTTAGTGGCTAATTGGTATATTTATGGGATTAAGTTAGGAATGGATTAGTGGCTGATTAGCTTATCTAATGATGGATTAATTAAGAATATCATAATGTAAGAAATCAGTTAGTGGGAGGCAGAAATTGAAGTGGAATCCGTGTGGCTCTTTGTGAGTATGCCACCTCCACCTTATGCATGCTTGTGTCCCTTTGAGGAGGAGAATGACCCATTTGTGAGGATTGAGTCATTTTCTGTGTTTCTACCTCTTCTTGTCGGGTGAGTAGTTCTTTTAGTCTCTAAATCAAATTGCATAATTGTTAAGAAGGTCAAGTTGTTAAGTTGCTCAAGAGTTAAGTTGTTGAACTTAAGAGGTAAGTGATTATGAATGCGTATTCTCATCTTCTACTCTTTCTTCTTGGTTTGAATTGGTTTGGATGGGATATTGTTGGATTGAGTTTAAGCCTGTGCATTGGTATTGTATTGGTAGCTAAGGAATCGAAGAGGGATAAAGGAAAAGCCATGATCGGAGAGCCGAGCGTTCAACGAAATTAGGAGCTAAGGCGACAAGGTTTGGGAACAAACCCTAGTTGTATAAACTGTGTGATTTATGTTGCTCAAATAGAGACTTGGTATGAATTATGTGTGTGTGTGAAATAATGGCCTTGAGCATGAAATTGTATTGCTAGGTTAATTATTGGCTGTGGAGATATGCTTTGTGAAAGTGTTGCTTGAGAATATGTATGCCATGTGTGTATTGGGAATGATTGTAGCTTGTGCTATAAATGAATGCCAATGTCAAGTTGGGGAATTAGGTATGTGCCAATCGAGTATGTGGTTGATAATTGGTTAAATTTCTAAAAAGAAAATGGGTTTGAAGTCCTTGAAAGGAAATGAGAAACGAAGGCTGAATTGGTGAAATCTTGCATAGGTCACGGTGGCAACCAAAATGGTTGTGACCGTGAGGTATGCTTGAGTTCAATTCTACCTAGGTGAAATTGGGTATGTCACGGTGGCAACCAAAATGGTTGTGACCGTGAGATACCCAAGAGAGCATTCTGTTTTGCAGGACATGGATATGTCATGGTGGCAACCAAATTGGTTGTGACCGTGACATACCCTCAAGTTGCATTCTGCCGAGAATGGGGAACATGTCACGGTGGCAACCAAACTGGTTGTGACCGTGACCTGCCCCCAATTTGCATTCTGTTTTGGACTTCAACATGTCACGGTGGCAACCAAACTGGTTGTGACTGTGACCTACCCTGTTTTGGCAATATAATCCCAATTTGTTTGGACTTTCAAATGGCAAGGCTTAAAGCTTAAATGAAGGACATTATGGGTAAGCATTAAGTGTGTGTTAAGTAATGTATATTTGCATACGAACATGATGATTCTTGAATGTAATCAAGTATGTGATTATTGACTATGAAAGAATGAGCTTGGGAACACAATGAGTATGCAACGAAGTGAATAACTATGTGTTAATGCGTATGTGTAAAGCGAATGTGATGATGGCAAACGACATGTGTGATGTGAAATTGATCAAAGAGAAATGGGTAACATGTTTAACAACTTAAGCCTGCGAGTCAAGTAGTAGATAAATAGGCATGCCTATAGGGTCAAAGAGCTGCAGCCCAATGCGTTAAATGTGTCTGATCCCTTGGGAATCACAATGCGAAAATAATGCATATAATCCTTGTTGGATTTTATTACATGTGAATTGATAGTATGTACCTGAGGGTACCAATGCGTGAATGAGATTTCAATACGATTCTAGTACCTTAGTGGTACCAATGCGATACCCGTTATCCGCGTCTTTGAATTGCAGGCTAACTAAATGATAAACGGAAGTGATTGTGATATGTGAATATGTGGATTAAGTGGTTGGTGCTTTATGATTGAATATAGTAACGGATAATGCTATGCTGGAATGGTAATATTTATTCAAGCATGATTACTAGCATGTAATGTATGGTATCCCTATTGGTGTGTTAAATTACTTGTTATATATGTGTTCCCCACTAAGCGTTATCGCTTAGCACGGGTTTACTCTAATCCGTGCAGGTACGGACGAGAGGTGACCGTAGGACGCACCTGCATAGCAACGGTCAACAATAGGAAGTTGTTAGTGTAGGTTGTGGAAATTTTGTATAAGCTTTTTGTATAATTAATATGTGTATCAATTATGTAAAGGCATGTAATAGTGTGTTAACTTAGTAAGTTAACCTAAAAGCTATATAAGTATGCATGAAGAATATGTGGTAATAGTGTATGAACTACAAGTAGTTGGCATGAGATGCATGGTGAAATTTTATTATACTGGTTCCTTATTGATGCATGTATTCTGTTGTGTGTGTGCACGGCCATTTCTTCTTGGATTAGCTGAACTAGTCTGTCGTTAGGGAATGGGCATCACAATGACAATCCCTCCACAGTCGCCGCTTCAGGCACAAAATCTCAATAGTGATTTCACACGCCTACAAATCGGTATATATCAATCATGTTCTTCAAAGTCTGGTGGTTTCACACACCTATAAGCTGGTTTTTATCAGTCATTCAGCCGTGGTTTCACATGCCTACGAGTTGGTATTTATCAATCACGTTTTTCAAAGTCTGACGGTTTCACACACCTATAAGCTGGTGTTTATCAGTCGTTCAGGCGTAGTTTCACATGCCTACAAGTTGGTGTTTATCAATCACGTTCTTCAAAGTCTGACGGTTTCACACACCTACTACCTGGTGTTTATTAGTCGTTCAGCCATGGTTTCACATGCCTATGAGTTGGTATTTATCAATCACATTCTTCCAAGTCTGACGGTTTCACACACCTACAAGCTGGTGTTTACCAATCGTTCAGCCGTGATTTCACATGCCTACAAGTTGGTGTTTATCAATCACATTCTGTAAAATCTGACGATTTCACACACCTACAAGCTGGTGTTTATCAGTCATTCAGCTGTGATTTCGCATGCTTACAAGTTAGTGTTTGTCAATCACATTCTTCTAAGTTTGACAATTTCACACACCTACAAGTTGGTGTTTATCAATCGTTCAACCATTGTTTCATATGCCTACAAGTTGGTATTTATCAATCATGTTCTTCCAAGTCTGACAGTTTCACACACCTACAAGCTGGTGTTTATTAGTCGTTCAGCCGTGGTTTCACATGCCTATAAGTTGGTGTTTATCAATCATGTTCTTCCAAGTCTGACGGTTTCACACACCTACAAGTTGGTGTTTATCAATCATTTAGCCATGGTTTCACATGCTTATAAGTTGGTATTTATTAATCACGTTCTTCTAAGTCTGACAGTTTCACACACCTACAAGCAGGTGTTTATCAGTCGTTCAGCCGTGGTTTCACATGCCTACAAGTTAGTGTTTATCAATCACGTTCATCTAAGTCTAACGGTTTCACACACCTACAAGTTGGTGTTTATCAATCGTCCAGCCATGGTTTCACATGCCTACAAGTTGGTATTTATCAATCATGTTTTTCCAAGTCTTACAATTTCACACACCTACAAGCTGGTGTTTATTAATCATTCAGCCATGGTTTCACACATCGACAAGCTGACATTTATCAATCACATAACTCGACAATGGTTTCACACACCAATAAGCTGGCAAGAAACTAATTACAACAATCATGGATGATAGTGCAGCAGGAAGGTCACTGCCTCAGGTACGCGCTTCCTTCCTCTTTTCTAAATTTTGGCTCACCTAGGCAGCTAAGTGCTAGTTTTTCAAAAATTGGGGGCAACTATAGATACTGGGTCCCAAGGCTGTCGAAGATCAGGATTACTCAATAATGAAATTGACGCCCATTCACGGGAAAAAAAGTTAAAAATCATGTTTCCCTTGTCGATACCCTCATTTTTAAATAAGAATGAGAAAAAATAGATAAATATATATATAATAAAAAATATAAAAAATTAGAAGTAAAAAAGGGTAGGGAGTGTTATTTTTAAATCAAAAAATTTTGATTAAAATATATATATATATATATATATATATATATATATATATATATATGTATGTATGTATGTATGTATGTATGTACACACACACACACATATATATATATGTATGTATGTATTTGTGTATATATATATATATATATATATATATATATATATATATATATATATATAAATATAACATGTCATTTGGTGGCCATGTGCCGCCTCCCGTAGGAAGGCCGCACATAACATGCGGCCTTTGCTACGTAGGCCGCACCTCACGAGATGAGGTGCGGCTTCTACAGCGTGAGGCTGTACCTCGTAGCGTGACGTGCAACCATCCGCTTGCAGGCACCCCGCTTCACGCTATCCTGTCCCTTTCTACCTACAAAATCGGTTTTTTAGGGACTAAAAAAGCTGATTTTCTTTCATGTTTTAAGGTTTTTTGGAAAAATAAAATTAGGAAAATTAGTTTTGTTTTTTTTTTTCCATTCCGGGAGGTGAAGAAACTAAAAGAGAGACTGTCTTCATTTTTAAATGGGGAGGGGGGGGGGGGAGCTTCTTCCTTGGAAAAAATAGGGTTTTTTCTTCTTTCCTTAGAGAACAGAGAGAAGAGGCACGCGAGAGCAAAAATTCAAGATTTAATTCTTCTTCTTATTTTGAAAAGCTTTTGATTTTATGATTGAATGAAGTAAGGAAAAGTAATTTTCTCGACTCAGTCACTCCATTAAAATCACCTTTTTTGAATTTATTTTTTGTATTAAAAAAAACTCTTACTTTCTTAAACATTTTGGTGTTTATCACCACAAACTCGCCAAGGGGAACGGATTGAGACATCATTTTCTCCACTCTAAAAATTCTAAGTGTAAATATTCTTAGACCCATTTTTCTCACTGCTTTATTTCATTTTATTTTATTTTGCCTTCACTATTGATATTGGTATTGTTGTGATTATTATTACTAACTTTATCATCCACATTAATCTTATAACATTAATCTGGTCTAGACCAATAAGAGGTTAGAGACTTTTCCCAAGTTCTTGTAAATTGGGTGGCGACTCCAAAATACCTAAAGGTGCCTAAAGGTGTCATGGGGCTAGATGTTCCTTTCCAATGTTCTATTGGGAAGGAAGCATCCAAGATGTGTCATGGCGCCCATGATCAAAAAGACGCAAACCAATCCCTCGAATCCTAAAAGCGGGTTCAACGAGGGCATTTGCTGGGTTCGGCGCGCATTACAGTGGCGACTCCACTGGGGACATGTTTGAGACTTCGCTTTGAAAGTGCTTTGGTTAAAATATATAATTGGGTTTTTAAAACTTAAAATTCTATCTCTTTTCAAAAATTCACATTGCATCTACTAGAGCCTTAGAATTATGCTAGTTGGTCCCCTATATACCTCGGTGCACTCCTAAAACACGACCCTACTTTCACTCATTGTAGGAAAGTGTTAAGGATAATCACCAGCCCAAGCCTCGTACCATTAATGGTATATCAAATGGAGACCTAATCTGTTGCTATGCTCGTGATGAGTTAGACCCATTGGCAGGGCCCATGCTTGGGTAGACCTAAAGTATCACCACCTTGACCAAAGCTCTTGTAATGGCAAATATAAACTTCCATTAGGGGAAATGTACCATAATATCGTGCTTGCTATTTAGGCTGTCATGTATTGAATAAAATCTATTGAATTAAATGGTCTTTATCAAAGGATTTTATGCCCCGGTGGGCCCATCTTAATTTAGTCGAATTGTTTAAATACATAATGGCCAAACACCCATACGTATGTACATTAGATTAAGAGCGTTATGCTACCGGTTTTTCACCGTGCACCATGCGTGTCCAATGGGTTCCTTGTTAACCCTTGGATGAAGCCCACCTAGAAAGAGACTTTTTAACCTTGTGTGCGGGAGTTAAAAGGTTGGAAGGGTCTATCTGCTCGCATGTGTTTGTCTATACTGCACCAGCACGGCCATGCATTGCATTTTAATCATGCATCATCCTAATAAAGGCATGCTTTGTAGCCATCATAGATTCGTCCAAGTGGTCTAGAGGTCCTGACGGTCGGCTAAGAATGGTTTTCCCAAACTAGTGTCAGACTAGAGTTCGGGTTCTCTTTCAGAGGAGGGTGAGATATTATTTTCTAAGTTATCAGTAGAGACAAGCATGTCGGATCCATCAAGCGGGTCTGATGCGACTAGGGCAATGATCGCCGAAGAATTAGGGAGAAGATTAGAAGAGCTTGAGGCCAAAATGATGGCGATAATGGGCAACCTTGCCACTACCCTAGCCCCACCTACTGGGTGACAGACTGTTGCTCCAATTAGGGACCAAGAGGAACAAGGGGCTGTTAGAGAGGATCGCCTAGCGACAGTCAATCCACCTACAGTTGAGCCAAGAGCGCCAGCGCCTGTTGAACATAGGGAGGTCCCCAAGTTTGAGATTGATGTATGGGAGGAGCTAGAGGTACTGATGATAGTAAAAGGGAAGTCGCCCAAGCTGGAGGATATGATGTGGAAAAAGATGGAGGAAAAGCTCGAAGCCATGACGAGGATGCTGACAGGAGGAAGGGGAATGAACCCTGAGGATCAAGAGTTAGATGGTGAGGATCCGATCCCTCTGAACTTCAATATGCCTGATATTCCCAAGTTTGATGGCACTTCTGAGCCTGCTGTGCACATCAAGCAGTATTCACTGGTTATAAAGGGAATAGCTTTGATAAGGAAGCAGAAGATAGAGTACTTTTGCATGAGTCTCGCAGGGGCTGCCATTGACTGGTACCATGGGTTGGATAGAAGGTCTAGAGAAGATTGGGATTTGTTGATAGAAGAATTCCTTAAGCAATATGAATGTAGCACTAGAATGGAAGTAATGTTAAAAGATCTTGAGCTATAGTACCAGAAGCCTGGCGAGTCCTTCCATGACTATCTCACTCGGTAGAGGAATCGGGTGATGGAGATAAAGAGGAAGCCTAATACGGCAGATCAGATCGGCTTATTCATTAGGAATGCAAGCCCATACTTGAGGGAAGGGCTTAAGATGAAAGAGTTAAAAGATTGAGAGTCTTTAAAGGATATTGCTATAGAGGCAGAAAGTGAACACATAGCCAAGAAGGTGAGCAGTGAAGGGTTTGCTAGGAAGGGCTACAATAGTCAGGGGACGAATAAGTGGGCAGGCTCCAGTAGTGGCAACAGGACTGAAAAGACAGGTGACGTGTCAACTGTAGGGATAAACTAAAGGCGCTTTTCAAACTTGGGCTGACCTTTACCCTGGGTATAAAGAGATTGATAAAAGAGGGAAAGCTACAGCCCCTGCTGCCTAAGTCAGCCAAAACCCAAGGACAGCTGGGTCATAAAGATGATGAATATTGTGCTTTCCACCAGCACATGGGGCATATGACTGACCGCTGTGCGAGGCTAAGAAATGAAATTCAGGACTTGATCGATAGCAAGCAGATCACTGCTCCTGAACGGAGAGAGAGCAAGAAGAAATCCGACTATAATGTTGTGCCACCGCCGGTCCTCATGATTGGTTCAAGCCTGCCCAGAGAGTATGTACTACAAGACTTGTTTGGTAATGGATACGTTCCTATTAATCGCCCTAGGGCCAAAGAAGAAGAGATCTCTATAGCGATAACAGGATGTTGGTCTACTAGCGACAGTGGGGAAGAAGATGGGGAAGGAAAGCAAAAGGGATCTGACCAGGCATTAAAAGTAGCCAATTCTTCACAATAGACTGAAGAGACTCATGCCCTAATTGCCCGAGAGGTAGATAGAAGGTTTGAGAAGCTTGAAAAGAGGTTATTGGCCACAGTTAAGGAAAGGATAAATGCCATGGCGCTAGTTCTTCAAGCTCAACTGATGACGACTACCCTTAGGCCCAGAGGCAATGAACCGCTTGATTCACCGGTTTGATAAGGAGGTGGTAAGAGGCCTACTATGGAATATGACATTGTGCCTAAAGGGGGTGGAGATCAAGTGAGGATGCATGCTCTAAATAATGAAAGCCCAAGTATCAGCAATGACAATAAGGGCAAGGTTAAGTGGACGGGAGAGCCAGCCATGGAAATGAATCAAAAGCGTTACTCTGATTTGGGTAGATCCTTGTCGTGGGTTTTTGAGAAGCTAGGATGTTGTAGCCATTGCCTGTTAGGCCCGCCAGAAGCCAGGGGCAGCCCAACCACAGAGTAGATCAATATTGCGCATTCCATCAGCACACCGGACATTTGACGGACTATTGTCAGACTTTGAGGGATCGGGTTCAAGACCTCATTGATAGCAAGCATATCTCTAACCCAGAAAAGCGAAAGAAGATGCAGGAGGCATGATTGAGTTACCAAATAGGGAAGATGGCCCTTAAGTATGATAATAGACCCCCGACTACAGCATCCGTGTTGGCAAAGAAAGAAGGGATGTTAGCTATTTAGATGCTCTTTCTTTATTTTTGAACTACTTAATGACGATATTTTAATCCTAATTTTTATGAAGTGAAATGAATGTTTTTGTGTGATGTTTCTTGTGATTTCACTATGCACAATCATGGCATATTTATATTTGACATTGGTTCAATTAATGCCACTGCATTTAATCTCGAAACTTCGGGGAACCCAAAGAAAATCTTGATAGCATCTCTTATGACTCGGGAAGAGAGATTAAAATTCGAGAGAATAAAAGAAATAAATAAAAAGTCTTTGCTTGGACCTATGAAGACATGCCAAAAGATGATTATGAAGCCACCAAACACGCTATGCCAATGTATCCCAATCATGGACCAGTCAAGCAGACGCTCAGAAGATTCAAGCTAGGAGGGACAAGAAAGGTTAAAAGGGGGATCCGCAAGTAGGACCAAAGCCAAAATTTTTATTGAATCGCAATGCCCAACTAGGTTGATCAATGACATCCCCAATGGTCAAGAAGAAGAGTGCGCGTATGTGTAAACCATCAGAATTTGGATAAAGCTTGTTAAAAGAAAAATTGGGGAGCAAAAAAAAATGTATGTGAAAAAAAAGGAAAAAAAAAACAAACAAACAAAAAAAAACAAAAAAAAAAGAAGAAAGAAGAAGAAAAAAAGAGAGAATTGATCATCGGCATAGGGCAAGGGAAAGTTATATGGGGGCAAGTTTTGTTCAAATTCCGTTGATCTACACATACCCGAACTTTGCCATTCCTTCTGGCTACTGAGAAGGACCAAGACTAATTCACGAGTTACCCACCCAGCTCATTAGTGTAGAGGGCGTGCAGTACAAGAGGTAAGCTGATGACGTATAACTTCGGTACTTAGGCGAAGAGAAGGCCAAGAAGGTTATAGAGGAGACCCATACTGGGGTCTGCAGTTGGAACCCCTGTGAGAGTCACACTTTATTCTTTGATGTATGCGGCAAAGGCACTATTGCCTATCGGAGCACATCAGATCTTCAAGGGCAGTCACGGAAGCAGCGGCTACGGCGACTAAGTATGTCAAACGAGAAGAAAGTCATAAAGCACCCACTAAAAGAGTGAGAATGGGTCTTTAAGAAATTAGGTCCGAGTGTTCTAGACGGACGAGGAAAATTCAGACCAGCATATGAAGATTCATTTGTTCTTGAAAAGTTGTTAGATAGCGAGGAAAATGAGTTCGAAGAACCAATCAACATCAAAAGACCCAAGAAGGTCCATGGCTAAAGACTAAAAATCAAAAGAAGAGAATAAATGCCCCGCAGGTTGAAAATCGAAAAAAAGGCGGCCTTGCTAAAATTGGGCGCCTCGTCAAGGTGAAAACCGAAAAAAGGCACTATGGGCAAAAAATGGAGGTTTGAGAGAAAATATCCAATCAAGAAAACCCGAGAGGGCTGATTGGAAACAAGAGTCTGATGCTTACAAGATCCACTCCGAGATTAGATGTAATTTTTCATTTTGAATCTATGTTAAATGGTGATTATGTATGGAGAAAGCATACTGAAATGTATGCAATTTTGCAAAAAAATATAAAACAAAATTAGTTTAACTTATTATTTTCTAATTCTTTTATAAAAAGAGAGATATCATTCACTACTGATCTGAGTGGCTATACTTTACTTCTGCTCTCACTGACCAGATACCTAAGCCGATGGGTCCTATTATCTACTGAGGGGCCAAGTACCCTTCTCTTGCATGCGCTTATGGAAGCGAGGGTGTAATCTCTGACCTGTAGTATGATGATTTTGGTAAGCAACTGTATCCAAGGGCTATGGTGCTCAAGGGTGAAGGCCGAGGATAAGATGCTGCCCTGGACAGATAGAGGGGGGCCTCACTATATCTTAAACCTCTTCGAACTGTCGAACATAACATGAGCCAAGGGCACAGAAAGTTGATCTTATTTGCCATCTCACTCGATCAAGCAACACTTTCATCAGAAAGGCGGGGAGATATAGTCGTTGTTAAGGGAAAAATGTCTCAGCGAATAATTGCTGATTGCTGTAGAAGGAGGCTCTGACAGTAGCTTCATTGTTTCTCATAGCTCACCTCAAAAAAAAAAGGAGGCCGTTAGAGATGAAAACCGTGATTGGCGCTCTAAGCAAAAGTTAGGTCAAAGGGCAGGGTGAAAACCTGGAAACAGGTAGTATGTCCTACAAAAAAAAAATGAATAAAGGCCGCTGGATTGGATTGGGTCCTTTCTAGGCAAAAATTAGGCACAGGGTTGTGTGAAAATCCGAAAAGCACATTCCCTGCTAACAAAAGCTAGTGTGAAAATCCACATGGGGCGTACTACCTTTAATCAATGACCTTCGACGCCTGGAGCGATAAGGCTGGGGTTCTTCAGGTGACTTCTTATCAGGCGAATGGTGTATAATGCAGGACATGAGTTAGAAGACTGGGGGGCAAAGATGCACACCGGAC
Source organism: Excoecaria cochinchinensis (assembly GCA_947683425.1). NCBI lineage: Eukaryota > Viridiplantae > Streptophyta > Magnoliopsida > Malpighiales > Euphorbiaceae > Excoecaria > Excoecaria cochinchinensis. Next base: position 16,780,272 of record CANTUQ010000013.1, read on the forward strand.
GGTTCTCCTTAAAGGGGTTATGAGTCAGAATTTCTGAGCTACGAAGATGCTCTTCTAGGTCCTTGGGGGGCATTGGACAGTGCCAAGCCACGCCCTAAGTGGACCCTTGACCACCCAGGATGTGGTCTATCCACTTTTGCATACATCTCATATATGCATGTAACATTTTATATGTGCATGCACAATCCCTTGTATATATTCTTGCGCACACAGCTTTACAGGAAAAGTCCAAACGAAGACCGGACGCACGAAAGTAGGTCCAAGACAATTTCAGCTCAACAGCAGCACTCGCTTGAGTTGGACGACCGAGTCCTCTGACATTTACACAGGTCCAAACCTCTAAGTCCTCTGAGGAGGCAAAACCTCAAAGTCCTCTAAGGAGGCAAAACCTCAAAGTCCTCTGAGGAGGCAAAATCTCAAAGTCCTCTGAGGAGGCAAAACCTCTAAGTTCTCTGAGGAGACAAAACCTCTAAGTCCTCTGAGGAGGCCAATTTTGCGGGTCCTCTGAGGAGGTAAAACCTTAAAGTCCTCTGAGGAGGCAAAACCTCAAAGTCCTCTGAGGAGGCAAAAGCTCAAAGTCCTCTGAGGAGGCAAAACCTCAAAGTTCTCTGAGGCAAAACCTCAAAGTCCTCTGAGGAGCCAAAACCTCTAAGTCCTCTGAGGAGGCAAAACCTCTAAGTCCTCTGAGGAGGCCAATTCAGTGAGTCTTCTGAGGAGATAAATCTCACACCCACGCACTTCATATGTCTGGAGCAGACTTGACACAACACAAAAAGATGGCAATCGCTCTGCAGTGTAGATAGTGACTTGAGGAGATGATCCCCCTTTACATGGCAGTAGGAAGGTTGCCGCCTCAGGTACGCGCTCTTTTCCTCTTTTCTGAATTTTGGTTCACTTAGGCACTTAAGTTCTAAGTTCCCCAAAATTGGGGACAACTATAGACACCGGGTCCCGAGGCAATCCAAGATCAGAATTACCCGATGATGAAAGCGATACTTGCCAGTAAAGGTGTTAAAAATGATGTTCCCCTTGTCAAAAATTCCTTTTGTTCCTCCAAAAATTTCAGTGTGAAAATTTGCATTTTTGCTCTCATTTTTTATTCCTCTTTATTGTTTTTATTTCTTTTCTTTTTCTTTTTATTTTTATTTTTCTTTTCGTGTGTCACGCATGCGGGCCGTGCGCGCAGCGGAGGCTGCGCGCACGGCAGGGGCTACCTGCGCTGCAGGGAGCGCGTGCGCCCCATGGGGGGGCGTCTCGCAGGAGACCGCACGCCCCCTGGGGCACGTCTCGCGCTAGCGCGTGCGCCTTCACCCTCCACCTGCGGCCATTTTGGCCTTTCTGCGCGTCGTTTCCTGGGTTCTTTTTTAGTCAAATTTCAGTCTGTTTTTACCGCTGGTTTTTCCGTTTCTGTGCAATTCTCGGGAAGGGAAGGATGAAAGAACAATTTGTCTTTCTCCAATTTGGGACAACCCAGATAATCAAAAGGTAATCTTGGTCTTCATTTTCAAGGATCGGCAATTATTTTTTAAAAAAAAGAAGGCTGCTTCTCTCTTTCAAGAAAAGAAGAACAGCAGAGGTTTTGAAAAAAAAAGGTTTTCAGGTTTATTTTAAACGATCGGATTTTAATTCTTCTGGTTTTTTTCTTCAAACGTTCTTCAGTCGGAGAGCTTATTCAAGACAAAGAAAAATCTATTTTCTTTGTTTTTGCATTATTTCGATAATATTTTTTCTTAGATATCATATGTGCAACTCTAGCTGTTTTACAAATGTTTTTTTTTATTTTCTACCTAAATGTCGACAAGGGAGTGATCAAAGCACCTTACTTTCCGAATCTACACCACTGAGGGTAAACACTTTGGACCTATTTTTTACTTTATTTTTGTATATATTTCATTATTGTCGATCTTGTTATTTTCTACCACTGTTACCATATTTATGAGTTGTTTTCTAGCATTTTAATGATGTTAAAATTTTCGATGCATTGTATGATTTTAAGTTGATTTTTTTGTTTTGTTCCTTTTGCTGTGGATGTCCATTTTGTTACTATTATTCTAATTATTATTATTAATACTGTTATTATTATCATTATTATTACTATTATTATTATTGTTGTTGTTATTATCATGGTTGTGCTCATGCTTACTATTAATGTCCTTACCACTTGTATTTGTTGGTTAAACCTTGTATGTTCATCATCATCATCATCATCATCATCATCATCATTATTATTATTATTATTATTATTATTATTATTATTATTATTATTATTATTATTATTATTATTATTATTATTATTGTGTAATTGTTATTGTTGTTATTATCATTATCATTATCATTATCATTATTATTATTATTAGTATTATTATTATTATTATTATTATTATTATCACCACCATTATTATTGTCTTGGCATGGTTACTGTTACTATCATATTTATTATTATTATCATTTCGTTGCGTTGCATTATTATCATTGTTATTGTTATCATTATTTATTGTCATGTCCAATATTCTTCGTCTTTACTTGACTATATTTTCAGAATTATTACTAATATTTCTAATATTATTTTTTGTCTGAAATTTAATTTGAGTCGCATCATGTGAGTGTCCCCGTGACACTCCGAATGGGTCACGACGCGTGAAGAATCATGTCGGTTTTGGTGAGACCTTTCTTATTCCCCCCTGTTTGTTGTGTTTTGTTGGTAAATAATTATTTTATTTATTGCACACATGGGATAAAAGTCACAAAAATACTTTTATAATTAAATTGGAACATTTACTAATAAAATTGGGACTAATGTACCTCATTATAGCAAAGCAATAAAAAATATCACAATAAAACGAAGAGTTAGTTTTCTCCAAAATGGGATCACTCATTCCGGTTTTCTATCCAATAATCAAAGGACTCTTCGAACACTCTTTAAATAAATGGGAAGGAACCAATGTTCCTGAAACTTCAAGGAAGTGCGAAGGAACCAATGTTCCTAAACTAAAAAATGTCTCGATTTATGTATGTTTTCCTTGTATTTGATTTTGTGTGATTGTTTTAAAGTTTATATTCATTTCCTTTTGGGCCCTTGCAATTAATTTTGGGGCAATATTATTTAATTAGGGATTGTATTCCGTCCCAATTTTCCCTTTTTAATCTTCTTCTATTTGGGGGGTTGTATTCTGCCCCTATCTTCCATGTAATTATGTGCTTGCGTGTTTATTCGCTTTCCTTTATCGCTTTATTTACAGCTTTTCTTTACAACTTTCCTTTACTGCTTTTTGAAAGCTTAAGATGCGCTTTAATTTAAATGTATTAATCGTGTGAGACAAGAGATAGAATTTTAGGAAATTAAAAACTCATTTATAGTTAACCAAATCATAAATAAGAGTAAAGTTCCGAACACCAATCTCTGGTCTAGACCAATAAGAGGTTAGAGACCTTTCCCAATTTCTTATAAATTGGGTGGCGACTCCAAAATACCTCAAAGGTGCCTAAAGGTGTTATGGGGCTAGATGTTCCTTTCCAATGTTCTATTGGGAAGGAGGCATCCAAGATGTCTCATGGCACCCATGATCAAAAAGACGCGAACCAATCCCTCGAATCCTAAAAGCAGGTTCAACGAGGGCCTTTGCTGGGTTCGGCGCGCGTCACAATCACTCATGCCAATTTTCATTCCAACAATCCAAATAACTCTTCAATCCCTCTTTAAGTGAGCGTGAAGGAACCAATGTTCCTAAATCAAATAAATACTCCGATTTATGTATGTCATTTTCTATGTTTAACTTTATTTTGTTTGTTTTAAATTTATATTTATACCACCTTGTGGGCCCTTGTAATTAATTATTTTGGGACAATTTTATTTAACTTTTCTCTTCATTTGGGGATTGTATTATGTCCTAATTTCTCCTTTGTAATTATGTGCTTGGCGTGTTTATTGTTTTATTTACCGCTTTCTTTACAGCTTTCATTTATCACTTTCTTGATGCTTTAAATGCGCTTTTAATAAATTGCATTAATTGTTTGAAAAGAAAGATGAAATTCTATAATCTAAAAATTCACTTATAATTAACCAAGGCATAAATAAGACTGAAGTTCCAAACACCTTCTTTAGTTTAGACCGTAGATGTTAGATGACCTTTCCTAATTTCTTATAAATTGGGTGGCGACTCCAAAATACCTCAAAGGTGCATAAAGGTGTCATGAAGCTAGATGAACTCCCCAATGTTCTATTGGGTAGGGATTTCAAAATGACTCATGGCACCCAAGATCAAAATGACGAGAACCAAATCCCCTTTGAAGCCCTAAAGGCAGGCGATATTCGAAAAAGGGGGATCTAGGTTTGATGCGTCACAGAAATTAAGCTACAGCCAATGCCTACTAAGCCCGCCAAAAGTCAAGGGCATCCTAATCATTGAGTGGATCTGTATTGTGCCTACTATCAGCATACAAGGCATAACACTAACGAATGTCAAACTTTAAAGAACCATATTCAGGACATAATTGATAGAAAATAGATTGTTGATCCAGAACGTCGAAAGAAGAAAGCGTGACACTAATAAAGTGCTCCAGAAGGTGGTTACACTACCACAAGAAGTAGGAGAGGAAACCTTCTAGTAGATGTGCTTTTTATATTTAAACTTTTCAATCTTGATGCGTGCGATATTGTTTATGTTAATTATATTAATGACTTTTTGTTTATATTTCTCATGATTTCATTATACACGATCACAACTATAAGTCATTTACATTTGATATTAACTTAATAAATACTGCCTCATTTAATCTCGAATTCTATTAGCATCTGATATCACTCCTGAAGTGAGATAAACTTGAGAGATGAAAAAAAGAAAAGAAAAATAAAAAAATGCCTTTGCCTGGACCTGGAATAACTTGCTTCAATTTACTAACCTAACTGCAATCAAAGTTTCAAAAGCCATTCCTTTGCAATATCTGGGATGCATACAAGGTAGCTAGAAAAAGCTAAGCTCTAATCAATAAGGGGTTGCCTCAAAAGCTGAATTATCAAATCCAAAATGAAGCTTTGGGCCTTCACAAAATAAAGAAAGAAAATAAAAAAGAAAAATTAAAAAATTAAAAAGAAAAAAAACCCATAGTTTTGACCTAAGCCATTTGAGGCAAACCTACAATCCAATTCATCATTGAGAGCTACCTTAGAAATTGAGTCACTAAAATCAACAAAAATGATATGGGCTTTTACAGTATAGGTCCACAAGGGGAGCTTACTGTTTGTGCTAGTTCGCACAAGGAACAAGGTGAGGCCTTATCAAAAAGAGCAGCTGTCCTGGTTGACAATGATGAATGTAAGTTCAAAGGAACCAATAGGTCCAAAGGCAAAAATAAAAGAAGGGAAAAAATAAAGAAAGAAAATAAAAATACCCCGTGAGTCAAAAACCTGAAAAAAGGCGATCTTGCTAAAGTTGGGCACCCTTTCAAGGTAAAAACGAAAAAAGGCATCTTGGGCAAAAATTAGGGGCAGAGAGAAAATGTTCAATCATGAAAATTCGAGAGGGCTAATTGATAACAGGAGTTTGATGCTTTTAGGATCCATCTCGACATTAGATAGGGTCTTGTATTTTTAAGATTAATGCCAAATATAATCATGTGTGATGAAATCAGACTGGAACATACGCATTTACACAACAACATATTAATATAAGCATAGCACTTCATCTTACATACTCCAAATAATTTAAGTTCCAACATAAAAAGTAGCACATTGCTTCTTCTTTGCATATGCACTATTTACTATGTATAGCCTCCATTGCTATCGCCATCTTGACGCTTCAGCAGACTTGCCTCGTCATAGGCTTTGAGTTAGTCACCGGAACATTCATGAGGAAAATCAAAGTCCATATAGCCACCATTCAGAAGGGCTAAACGATTTTATCCTCTCCACAAAAAAAAGAAAGAAAAAAGGCCATTAGATATGAAAATTGTAACTGACTTTCCAAGCAAAAATTAGGCCAAAGGGTAGGGTGAAAACTTGAAAATAGGCAGCCTACCCTATAGGAAAAAATGAAATGAATAAAAGCTGCTGGATTGAGTTGGGTCCATTCCAGGCAAAATTTAGGCAAAGGGTTATGTGAAAATCCCTAAAGGGACACATTTCCCGCAAAGAAAAGCTAGTGTGAAAATTCATAAGGGACGCACTACCCTTAAAACAATGACTTCCAATGCTTAGACCGATAAGGCAGCATTACTTGGATGATCTCCCTTCAGGCAGATAAAGCATAATTCAGGACATGAGTTAGAATCCTAGGGGTAAAATACTGTACAACTCATAGCAAAGGGCGCATGATCATTGATCGGGGGGTAAAGATACACATCAGACGGTTCTCTCTGAAAAGATTATGGGGCAGAGTTACTAAGCCAAGAGGACACTGTCCTAGATCCTTAAGGGACATGATTGAGCAGCCAAGCCGTATCCTCGACGGACCCTTAACCAGCAGGACATGGTCTATCCATTTTTGCATACATTTTATGTCATACAATTCTTTTAAAATATATGCATATAGCCCTTTATGTATACACACACACAATCTTTTATATATATTCTTGTGCACACAGTTTTACAGGAAAAGTCCAAATGAAGGCAACACGCACGGAAACTGGTCAAGGACAGTTTTATCTCAACATTACCATTCACTCGGGTTGGATGACTAGGTCAAGACGAAGTCTACACAGGTTTAAATCCTTCAGCATCCTCTAAAGAGGCAAATCTCTAAGTCCTCTTAAGAGGCAAATTCCCAAGTCCTCTTAAGAGGCAAATTATCCAAAACCCTCTTAAGAGGCATACAGCTCTTCTCAACTCAATCCAAAAGGATGATATCTGCATTTTCTAAGTCTGAAATGACTTGATATAATCCAAGAGGATGACGTCTGCACTTTGTAAGTTTGAGATGACTAAGTGCAATCCAAGAGGATGATGTCTGCACTTTATAAGTCTGATATGACTCAGTGCAATCCAAGAGGATGATGTCTGCAGTTTGTAAGTCTGAGATGACTCGGTGTAATCCAAGAGGATAGCATTTGCATTTTATAAGTCTAAAATGACTCGGTGAAATCCAAGAGGATGATGTCTGCACTTTGTAAGTCTGAAATGACTCGGTGCAATTTAAGAGGATGATATCTGCACTTTGTAAGTCTGAGGCAAATGTTTATAAGTCTGAGATGACTCGGTGAAATCCAAGAGGATGATGTCTGCACTTTGTAAGTCTGAGATGACTCGGTGCAATCTAAGAGGATGACATATGTACTTTGTAAGTCTGAGATGACTCAGTGCAATCCAAGAGGATGGTGTATACATTTTGTAAGTCTGAGATGACTCGGTGCAATCCAAGAGGATAACGTCTGCATTTTGTAAGTCTGAGATGACTCGGTACAATCCAGGATGACGTCTGCATTTTGTAAGTCTTAGATGACTCGGTGCAATCCAAGAGGATAACGTCTGCATTTTGTAAGTCTTAGATGGCTTGATGCAATCCAAGAGGATGACGTCTGCATTTTGTAAGTCTGAGATGACTTGATGTAATCCAAGTGGATAATAATCACTGTATGGTCGGGATAACGGCTCAGTGAAATTTAAAAATGACAGTACTTCGTAGTCTTGTTAGTGAATTGGCGCAATTCGAAAGGATAGTATTCACAATACAAATCACAACACTGTTCTCAAGGGAGCAATCAGCTTTTCAAGGGGCATCTATCGGGCATTAGCTCAATGGGAATGTAACACGCCAACAAGGCGACGTCAATTAGCCACCAAGAGCATAGCTTAACATATTAACAAGATCGGCATTAGTCAAACCCATCACAACTCGATCGATAGTTGGAAGGAGGCAGCCTCAGGTATGCGTCTCTTTCTTTCTCTAAATTTTAGCTCACCTAGGCACCCATGCACTAGATTTTTCAAAATTGGGGGCACCTGTAGACACTAGGTCTCAAAGCAGCTCAGATCAAGGTTACCCAACGATGAAATTAGATGCCTGTTCATAGGTAAAAAAAAGGTGAAAGTGATAGTTTTCTTGTCAAAATTGCTTTTTTAAAAGAAAATAAATAAAAATATATTTTTTAAAAATATAAAAATAAAAAAGGTTTGAAATTATAGTGTTCTATTTAGGACTATTATTTTTTTAAAAAAAAGTTGGGCATTTTCGGCCGTCGGCGCGTAGGGCCAAGGCTTCCTCGCGTGCCAAGCATGCGCCAGCTCGCAGGGCACGCGTACTGGGCGTCGCTTGCCCTTACGCCCAGTGCCACCCCCCCCCCCCCCCCCGGGCAATTTTAGGCCAAAAGTTGCTATTTTTTTCTCTTTTTTGGGGGAATTTATTATTAAAACGTTTTTTTTCCTTTAGACTTTTAAAATTATTCAATTTTTTATGTTTTTATAGGAATTAAATAATATAATTGCTCCCAAAATTTTGATTTTATTTTGGGATATAAAAGAGTTTTTGGAGAAAAATTTTGAGAGATTTTTCTTAAGCAAAAATTTTCTTCTCTAAGAGAATTCTTCCAAGGTTCCAAGAGAATTTCTCTTAATAAAGATAATTCTTGAGACAAAGAGGATAATTTCTTGTCTTGAGAATTTTCTTCTTTTTTTAACAATTTTTTCTTGAGACAAATAAGATAATTCATTGTTTTTGAGATATAAATTTTCTTCTATATTGTTTATTCTTCTAATCTTATTTTTACAAATAAAGATAAGAAAATCAATCATTTTACTTTATTCATCAAATCCAATTCTGAAGGTAAGTATTCTGGTTTCAATTTTATATTTTATTTATTATTATTATTTTTTATTTATAATCAATTAGTCATCATCCAGATTTTTTTTGGATCTATTATTATTTTTTTTATGTGATTTAGTAAGACTTAATATTTTTAACATATTTTATTTTTTTATTCTTATTTATTTATTTGATTATTCATCTTTTATTATTATTATTATTATTATTATTATTATTATTATTATTATTATTATTATTATTATTATTATTATTATTATTATTATTATTATTATTATTTATGTTCTTATGTGTGTTGATTTATTAATATGTTTATCTATTTATTTTATGATGTCATTTAATTTGTTTGTCGCTCATGATGCATTGCATTTTATTTATTTTAATTCATTTTTATTATTTTATATGTTTAATTAATATTTTTTATCTAATTACTAATATTAATTTTATTTGTATTTGTTTTTATTTTAATACTTTTTTTATGTGTGAGCATTTTCAATGGCAAATGAAAGTCCATGGAAATTTGATGATACAGTTTTGGTTAGATTTGTCATTTTTTAGCATTTTTATTATTTTTTATTATTTTGCTTTTATTCATTTTTATTATGTAATTTGTAATAAAATTATTCATTTCATGCACGCTAAAAAGAAAATCACAAAAAAATTTATATTAATGAATTTGGATTTTTTTAATAAAATAGGACTAATATCCCAAATTTTTAACCAATAAAATTTCACTTAAAAAAGAGAGTTAATTTTTCTCACAGTGGGATCACTCATCCCAATTTTCCTAATAATATTCAATTTTCTAAGTGAACATGAAGGAACAAATGTTATTATTTTAAATAAATATTCCGATTTATGAATATTATTTAGTTAATTTTATTTATTTTAATACCTTTTTATTTTGGGAGATTATATTTTTGTCCCGAATTTTAATATCTTTTTATTTTGAAGGGTTGTACTTTGTCTCGATTTTATCTTTTTATTTATTTTTGTAGTTTACTTTATTATTTTATTGTGTTTTTTACTGCTTTTTTTTTGTGCTTGATTTGCACTTTATTTTAAATGCATGACCACATGAGAAGAGACATGAAATTTTAAGATTAAAAACTCATTTATAATTAACCAAGGTATTAATAAGAGTGAAGTTCTGAATCTTTCTCTGGTTTAGACCCCGAGATTAGATGAATTTTCTCAATTTCTTGTAAATTGGATAGCGAATCCAAAATACTTCAAAGGTGCCTAAAGACTTTTGTGGGATTAAATGAACTTTCCCAATATTCTATTGTGTAAGGATTCCAAAATATCTCATGATTGGCCAAGATCAAAAGACGCGAACCATCTCGGGCCCTAAAAGCGAGCTCTCGGGAAGCAATCAGGTCCGGTGTACATCACACCTGCCTATGATTAGTGGAAGTTGGTCCTAAGACATCCTTTGCTTCCTACTCCAATTACTTGGGATTTCTTTCTTTGAGAATTTCATAACAAGTACATTACCAAGGCATATCAAGAAGTAAATTGGAAGCAATTTCTAAATTTGAGGCAGAGAGCCTTATTAGTGGTAGAATATGAGAATGAGTTTTGTAGGCTTAGTAAGTATGCACCTAAAAGTGTGCTTATATAAGAATTTTGATGTCAACAGTTTGAAGAAGGTTTGAATGAGTCGATAAAGGCACTTTTGATCTCCATGACTACCTCTTAGAATGTGACCTATTGTCAGATAGTTTAGGTTGCCATGAGAGTCGAAAGGTCAAAAGCAATTCAGAGGGAAAGAGTACAGAGGATAAATTCTTCTAGAGGTGGTATTTATTCGAGAAAGAGATTGATAAATTCTCAAGTGGCACTTCGAGCTGAATCAGCTAGTAACCTAGCTACTAAAGGCAAAAAGTAAGGATCTTCTTTTGCATTCAGTACTGATAGAGGTGTGTCTGGTAATAAAAGTGATGTACCTGAGTGTCCCCATTGCTATAAATATCATAAAGGTGAATGTTGAAAGTTGACTGGTGCATGTTTTTAATGTGGGAGAATTGAGCACTTCTTGGCTAATTGTCCTAAAGCCTATGAAGTGAGAGGGGATCATGAAGAAGCAAGTAGAGGTGGATCAAATTTACCTCCAATAAATCGTGGAAGAGGTAGAGGATGTGGTAGAGGAAGCCAGTCTGGAGGCGGTACCGTGTCAAAATCAGTTGATTGACCTCCTACAGCACTAGCATGGGTGTATGCTATGAAAGCTCATAAGGAGCAAGATGCACCAGAAGTTATAACTAGTATATTTTTACTCTTTGATATGGAAATATTTGCATTAATTGACCCTGGATCCACACATTCATATGTATGTTCTAAGAAGCTATATGATAAAATGTCTTCAGTTGATCATTTAGACAATATGTGTGTGACTAGTCCATTGGGGAATAACATTAGTGTGAATAAGGTGTAAAGAGATTGTCCTTTAGTGGTTCAAGGTCAGGAATTTCCTATAGATTTGATATAACTGCCTTTTTCATGAGTTTGACTTGATTTTAGAGATGGATTGGTTAAGTAAGCATTTAGCTATTGTTAACTGTAGAAAGAAAACAGGTGTGCTTAGAAGTTCAGAACAGTCTAAGGTGATTGTGAGGGGTGTACATTCTAATTCTTTGGTAGATATAATTTCTGCTATGCAAGCTTATCGGTGTCTGAGAAAAGGATGTGAATCTTTCTTAGCTCTTATATTAGATTCGAAGAGGGAACAAGTTAGAATACAAGATTTACTTATAGCGAAAGAATTTCCTGACATGTTTCCAAAAGAGTTGACTGGTGTACCACCTGAAAGGGAAGTGAATCTGTTAATTGAGATTGTGCTGGGTATCGTACCTGTCTCCAAGATACCTTATCATATGGCTCCTACTGAGTTGAAAGAATTAAAGACTCAATTGTAAGAGTTACTAGATAAGGGCTTTATACGACCGAGTGTATCACCTTGCGGTACTCCAGTCCTATTTGTTAAGAAAAATGATAGCACAATGAGAATGTGCATTGATTACCGAGGATTGAGGATTTGTTTGATCAGTTGAATAGATATCCTATATCGAGGATTAAGGATTTGTTTGATCAGTTGAAAGGAGCTGGTGTGTTTTTAAAGATCGATTTGTGATCAAGATACTATCAGTTACAAGTATTCTAAAGACTGCATTCAGGATTCGATATGGTTACTATGAATTCTTAGTAATGCCATTTGGGTGACAAATGAGCCTGCAGTATTCATGAATTTGATGAATCGAGTCTTCAGGCTATTTTTGGATCAGTTTGTTGTGGTGTTTATTGATGACATACTTGTGTATTTGAAGAATGAGAGAGAACATGAAAAACATTTGAGAATTATGCTTCAGACCTCGAGAGATCAACAATTGTATGCTAAGCTAAGTAAATGTGAGTTCTGGCTTAAAGCAGTATCTTTTTAGTCATATTGTTTCTTCTGAACGCATTAAAGTTGATATGGCTAAGATAGAAGCAGTTGTGAGTTGGAAATCGCCCAAAAGTGTGCCTAAGATTATAAGTTTCTTGGGTTTAGCGGGTTATTATTGGCATTTTGAAAAAGAATTTTTAGTTATTGCTTCTCCGCTCACTAAGTTGCTTCGTAAAGTAGTTAAGTTTATATGATCAGATAAGTGTCAAGCTAGTTTTGAACAGTTAAAAAAGATGTTAATTGAAGACCCGATTCCAACCCAATCCATTTCAGGTAAAGAGTATGCTATGTATAGCGATGCGTCTTGTAATGGTCCCAATACCAGGTCAGCCATGAATAGTGCTCCCGGAGGCAAAAAAATATTTTATTTGACTATCGAAAAGTATTAGTCACAGTGAATCTAGGGTTAAAATTTGGAGTGAAATTGAGGTTAAACGAGCCTCCAAAAAATCAAAAATACGAAAACGTAGCAGTTTGGTTTGAAAAGTAACCAGTTTGACCAAAGGTTTAATCGGACCTTTAAAAATAACAAATGAACTCCAAAAATCACCAAAAAGTGTAGATTAACTTAAAATAATATTTAGAATTTTTTGGTGGAAAATTTTTTTTTCGAGAACAGCGAAAATTTCTGACCGGACCAATTGAATTGAACCGGATTGAAAATGAACTTCGATTGGGCTAAAATTTTGGGTGCAACCTAGTTTTAATATTTTATGAATTTTAGAATCAAATTTGAGAGGATTTAGATTTGAAAAAAGAGAAATCCACAAAAAATTGCATTTTCGAGCCTAAAATTGCATTTTTGGGTTTGAGTGGTTGGACCAAGGTCCTACCCACATTGACCACCTTAAATGGGATTTATGAGGCAGATTGGTGGCTGTAATCCTTATCCCACTTAGCCTTTCCCTCTCCCTCTTTGGCCGAAGTCACTTTCATTCCTTCTTTCCCATTTTCTTCATCTTTTCCTCAATTTCCTCATCAAATCCAACTACTTTAATAATAATTCAGCCTCTCAACTTGAACTTTTGGGTCCCTACCATAAATTGAGCAAAATAAGTGGACAAAAATAAGGGATCAAGTGTAAGACTTGAATTTGGGTAAGTGGATTTTAAGTTCTAAATTTAATTTAAGAGTGCCTAGATATATTTTTGGATGTGTAGAGTTGATTTATGAAGTTATTTTGAGCAAAAGAAAATAAAATCATGGAGAAAAATTAACATGTATATTCGACCCTATGTAGAAAATCCAAAGGGTGAGCAAGTTTCCAAGAGCAAGGGCAAGGGAAAAGAGGTTTAGGAGATCCTAATCAAATGTATAAGGTTTGTGGCTATGAAATCTTTAAATTTTCCTAAGAATTTGATGTGTTTACATTATGTTTATCAGATGAGTTTGTGCTAAATGCATGTGTATGTGAATATAAGCTTATAAAAGTGATTAGGGGTATGTAAAAAGACATTTAGAATGCTTAATATGAATTAAAGAAATTTTTAAGGGGATGTATATACCATGGCCGAATGGAACCTTAGGGCAAATAAGGGTTTATTTTATGTATTTGTAATGGATAATGCCATAAAATGAATCTAGATATGAAAATAGGTATCAAAGAATTTAATTGGAATTTTTGGAATATGTGTGAATATTTTGAAGTATAAAGTTATATTATGTTTAATGTGGAAATCATGAGTTATGAGAAGATAATTCATGGAATGTCCAGTGTCGATAATATTGATCAACTAGTGTATTACAATGAATATGAAGTAAAAGAAATGCAAACATAAGTGAAAGTGTGAATAGGGTGAAACTTAATTTGAGAAATTAAGTAAAATTTTAGTGGTCTGGCGGTAAAAATCTAGTTCAGTATATATTTGACTAGCCATGGGAAAACCCATATCGCGGTGCGAGTCATGGTGACTTGCTTTACTACAGCAGATTCGCGATGGTCTCCCATAGTACATTATCATATGTCATATGTAATACATCACATGTCATACATTCATTGAAATTGGCGGAGTGGTCTTTCAAGATCATTTTCTAATATAGTGCAGTGGACCTATGGGGTCCACGTCCCGTATATCTGGTCTGAGGATTTCTGCCAGGATTATATTAGGGGTATAATGGCAAAAATGACTTGAAAATGTAAAAAGAAAAGTAAAAATGAGAATTTGACTGATAAAGGACTCAAATGAAAGAAAATAAAAAGTTTAGGAGTAAAATGATAATTTATCAAAATAATAGGCTAAGCGTGTAAAAATGGCAAAATATTGAATAACGTGGTTAAAAATGAAATTTGGTAACTCCGGAGGACTAAAACATAATTTGCCATGAAGATGAAAAAAATAGGAACAAAGTGATAATTTGCACGACAAATAATTAATTAAAGTGAAATTAAGCAAAAAGTGCAATTAAAACGATAAATGTGGAACCTAAATCCGTGATGCAAGTTTAATATCCTCATCTGTTTAGTATAAGTATGAATTTTGTGAACGAAATTCTTTTTAAGGAGAGGAACGCTGTAATGATCTGAAATCTACCCTAGTAGCATTTTGCTTAATTAGGATATTTAGACAAGTTTGATTTAGGGTTTCTAATTTTGGATCTAAGTGTAATTAGAAAAGAGTTTTTAATTGCATGAAATAAATAAGTTAAGTGACTAGAATATATTTGTGCATGACAAATTAAGTTAAGTAGGATTAGTTTAACCGAATCTTGATTAGGGAGGGAGCTGCCCATGTGGCTTGGGTAGACTTTGCCAACCAAAGGCTTACATGTATATATAAGCCTTTGGTTAGGACAAAGATTTGCCTCTTTCTTTCTTTTTGTCTCTCTATTTACTCAGGAACTTAAGTCCCATTATGCTTTGATTTCTTCTTTTTCTTCTTCTTCATCTTTAGTTCTTAGTCCATGGAATTCTTTTTGATTGGTTGAGTTGTGAGTTGTGTGTTCTTGGCAAGTCAAGGTAAGTAATTGTGTTAGATTATTATTCTTCTTTTCCTTCTTTTCTGTGTTGAATTGGAATTAATCCCTTGTCCAATTCTGGAAATTGGATGTGTGTTGTGGTGGAAGAAACAAGAAAAGCTAACGAAAAGGAGAAGCTTGGGAAGCCAAGTGCTAAGTGAGCTCTTTGGAGCAAAGGAGTAGAGGTTTGGGAAACTGTGTGATTGTGTGTTAAATTACTAGTTGATATAATCTGAAATGTGTAATTGTATTGTATGTTGAATTGAATTGAAGATGTGTATTTGATATGTTCATTCGATTGCTATGAAGTTTATTGACTTATGAGCATGAAACTCTATTTTCTGGGATGTAGCACCCCCTACCCATACGTAGGCGAACCCATCTGTATCGGAGTGAGAAGCCGTACGAGCAGGGGTGTCACCACACAGATCGATAAAAAACATACATTCATCTATAATAAACATATATAAATACAGCGAAAAATAAAACCGTTGAGAGCAAAACTGATCATTCATTAATATAACAACATTACAATAATGTTCTGATCAATTGCCAATACAAAATAATTACATATCCAAAATATACAATGCGGAAGATTACAAAATTACTAATACAATGAGAATTCTATTACAAAAAGAGTCATCATAATACAAAAATTAAAGCCCTAACACTAATATTTCTGTGTTGGCTTGACTAGCGGTGACTCTCCCAAAAATACAGCACCTTCCGCACCTGCATGGATAAAATACCGTGCTAAGCGATAACGCTTAGTGGGGAAACACAACAAAAGAGTGGATAGCCATTCATAATGGTCGTCAAAGCATAACACATACAATATGACATATGCGAATAATCGTACATAATACAAACATGCTTGAGTCATATATGAATATACATCATACTTTAGTCGTATTCATAACATTCCGAAGCTTATGATTATATTCGTATACATATACATACATTACTGATTTCTCATACTTGTCATCTTGCTCATTCGGATAATACATTCTTATATCATGCCAAAGCAAAACAAAACAAACACCTGCTGACTCAAAATAGTGGATAACGCGTATACAGTGACGGTACCTTACGGGTACGAATCGAATAGTGACGGTACCTTATGGGTACGAATCGAAAACCATTATATTTTATCATATTCAAAACATTTTACAGAGGGGACTTTAAATAAGATCCAAATACAGAGGGGATCGCGAGGATCTGAACAGGGACCTGATCAGGGTCCAAAAAGAATAGAGGGCTGCAGCTAAGAGACTCTATTAGGCATGCTTAACTATCCACTAGATTGACTCTCGCAGGTCATGCATAATCAAATTCACATATTGAGTTCATAACTTAAGGTATAAATAACTCATTCCAAAACAACTATAGCATTCAATAATTTGACAGAGCAAAACACAAATTTATGATATGAGATAAATAAAATGTCACTAAGTAATATTTAAATCCAATCACAAACGAAAGAGGAGAGAAAACGAAGAGAATAAAAAATCTTCAACCTGGCGGGACAGAGGCGTTTTGCACGGCGGTATGACCATCCCATACCGCCGTGTAAGACACCTTACACAGGGGTATGGTATAGCCCATCTTGCCGTGTAACATGCCCAACACGGAGCTGGGCAGAAGCATTTTACACGGGGGTATGGGTAATCCCATACCGCCGTGTAAAATGCCTAGTTCAGCTCCTGATGAAGGCTCATGATTCACACGGTGGTAAGGCCCTCCATACCATCATGTGAATCACCAAATTTCCAGATTTTTTGTAGAGTAACAACCCAAGTTCAACCCCAAAACAACACATTTCCAAAAATCACACAATTGAACCATAAAATCAACCCAAAACTCACATTTCCAGCTCAACATTCAAACACCACATGCAATAAACATACTTAATCATTCAATCCATCCAACCAATTAAAAATCCATAACTTAACAAATTCACATATGCATAACCCATCAAAATCACAATCTCAAAATCACAACAAAAAATCTTAACTCAACATACCTAAACCTCATAACATTAAAACCATCATACAACTCATTATAACTCCATAAATCAAGTAGATTTCCAAAAATCATGCCAAGACTCAAAATCAAGATAAAAAATCACATTCAAGAAATTCCCAAACCTGTACTCCTATGCTCCAATCTAGTGAGCACCACTTTCCGATGCCTTCTCATTTCCTTTAGGATCGCGAGGAGGCTCAACTAACAATCCAAAACACCCACAACCCAGACAAGGACAAACCAAACATCAAACCCTAAACCAGAAATATAGAAGAAGAAGATGAAGAATAAGATGAAGAAGATGAAGGAGATGATGAAGATGAAGGAACTTACCCAAAAGAAGGCTAAGAGATGATCAATTCCCACCACACCAACTTGGATCCAAGCTAGGGCTCTTTTGAGAAGAGAAAAGGAAGAAGAGGTAAAGAGGAGGAAGGGAAATGTAAAAGACACAGGAATTCCTGTGTTCCTTTCCCTTCCCTTCTATTTAATTCCCTTCCTAAACCCTAGCCAAGTGTCATCTCCTCATTGGTGGGATTTGCTTACTCACACCCAACCAATACACACACAATGATATCTCCACTTATTCACACCCTACAACCATATGCTCATGCACACACTATCACAACCCAACTTACTCACTCACATCCTACAAATATGTGAGCAAACACACACAAACACAAACCAATTCATACACACCCTAGTACCATACATGTACCCACACTATATTAAAGCCCATAAAACATGTATTTTACCCATAATACCCTTATCACATGCCAAAATACACCATGCACATGCACAAACATGGCTCAAACTTCTAGGGGGCAAACGGGGTGTGATAACTCTCCCCTACTAACAAGAATTTCATCCTCAAAATTCTCACTTGAACTAAACAAATGCGGATACTGAGCCCTTATAGTCGCCTCTGGTTCCCAAATAGCTTCTTCAACCCCATGGTGATGCCATAACACTTTGACCAACGGAACTTGCTTGTTCCTCAACTGTCTCACTTTTTGAGCTAAAATGGCCCTCGGTTCCTCATCATATGAAAAATCTGGCTGGACTTGCACATCCTGAACTGACAAAACATGCGACAGATCCGATCTATACCAACGAAGCATGAAAACATGGAAAACATCGTGCAACTTTGCCAACTCCATCGGTAAAGCCAACCTATAGGCTACCGGGCCAACCTTAGCTAACACCTTAAAAGGTCCAATAAATCGAGGACTAAGCTTACCCTTCTTACCGAATCTCAGCACTTTTCTCCAAGTAGAAACCTTAAGGAAAACTTTGTCCCCGACCTCAAACTGAACATCTTTCCTCTTAAGGTTAGCATATGACTTCTGTCGATCCTTAGTCGCTTTTAGATTCCGCTGCACAATTCTGATCTTCTCCTTGGTATCCCTAACCAATTCTGGCTCGATAACTGAACGTTCGGATAACTCTATCCAATATACCGGAGTCCTACACTGTCGCCCATACAAAGCGTCATATGGTGACATACCGATACTCGACTGATAACTGTTATTGTAGGCAAACTCCATAAGCTGCACATATCTGTCCCAACTACCCAAAAAATCCAAAGTACAAGCCCGCAATATATCTTCCAAAATCTGTATAACCCGCTTGGACTCTGTCTGAGAATAAAATACCGTACTAAAATTCAACTTGGTACCCAAAGCTCTCTGTAATTCCTTCCAAAACTTAGATGTAAACCTTGGGTCCCGATCTGATACTATGGACAACGGCACTCCATGCAATTTGACTACCTCATTCACATAGATGCTGGCTAACTTATCCATCAGATAATCCACTCTAACCGGCAGAAAGTGAGCTGACTTCGTAAGCTGATCCACAATCACCCAAACCGAGTCATGCTTTCTCCGAGTCAAAGGAAAATTGGATACAAAATCCATAGCGATATCATCCCATTTCCACTCTGGGACGGATAAAGGCGTGAGAAATGATGCTCAGCCTTTACCTGCTGACAGGTCAAGCACTTAGACACAAAATCCACAATGTCCCTCTTTATGCCGGACCACCAATAGAATTACTTCATGTCCCGATACATCTTTTCACTACCGGGATGCATAGTGAAAATCGTATTGTGTGCCTCACTCAAAAGCTGTCTCCTCAACTCATCATTCTAGGGCACACACAAGCGATTTTTATACATAAGCACCCCATCAAAAATCGAGAACTCTGACTGCTTACCAGATCGAACCTCTTTCACAACCCGCTACAATCTCTCATCATCCCTTTGAGCATCTACAATCCTCTGTCTCAAAGTAGCCTTCACTCTCAATTGGGCAACTAAAGCCCCATCTGAATCAAATCTCCACCCGAACCGCCTCAAGAACAAAGCAAAAACCGATTTTCGACTCAAAGCATTAGCCACTACATTAGCCTTACCCGGGTGGTAATCCAAAATGCAGTCGTAGTCCTTGAACAACTCTAACCATCAGCGCTGTCTCATATTCAAATCCTTCTACGTAAGGCGGTACTTTAAACTCTTATGATCCGTGAAAATCCTACACTTCTCCCCATACAGATAATACTGCCAAATCTTTAAAGCAAAGATCACAGCCACTAACTCCAAATCGTGCGTCAAATAATTCCTCTCATGTGGCTTTAATTAACGGGAAGTATAAGCCACAACTTTGCCCTCTTGCATCAACACACAACCGAGTCCAACGCCGAAAGCATCGCTGTACATCACAAACTCTTTACCCGAGATAGGTTGAGTAAGTACAGGAGCTTCAACCAACAACTTCTTCAACTGCTCAAAACAAGCATGGCACTTATCCGACCACTCAAATTTGACTCCTTTCCTCAACAATCTCGTCATTGGAGCAACAATAATCGAAAGACCCTTTACAAACCGACGGTAGTAACCCGCCAAACTGTTAGGTTTCTTCGGGATAATTCAACATTAACGCAGCAGAATAAAATAGAAACCCGAAATAGGATCCATGTATTTTCGACTAATTCAAAAGGAAGAGATAAGATTTACCA
This sequence comes from Excoecaria cochinchinensis, assembly GCA_947683425.1. Classification (NCBI taxonomy): domain Eukaryota; kingdom Viridiplantae; phylum Streptophyta; class Magnoliopsida; order Malpighiales; family Euphorbiaceae; genus Excoecaria; species Excoecaria cochinchinensis. The sequence continues at coordinate 16,800,465 of CANTUQ010000013.1, forward strand.
ACCTTTCTCCTACGTAGGAAGTCAAAATAAACTCCTTTAATTCGGACTGTAGATGCTGCTCTAACACGAACATCCCCTGCCGGTATCCACACGCACGAACTAATGAACAGAATTCGCAGGGGTGCTAGCTCCCTTTTGTTACGACTGGATTTTTAAGTTTTCTTTCTCAAAGAAAAGGTGGCGGCTAGGTTTTTCTCTCTAAGAAAAAATATCCACTCTTAATCCTTTTTCTCTTAGGAAAAGGAAAACGTGATTACTTATTTCTCTTAGGAGAATCTGCCACTCTTTATCCTATTCTCCTTAGGAAAAATGTGATTAGGTTAATCACTTTATTAACCTATATATCCAATTATATATCTGAATATATTTCAAACTCTAAAGAGATAAATAAGGATATTATCTCTTAATTCAAAATAAGATATATATATATATATATATATATATATATATCTTATTCTAAATAATAAGAAATATTATATAATACATATAATTATCTCATATTTAAAATACGGGATTTATTTATATGTATATATATATATATATATGTAATTTCGAAATCAAATATAAATACCTATATTTATATTATTCTGAAATACCCTAATAAAATCCATTTTGTTCATTTTGGTCTTGGTGTGTGACCTAATAGGTTTATATTAAGTTGGCAGTGGGCCTAATCTCATAATAAGCCCACAAGTCATAATTGGTTTATAGCAAGACATTATAACTACCCAAATAATATAAATATCGTTAATCCGATTTTAACTTGACAACAGAATATGCTATTATCCTTTTGTCATACGATATCTTGTTTGAACATAAGTCATGGTCCATGTCAAACTTATATATTATTCAAAGATATAATTTCCCGATCATTAAGTACACTGATAAATTCAAATGACATTGATGATACTATTAATTCATTCAAGCATGGCCATGCATTTTACAGTCCTACTTATCGAGGGGCCCAATAGATATCTCTCTCATTAGAGAGGGACAAATTCCATCTTGATTATTCACTTTCCTCTGCATAATTCTCATTATGTCCGATCATAAACTTTATAATTATCCGATTAAAGATAATGTTTGATTATGTCAAAACATAATATTCCTTATGTAGGAAACTATAATAACCTCAGGTCAAAGGATTCAATAACATATTTATCATAAGATCACTTATGACACTATCCCATGTAGTGATCTTACAGTGGGTCTATCCAGTACTTTGTTCTCTAACAAATACCTATAGATTCGATTTATATCATCATACATAATCATCCCATGATTATCAATACAAATCTATACTAGTCTTAATTTATCTTTATGCCCTTTAGTGATAAATGACTAGGGATATCGTGAATAACATTATTATTCATAAACATTACAATAATGTAACATGCCAATAATATTAATGTGAAGAAAACCATTATATATAAATGAAAATGTAATGATTACAGCCACTTGTATATTCGATTGATTCAAATATTTTATGTATGTATATGATATATATATGATTATGTTGATCGATTTGTATGCTGATACATGGTTATTGCTTTCGGTTTTAATTGTTAAAAACGAAAAGATTTTATGTGATATAAACGAGATTAATTTGGTAATGTTTAATCTAGTATATTTAAGGGCTACGAAATTAATTAATGTTAATATGATTAATGAATTCAATTAAGTGTTAATCTGATTCTGTTAATATGATTAACTAATAGTATTAATATGTTTAATACGAAATTGTTTATGAAGGTATTCTGTGTCTACTAAATTGTTTGATGTGATTAAATGGCGGCTGATATGATTAGCAGAATCATTTTTACATAGATATAGAATAGGGTTTTTGGCTAGAAAATCGTTAATAAGATTGAACAAACTAAAAAATTTCGGGGGGCGCTGCCCCTTAACCCCGCCCGATGACCGGCCAGCGGGGCAGCCGTGCTACCTCTTTGAAGCGCCTTATATGTAGTTCATTATTATCACTCGATAATTTTAATATATTAATTTTATGAAATAAGGTATATTATGCATGATATGAAATAAATATGATTTATTATGTGTATGTATGATGTCTTTGCATGGTGCATAGCATGGCCAATTGAACCTCATGTGGATGAGTTTTATTTTATCTATTTTAAGGGTTTGTAATTTTTAAATACGACCTGCGTGTCATTTATTTTGTTGTAATCTTTATTTTATTCAATAGTTATAGTAGAATATCTTTGTATTATTATTGTAATGAAGACGAAGAGCAACAATGGAGATCAATCCAAATCCATGGCGATGGAGGTACAAGATGGAAGCTGTTGATCAAGTCCACTTATTTACACCTAGGATTGACCTTTAATCTTCATATTGGCTTATGAGGATAAAAATAGATTTGGCCATGCTATGACACGGTTTTATATATATTATGCATATTTTCTTTGTATATGATGCGATGAATGATTATATATGTGTATGAGATGGCATGTATGAATTGATGCATGATGTATATAAATAATTAGACATCAAAAGTTAAAATTAAATCCCTCACCATAATTTTAAGTCATATGCCACCCATTATTAAAACACCTGTCAAGACTAAGATCACCAAAATGTGGGTTCTGCTAAAGCAAAGTACATTAGGTTATCTTAGTAAGGCGGGATGAATAATGGTCTACTCATATGTTTAAAATAGTTAGACTTAATTAGGCTTTCAAAACGGTTTTGGGCTTAAGGGCATAAGATGGGATTATAACATGCCGGGACATATGATGTCGAAATCCCATAACTAATCTAAGAGTTATATAAGATATAATTGGTAAATGAGCTGCCTACCTAAATAACTTAACTATAAGCGTCATGCCAAAGCTGACTTAGAGTTAGGTGAAATATGGATCTCAACCCACTAAATTATTAAAATTATTGTAATTATCATTGAGGGTTATTATTTTAGTGGGAGTTTTTGAGAAAACGTAAAAATGAAATTGGTACTAATATAATTTATCTTGCATGTTTGTAGATTAATGGCATCAAATAACACTTCTCCTATGTCACTGCGTGACGCGATCTCAGCAAGTGCACTGAATCGACAAGTAGTACAGTGGGGTATAATTAAGACCCCGAATTATTGTACCCAAGAGATTGTGTGTGCAAGCAATGAAAATCAAGTGTATGCTAAATAATTCCCAATTGTTTGAATTGATTGAGTTATCTATTGATTAAAAATAAAGAAATTAAATAACTAAAATAAGCAAGCAGAAATAATCAAATTAAATTGACGTCAATAATTGAAAGAAATAAAATGATGAAAAAATTAACAAGATAAGAATTCAAAATAGACGAACGTTGCTCGGGTTCACTCATCCATCCCATACCCAAATGTGAATAAAATTAATCCAAGAACCAACTGTGAAAGAAATCGGGATAACCCTCTTAACCCAAGCTTCCCAATCCGGAGTCAGCCACTCTAATTATATGACATCCCAAACCGGAGTCAGTCACATAACTAGCCTATGCACGGGTCTAAAATCCTAAGTTTGGTTTATTTTCCCAATACGGAGTCAAATAACCCAGAACTTAATTATCTCACTCACCACTCTAGTCTTAAATCATAAAATTCTACACTTCTAGATTCCCAATCGGAGTCATCCAAAAGATACAGTAAGAATGATAAAAATTGAATGTAAATAATAATGGCATCCAATCCATACAACTTAATAACCAACAAAGAGACATGAAATAAATCATTCATCAAAACTAGAAATTAACTTGAGAAAATAAATCCCATGAATTAACAATAAGAACCAGTGAAATAAACCATTCAATCATATATTTAAATTCAAAAGATGTTCAGAATTCACATCATGGGTAGGGGATTCAAAGATCTGCCAAACAACTAAAAGACTACTCACGATCCATTACAAAATCAAAAGGAAAGAGGAAAGAATAAACCCAGAAATTCATTAATGCGTAAATCCCGGTTGAATCCCACGTTCTTCGATCTCCTTCTTCAAATCTTCAACGAAGAAAAATTCTGGAAATCTCTAAATGTAAAAACTGTGTATTGAAATTAAACTATGTGTTTCAAATGTAAAACTCTTGATTTGCAAATTAATTCTAAAGATAAAATTGAAAACCTAAATTAAGAACAATAGAAAATAATCTCAAAAATTCTAGATCTAAAACCCTACTATGAAAATAGGCTGCCGAAAATTCGAACGCCCTGCCAAACAGAAAAATTTTCTTTAAATATCCCGAGGGCAACCAAAATGGTTGTCACCGTGAGGGTGTCAAGGAAGTGAATGTGCCTTGCGAGTAGGATAGGGGTCATGGTGGCAACCAGATTTGTTGCCACCGTGAGATGCTCAAATTTCGCTTCTATCCAGGAATTCCCTATGTCACGGTGACAATAGATTCCCTTGCCACCGTGAGGTACCTCCTCATTTGATTCTGCCTTGGTGAGTATTATGTCACGGTGACAACCAGATAGGTTGCCACCGTGAGGTACTTCTTGCCTGCATTCTGCCCGATGAATAAATATGTCACGGTGGCAATGACATTGGTTGCCACCGTGACCCATAGTATGCCTGTATTCTTTTTTTTGAATCCTTTGAATGTCATGGTGACAACCAGATAGGTTGCCACCATGAGGTACCTAAAAAATTTCTGCAAACAAAATTCAAACTCAATCAAAATACTAACTAAAATGCATAAAAATTCTAATTTCACTAAGATTGACAAAATTAATCTAAAGTAAGCTTGACATGACAATAAACACCACCAAACACCCATAAATCATACCTATTCCGCTTGTGTGCTGATCAAGTTCTAAGGAGGTGCATCTCAGATGAGGAGAAGGGAGAGATTATCACAGCTTATCACAGTGGAGAAGCTGGTGGACATCATGGGCCAAATAGAACGGTATCGAAAATTTTATCTTCTGATTTTTATTGGCCTACTATGTTTAAGGATGTCCAATTTTTTGTGAAAACTTGTGATAGATGCCAAAGGGTAGGAAATATTTCTAAGAGAAATGAGATGCCCTTGACTAATATGCTTGAGGTAGAACTTTTCGATGTATGGGGAATAGACTTTATGGGACCTTTTCCGGTTTCATACAGGTTTGAATATATTCTAGTGGCAGTTGATTATGTGAGTAAATGGGTAGAAGCTGTAGCCACTAGAACTCTTGATGCAAAGGTTGTTTTAGAATTTTTGAGAAAGAATATATTCACTCGGTATGGGGCCCCTAGAGCCATTATTAGTGATGGTGGTAAGCATTTCGTTAACCACCAATTTAAGACTTTATTGAAAAAATTTGGAGTTAGGCATAAGGTCACGACCACTTATCATGCTCAAGCTAATAGTCAGGTTGAAGTTTCAAACCGGGAGTTAAAGGCCATTTTAGAAAAGATGGTCAATGCATCTAGAAAAGATTGGTACCTTAAGTTGGATGACGCTCTATGGGCTTATAGGACAACATTTAAGACACCGATAGGGATGTCCCCTTTTAGGTTAGTTTATGGGAAGTCCTGTCATCTCCCAGTGGAATTAGAGCATAAGGCTTATTGGGCTACAAAATTTTTGAATTTTGACCTTGAGAATGCAGGAAAGTGCAGGGCCTTGCAGCTAAATGAGTTAGAGGAGCATCGATTTTGGGCATATGATCATGCCATGAAATACAAAGACAATACCAAGAAGTGGCATGATCGAAAGCTGATAAGGAAGGAACTTGTACCTGGAATGAGAGTGCTCCTTTATGATAACAGGTTGCGGTTATTTCCTGGAAAGTTGAAATCGCGATGGAAGGGGCCCTATGAGGTTGTGGCAGTTGATAAGTTTGGAGTGGTGACATTGAAGCACCCGAGGTTTGAGAATGAATTCAAGGTGAATGGACATCGTGTGAAGCCTTATTTTGAGTCTACATTTGATAGTGCTTCCGCGATTGTCACTCTTGCAGATCCTTGACGATATTTAAAAGTCCAGCTGCGGACTTGTTAAATGTAGAACTTCTTCTTAACTTTGTAGGTTGTTAGTTTTGTTTAGTTTTGTCAAATTATGTATCAGAGCATTGATGGCCACTTCTAGGTTTAGGTTCTAGATGTCCATTGCAATAACATTTAACCTTTCCGCATAAGCTCATAAGGGCTCACCTTTCTCCTATTGAAGGTCAGCTGAAACCTTCATGGGATGGATGGCAACTACGAACTTAGCTATGAACATATCGCTAAATTGCTCAAAATTGTCCATTGAGTGCTTGGGTAAATTGCGGAACCATATCTGGGCAGACTTTGTAAGGGTTTGAGGGAAGATCTTTTATAAGGCGGCATCCTCAATGGTGTGCGCAAGCATAGTGTGATGGAACTGATCCAAATGAGCCCAGGGGTTGGTGTTGCCATTGTATTTGGGCAAATTTGGTAGCCGCATTTTAGGGAAGAAAGTGGCCAGAATCTCCCTATACAATGGCGATCTAAAACAGCTCCGATATTGCAGAGTGTTGTAGTTTTGATATTTCTGCATTTGCTCTTCAAAGAGCCTTTCAAACTGTTCAACTATTAGAGTTATGGTTGAGCCTGGGGTTAGTGTAAAGGTTAAGGGTGGAGGAGCAGGTGTGAAAGCTAGAGGAGGTGCCTGAGTGGCCATGGCAGATAGGGCTGTTAAGAGAGCTTGGGTAGTTGTGGGGTGAAATCGAGAATGGCTAGCATAGGAATAGTTTGGGGGGCTCCTTATGTATGGGTTTGTGTTTGGGGAAGAAGTTGTTGTATTGGTAATGGCAGATTTTATTTAGGCTGATCTTTTGAGGGAACAGGGGTACTGTTCAAATCGAGAAAAAATCCATTGCCGAAAGAAAAAAAAAGAATCTCAGGAGACTCCACGCTCACCTCACCAAATGATAATGATCCAAATCTTTTGGGTTACCGTCTGGAGAAAGTCACCTGAAAAACACAGAATTTGACAGGTTTTTGACAAAGGAGACTCCAACGGTCAAGTCAGAAAATGACGAAAGTATCTTTAGGAATTAAGAGAGAGAGAGAGTTGAATGAATCCCATACTTGGATTTCTACCTATTTTTACAGTTAGGTAGCAGAGTTTGAATAAGAATACAAATCCCAAATCGGTAGAATTCTTATTAATTCTTAATTTGTAGGATTAGATAAAGCAAATCACAAATAATCCCTGTCATAGTGGAATTGGGATCTTCTAAGGACTCTGAAAGTGTCTGTAAATAGTAAAAATTATTAAGTAGTATTCAATTTTTGAGCTATGAGGAAGGACTGAGCTACTTGCAAGATGAGTATTCAAATAAGCTCGATTAACCGGACTCCATAACCGAGTGTCCGGTTATCAATTTTCAATAAAATTAAAATGATAAAAAAATAATATTATAAAATTTGACCCCGTTTAAGACCCAATACATATAGGGATTACTACATAATTACGCTAAAAATAAAATCAAATTTCAAAATTGCGCACTCGCGTTTCCATCTTTTACAATTGCCAGTTACTAAATTTCTTATTTTAAAAATGCCACACTCACAGTTTCCTTCATTCAGGATGAACTCATCTTGCAAACCACATTTTCTTACAAACTCTTTTTCACTTCTGTGATTTTTATCAACCAAATCCATTTTCTCACAAATTCTTCTTCTATTAAGTGATTTTTTCATGGATACACATTTTGCAGATTCTAAACACTATATCACATAAAATAGATCATATTATTTTCTATCACTATTCTCTATCAAAACAATATCATATCATTAATTTCTTCTCCCTTTCTCCCTCAAATTTATAATCCCATTATCTATCAAATTCATATCATAAAAATAATCTTGTATTGTATTTTCATCTAAATTATTGTTCATGAGACATTTGATAGAGTTTAAAAATTAGATTTTAAATATAATTTTGTGTATTTTGTGGATCCAATTATGTATTTTTGATTTGAGATGAAATGGGTAAAAAAGAAACTTATAATGAATGTAACACCCCCTACTGGTATGTAATACATATTACAATCCCGAACAGAACCGTAGAGGTGTCACACATGTTGACTAAAATCCTAGCTTATAGTACAATATTGTACATGGAAATGTAACCAATTACATTCATTCATACTCAAATTTTTGCTTTAATAATTATGCTAAAATACATATATTTAAGAGACTACATATTTATATTGTATTAACTTACATATTTATGTACAATATTATAAAACATTATAGATAACATTTTAACATGAACAAAAAGAACATTCACAGATTCAATATTCTTAACCAAAAGTGGACCTACATCAAAACACTTTTGTACGTGTATTGTCCCTGTCCTCTGCAGCAAGTCCTTGCAAGCAATTTTGGTACCTGAACCTACACGAATAGAATACACATGCTAAGCAATAGCTTGGTGAGGAACATTAGGTGTTTGAACGATCACTCACAGTAGTTGTTACACAAGCACGCAAGCATAATTAATGAACGAAGCATTAAAAAAATGATGTAAGTAGTAAATTCATATAGTAAAGGAAAATATAAAAACCATTAGATTCAGAATTATTCATGTAAATTATAATCATTCTTCGGTACAATTAAGCATTTCTCTAAATCATATCACATATACAAGTCATATTCGCCTGCCTAACTAAAAAGTGGATAATTGAGAGAAAACAAGACTTCCCAAAGGAAGTAAATCATAACAGAATCCCCGGAGGGAAAACGCAAATTAAAATTCTTAGAGGAATAAATATCATGACGGGTATTTAATTCCCGTAAATAATATGAGACATAAGTCTTTACAGGATGACACCATAGTGTCATAAATATAGCAGTTGCATCCGACTCCGTATATGCATGCCTACTATCCACAGCTTAGGTAGGTAGGCTATTACTAGAAATAGATTATTTTCATTCATATTTAATCATAAAGAATTTATGATCATACACTTACCTTACAACTATTTCAGAATAGATAATATAGTTTCTATATCATACCAGTGTACCAATATCATTCTCAACATATTTCTTAATTCAAATTCATACATAACATAATTTATGTTTATGTGAATATCTCATATTTTAATATATTTCATACATACATATCGGTTCCAGGTCAACAACAAAGTGCCAGATAAGTTTTAGAAAAATTCAAGTTGAAATCGGGTTTAAAAAGGAGTGAAAATTTAACATTTAAAAGCAAAAATCTAGGAGTTACACAACGGAAAGGATTTCTTGACCGCCGTGCAAAATGGCAAGATTCTAGTGTTTAGGAGGCAGTAGCTAGTTACACGGTGGGCAAACTTTACACACTGTGGGCAGAAAACCCACACGGCGAGCAGGAATTCCTGACCGTCATGTAGGATGAATTACAAGCAATTTTTAGCAATCCAGAAGCTGTTTACATAGTGGGTAGGATTGTCTGATCGACGTGTAACATTATTGGATTGCCCACCAGAACGTGGTATAACATAGTAGACTTTATAAACTACACTGTCCGGGCTTTTTCACCTAGAAAATGACTTTTTTAAGCCTAGATTTCTTCTAACCAAATGTTCACCTATGTTTTAAGTTTACATTGACATAAAATTCATTCAGTTTTGACAAGAATTGAAGGATATAGACCCTTGTGAATAGCAACTGCTCATAAGAAAAGATAGAATCAGATATCCACATTCAAACTCAACTTAAGAGGTCTTAAGGACAGAATTGAGCTAAAGTTCCTTCTAGACATATGAAGATCTCTATCTTAGAAAAATTCTCCAATTGGAATCACTCAACTTAGAGCTCTATAACTTAAGTTATGCTCAAAATACAGAAATTGGTCTGAATGACTCCAATGGCTGATTTTCTGCTATCAATCACTTCCCATTCTCCTCATCTTATTTCATGCATAATTCTTTTAATTCTACCTTTTTTAATCCATTTCATACTCATTTTATCACAATTCATATTTGCACACATCACACATACACACACGTAGAAAGAAGAGTTCCTAAACCTGTTTTAGCCTCTGTTCTTCCCTTCAAGCTCTTCACTGAGCTTTCTTCTTCCCTTTATTTTCTCCTTTATACTTCTTGACAAATTCTTCAGCTAAAAAACTAGAATTTCACTTCATAAATTATCCCATTTACATTGCTTTTCACCTTGCTCACGTTAGAAAGAATAAATAAGAATATGAAGTTAAAAACTTACTAATTTCACAAAAATCTCATATTAAACCCATTTAATCATGAGGGAAAATCAAATGGGTGCTTGGAGGAGCTAAGATTGGCGCGAAAATGGTGAAGAGAAGTTCTGGAATTCTTCCTCCTTTCTCCATCGACTTCAACTCCTTATATATCCATTCAATTTCCTGCAATTCTAGAACAGATAGTTGCTCTCTTCTGATTGGCAAAAATGCAAATTACTAACTAAATCTTTCCTTTACTTTTCATTTCTCAAATTAACCTTGTAATTTAATTTACACTCATATTTTAACCCATATAATTAATTCTTTTATACACACAAGTTACTTTTAATAAGTTACCAGTTCGCCACTTTTACCAAAATTTTTTAATTAATGACGGTTAAGTCCTTTTTGACACAATTATAACCAAAATCAAGAATATTTGGTTATTGGCTTCCCTAATCGTACCTTAATATGAATAGACTATATTTTGGGGGCATTATAATGAATTTCTCCATTAAAAATGATAAATGCACACCAAATGTTTGATAAAAGTACTGAATGGTTTAATAGATTTTCATTGGGCTTCCACCATGGCAACGAATTGGATTGTTGTAGTATTTCTAAATTTTTAATTATATTTTTAAATAATTATATAATATATACATCTTGTGAAATTCACTTGAATATTTTCTTCTGACATTTATTGATTGTATATATATGAGGTGTATATATGGATATACATATTTATATCTTATGAATTACACTTGAATTTATGTACTGTCATTTATTGATGGTATATACATGTGGTATACATATGTATATCTTGTTAATTGCACTTGAATTTGTGGGCTATCATTTATTAAAGGTATACACATGTATACCTTGTGAATTGCACTTGAATTTCTAGATTGTCACTTATTGATAGTATACACTTATGGTATATATATGTATACTTTGTGAATTGTACTTGAATTCATAGACAATTATTTATTTATGGTATACACATATGGTATACATATGTATACCATATGAATTGCCCTAGAATTTTTGGATTTCATTTATTGATGGTATACACATGCGGCATATACATATGGTATGCATATCTATACCTTGTGAATTTCACGGTAATTTATGGATTGTCATTTATTAGAGGTGTATAAATATGGTATACATATGTATAGCTTGTGAATTTCACTTTAATTTATAGACTGTCATTTATTAATGGTATACACATGTGGTGTACACATATGGTATACATATGTATAGCTTGTGAACTTCACTTTAATTTATGGACTGTCATTTATTAATGGTATACACATGTGGTATACACATATGGTTTACATATATATACCTTGTGAATTGCACGTGAATTTATGGACTTTTATTTATTGATGGTATATACATATTTTATTTACACATATGGTATATATATGTATACCTTGTGAGTTGCACTTGAACTTATGGACTGTCATGTATTGATGGTATACACGTTAGTATACATATGTAGACCTTGTGAAATACACTTGAATTTATGAATTGTAATCTATTTATGGTATACGCTTGTTGTATACACATATGATATACATATATATATTTATAAAATGCTCAAAAATCTGTATAAAAATATTAAATAATATTTTAATGATAAAACATTGAAACACATCTAATAAAAATATTATCCAGAATCATGTAAAGAAAATATTGCATAGTCAAATTGTAATCATTCACATTGTATACATTTAAATTTGAAAAAGTTAGTCTATTTATATTTGATCCTTAATCTTCTTTTATATAATCTATTTCTTCTACTTGAAATATAAGTGACAATAAACCTGCTTGCACCTCAAGGTTAGAAAAATGCCTTAAACATTTAACTTGATAATTTAATAGCTGAAAATCAACAAAATCCACATATCATCAATGCAACTAACAAAATGACCATGAAAAAAAAAGCTCAGCAAAACACGATGAACCGCAAAAATTGAATCAAAAACTTGCACAACAACTAATTTAACTACTAGCATAAAAATAATCATAAAATAAAATCACAAGCTAATAGTATTCTACTCCAAAAAATTTAAGATGAAAACATGATAAAACATAAAGTTTTATCAATGTAGTAGCCTACAATTGCTTGATTCAACTTATTTTAACCAAAATTCTTGCAATTCACGTAAAACATAACAAAAATCCTCACAAATTTCTCTCTCAAACATTTCGTCGAACACACAGTGGGCACACTTTTTTCTTAAATTGATTTCTCAATTATAATCATGCAAAAATTCAAATTCTTAAGCATTTTTTAAAATCACATCACAATATTGAAAAATAATAATAAAAAAAAAAACAGCCATTAAAATTTAGAAATATCATAAGAAAATAAAAGAAATTTGAAATTTTTTTATTAGAAATAGAATATGGACTTTAATCTTACTTCATCATTATATGGCTTTGTTGAACCCCAAATTTATTGTAAGCCACCAAATTCTCATCAAATGCCAACAATAGAACAAAGCAAAACAGTGCAAATAATATGAACCATTAAAAACAAAGAAATTGAATTTCGCCATGGAGATTTGTCATTGCATCTAATGACTGATAATTTTCCAATATTACAACTTTATTTGGAAGGAATGAAAAAAATAAAAAAGGTGCATGTGAGAGAGAGTAAAAGAGGAATTTGCTAGAGAAAAAAAGGGTCAGTTTTGAAATAAATATCATGCAAAGGATGAAATTTTGAAATTAGAGCATTTTTTGAAAAGAAAAATTAGAATGAGGGCAATTCATGTAATTTTTTCATACATTTATAACCCATTTAACAATGATCTATTAAAGTTACCATCTAATATAAATTTTTGAGTCATTTATGATCCAATCCACTCATGAGCTAATTCATCATGACTCTACCTAGATTCACCCCCACTCAATCCGTTTTGCCACTTAATAATAATAATAATAATAATAACAATAATAATAATATACATACATTATTTATCTACATCAAATTAGTTGCCTTTAATTTTTTTTCACATGCTCATAAAATTACAAATATTTAAACAAAATAATAGTAAAAATAAAATTAACAATTAAATTAGTTAAAAAAGAGATAATAAAAAATAAAATTAAGTACAACAACTGCATATTAGATAGACAACTAAAAACCTTAGAATTAGTATATAATTTTATTTTCCCGCGCCGTTTTTAACATATGGACCAACGAACGTAATCTTAGTAACAAGTCGTGTTGTATTTGATAAATCGTTAATTAATTCTAATAAAAAGGAACAATAGGTTAATTTTGTCTAAACAAATTTCCAACCCACCTTATATATATATATATATATATATATACTACTTTATTAAACTTTCAGAATTAGTTTAATTATATAAGTATATTTTTGATGCAAAATTATTCGTTAAAAATAGTTTAAATTAGTCCGTAATGTTCATCCAAATAACTAAAAATGCAGCCGTGGTAGTACGCAATTAGTTGTTAGAAAAACTAAACCAAAGAGAAAAGAAACAAAAATCAACAATCAAATTTATCTTCCATAAGAGAAAAACTATATATAAACAAGAAAGAAACAGAAAAAAAAAATAAAAAAAGATGAAACACGGATCTAATTATACACACTTAATACAAAATTAGGAATCAATTGTTATGAAGGAGGAGATGATGAGCCTGAGAGAGTTGATCCATAAGAGAAAGTATGCGAGCGTTATAAGCACGCGCCTGATTAACAGCTTCGGCTTCAAGCTCGCCGAGCTGAGAACAGAGCCGCTCCTCCGCCTCCTCCGCCACTCGCAGCCTCTGCCATGCTATTTGCAACTCTGATCTCATCTCTTCTTCTCTCTCTTTACTCTCTTTTAGAGCTATTTCGAGCTCTGAGTTTATCTTTTTTAGCTTTTCTTCCTGTTCTCCTAGTTTATCTCTCCCCATTCTTTTTTTTCTTTTTCCTTCTTCTATGCTTTTGCTTTGGAAATAATGCAGCCAATTAGCATCTTTATTATAGGCTGGGCTTGATATGTCCAGGTTCATTGTATCTGATTTTCTCCAAATATTGCTCACTTTGCATACGTAATTTAATTTCATTTGCTATCAAAAGAATTTTATTATTTTATCCATAATTTTTGTCCCATTTTATTTTTCATACATATTAAAAAATTATAGTTTTTAAATTAATAAATAAAATTTCTTCCATGACTTTTCTATTATATCTATTTTAAATATGAGATGAGTAATTCAATATTATTAAAACTATAAATATATAGTTAATAACACAACATGAAAAATTTCAATTGCAATTAATAAAATAATATTAAATAAGTATATAATAGATAATTTATAAATTAATTATAATATGAAAAAAATGAAAGTAAAAAATATTTTAGAATAAACTAAAAAAAATAGATAAAAATTATAGTACAGAAAGAATATTACTATTTTTCTTTATTTTAAGTTTAGCAGTTGCCGTTGGGATAGGTTATACTGTTCATCTATGATATGTATGCATATACATCATCAAAAAATATATATATATTTTATGCTAATATGATACGAGTGCATACCATAAGGACACGTTATGTCATTTGCTTCATTATTATTAACTAAGCCCACCGGCTAGTCAATTTAGATGTTCTCATAGTAGATTTGGACCCTCGGACCAAAAAGAAAAGTATATTTGGACTCAACTTTGTTTTTCCTCTGAAAAGTCCCGAAACAATCGAGGGTCATTTATCATATTATTATAAAAATAATAAGCTTAAAACTTATGTGACTCCTCACCTAAATTTGTTTAGTTTTCATGTTTTAGTAACCTCAAATTATTTTTACTTTTGTTGTTGTTAATATTATTTTATCATGCGCATGTATAGTTTTTTTTTTTCTTGAAAATCTCTATTTGATATATTTTCAGTGAGGAAAGATTAATATTTAATGAACTTTTATTTGATCATATCCCAAATAAATTTATTTAAAAATAAATAAATTTAGTTGAATGTTTTCTTTTCGTTTCACTAATTGCAACAATTTATAAAATTTTTTTTAAATTACAGATATAATTTAGAGGTAATATTAATAATGATACCTATCTGTTGTAGCGTAGAAAATACGTTACAGACGCGTCTACAAAGATTCCGTTTATTTTTTGTCACTAGCCTAACTTTTATTCACATGCGGGATAACAACAGTTATTCTATAATCTAAAAACTCCTGAAAAATTAAGACAAAAAATTATGAGTGAGAACGAGTAGCCTTACGGCATGTACTGTAACACCCTTATACTGTATGTACACTGACATTTATATTTACTGTGCGATTATCATGATTGTTCAAAGTCTAATTAAGTCTATAAGCAAAGTGGCGGTTAATTTTTTCTTTCTTGTCACTAAATCTTTTAAGTTGCTTAATCATTAAATCAAATAACCTTATACTTTTAACTTGCCGATTGTCCTATAACAGTCTAAGGTTACAATTCATGTGGTAAAAATTTCGGCAGTATGACGGCTTATATTTTTACCTACCCAAACCTGCAATATAAAAAATCCACAGTCCTGGCAAGGGCATAACAATAGCAATATCATAACCATCCATCCATACATCCGATAATACCAAACCAACTCATAATAAACTCACATAATATTAACCATACATATAATACCATTGTCCCACATTCCATAAGCATATACATGCCAATAATATCATAACATACATAACCAAAATATAAGTCCCAAGTTGCTCTGCTTCTGACTTCAAGACACCTGAAGTATGCTACTCTGCTTCTAGGGCATACGTACACGCAGTCAAATAAAACTATGTGCTGGGTATTAATATACCCAGTCGTGGTTACAAATCCATAAATTTCCACTACCTAACCTTTTTATTTACTTAATCACATTATGTTACACTAATTAATATATTATTTATATTATTTTATTTTTTAATCACTAAATTGTTTAATTATTAACATAATTACCCATTAAATCATTTTAATTACATTTTATATATCAATTCGTTAATTAACCCATTAATTTCAATTATTTCCACTTAAGTCCCTAATCTTTTTCCATAATTCCATTTTCGTTCCTAACTTTTACATTAATTCCATTTACGTCCTCATCTTTTAAAAAATTACATCTATGTCCCTTATTTTCATTTAATAACCAAAATGCCCTTATTTTACTTCTTAATTATTATATAACCTACAAAATTACATTTTCGTCCTTATTTTACCATTTTTACTTCAAATTACAATCTAGTCCTTATTTTACTATTTCTTCACTTCATTTACACTTTTATTACTTTTTTTACCCGATTTTCACTATTTTCCACTATTAATTGTAAAATTACCATTTTACCCCTAAACTTCTTATTTATTTCAATTTAGTCCCATTTTCACTCATTTTCTTGTTTATCACTATTTTAATCAATTTTATTATTTAGTTACCATTATGCCCCTAGTATATACCTAATAGAAAATCTACTGACCGGATATGCGAGACGTGGATCCCACAGATCCACTTTACTATAATGTAACACCCCTTACCCATACGTAGGCGAACCCATCCGCAAGGGAGTAGGAAGCCGTACGAGTAGGTGTGTTACCGGACAGAAGCGATACAAAGCATATAAAAATACGGAAGAATTTAAAACTTAAGGAGCAAAAGATGAACATACATAATACACCAACGCACATACGCTAAGCGAAAGCACCCACACATGCATACTTACAATCATACAACAGAAGCCTAAGACGAAAGATAAAACAGAGGAAATACTTAACATATTAACATAAAAATATTTACATAGCCCAAAATATTACATCAGAATCTTTACGTATTATTACATATACATATTACACAGAGATACAAAATCCAAAATACAGAAGCTGAACAAAATACATAACTTCTAGCTCCTATGTGGCCAACCCTTGCAGATGCGCGACTCGAACCGAAGCAAACCTGCCACCTGCACGGGAAAAGAACCCCGTGCTAAGCAATAACGCTTAGTGGGGAGAACACATAAGAATATGGACGGCCATTCACAATGGTCGCTAAAGCATAACACATTCAAATGGCATATGCATATAGATTTAACAGATAGATATATATATACTTGCACATAAAAGTCATGCATTCAGAAAATCATAGCCACTTTCAAAAACTCGCGTTGAACAAACCAAAGCAGACAAAGTACCTTACAAGATACAAATATCATCATGCAGAAACACTTACAATCTCATATGCATATACTTACCGAGGTATCAGATATCAAACCGCATTACGTTTAGCTACTCAACAATTAATCAACCATATTAACTAAAAACCCATTCACATGCAATACCATTACCATGCGATAGCACACCCGACTATCATGCAAAGCTACGAGACATTTAAACATACTTTTGTCAGGCCATAACACACACACTAGCCAAACTCTAAGGAACAACGTCCAAACCACCACACCCCTGCTGCGTAACTTTAATACATAAAATATCATACCATGAAATATAAACATATGACAACATGACGAAGATACTATAATAGCTGAAATCAGGGGAAACATGTAAATAATATTAAATTCGTTGCATTTGCTAGAGCAAGATCATATTCATACTCATACTAATTAATATATTAATCATAACAGTTAACAGCACAAAATCACATTAATATATATACAAATTAATCATAGCATTCCGAAATTCCAGCTTATATTTATATACATTCTAATTTATCTCATCACTATACAAAAGTGCAGTATACATATTATACAACACACATGAACAATATACACATACAATAAATAAGGTCATTTACATACAAGCAGAGAATACACAATATACATGCTTGAATCACGATTAACTCATTCCGAGATTCATAATTGCATTCTCATATTCATATCAGACAAAGCAAACAGAATACCTACTGACTCACTTTAGTGGATAACGAGAAAATACGGTAACAGTACGGTAACGTACCTTACGGGTACGAATCGAAAAGCAACATCATTTTTTTCCACATTCAAAACATTTCGGTAAGAGGACCTTAAACAAGATGCATACAGTATAAAGGTTCGCGAAGAACCAGCCAGGGACCTGATCGGGGTCCATTCGTTCAAAGGGGTGCTGCAGCTACAAAGCTCTATTAGGCATGCCTAACTATCCACTAGACTGACTCTCGCAGGTCATGCAGAAAACAATTCATGTTTTGCATTGCATACTATACATATATATCATCATGTATAAATCAGAGTATGATAGACATATCATTTCTTTCTAGTATTACACACACATCATACAATTCACATTGCCAAGCATATACTCTAAAGCATATCAGAATCAAATATGGGAAACCATATTGTGCCTAAGATTATCCAAACAAAACCCGTATCATGCATTAATACAATTCATGTCAAATATAATATCATATATTATTCTTAAGGAAGAACCGTGAGTTAAAATATGCATTATACACTTCACGTTTTAGTAAAACATGTTCACAATAAATAACCATGAAATTGACATCCATAATTTATTTGTATTCAAAATGCAACAGGTGACACAATTCATAATATTAATACGGATAAACCAAATCATACAACTAAAATCAAATGATAATCTAACAGGGATTACCCTCACTAAGCATATCATAATCAAGTATTAACATACTATCACTTCAATAACACGCAAATCATGTTTCAAGTCACAACATATAATTTATCGAATATAATTCATAATATAGTTGGCATATAAACAAGTTCATATAGCATACAGTAAGGAAAAACCATGAAAAAGACATTCAAAACTCATTTTCAGAAAACGGGCAAGCGAAAAATAGGGCAGGTCAGGGCCCCTGTCGCGCTCGCGACAGAAGAGTCACGGACACGAGTCGTGTTGAGGGACACAACTCATGTCGATGACTTATCCCAGTCGTGCTCCTTAGCACGACATGCAGAGGAAGTGGCATGAGCACGAGTCGTGCTGAGGGACACGACTTGTATCCATGCTATTTCCCTTCAGTCGTGCTCCACAACACGTCACGGAGAAGAAGTCACAGCAGCACGATTCGTGCTGAACAAGCACGAGTCATGCTACACGAGCACGAGTCGTGCTGATCATCTCTTCATGCTGACATCCAGCTGAGATGCACGACTTGCACAGCAAAGGAGCACGAGTCGTGCTTCTCCATCCGAGTCGGACACAGACAAAACTACAGCGAACTTTAACACAAAAACGGGAAGCTCCTCTCTGTCGCGCTCACGAGAGTGTCGCGCTTGCGATAGAGATGATATTCCCGATTCCCAGCCAAAACGTAGGATTTCCATCTTTTTCCAAAACTCTTTCAAAAACCTTTCAAAACCCACACAATCATGCACAAACTCTTACCTTAACACTCAAATGTATTCCACAACATGCTCATGATCAAATCACACTCAATTAACACAAGATTCAACAATTAAATCAAAGAAATCACAGAAATGGTAGATCAAGACACTAAAACAGGGGTTATCCAATTCAAACAATTCTCATACCAAAATTAACATGCACTCATCCCAATTACTACACATACATCTCTAGAGCAATTACCCATCAAAATCTTACATAAACCCATGCCAAGACACTCAAAATCCCAGAAATCAAACACATATACACATACACACAAACTTGATCCTAGAAAAAGAGAAGAGCAGAGACAACTCCCAAACCTCTTTTGAAGCACAACCCACACTTCTTCAAGCTTTAATCCTCAATCTTTTCCTTGCCCTTGAGCTTCCTCTTGCCAACCAAAGCTTGCACAAACCAAAACCCAAAGAATTACTCTTAATCCACACCCTAGATCCAAAATCAAAAGCAAACCTAGAAGGAAAAGAAGATCAAAGCATGAATAACCAAACCCTAACCACTTACCTCTTCAATCCTGCTCCCCAAGCTCTACCAAACCAACTCTAACTCACTCAAAACCAAGAGATTGAGCAAGAAACAGGAAAGAAAGGAAAAGAAAATGGGGAATGGGGAGGAAGAGAGGGCAGAAACGTGAACTTCTGCCCTACCTTCTCTCACTCTCTCTTTTCTTTCTTTCACACTAACTGCACACCTACCAAATCCACTTGTCCACTTCCTATAGGTCCACATATCATAATATTACAAGCCCACTTAGCATAATTTTATTGGCTCTCACTCATAGATATCTTGACTTCATACACTCAAACACCATACACATACATACACATTAGATAACCTCATCACTTAGCATCTTATTAATTTAATCTCTTCAATTAAGTCCTTAATAAATCCAATTTCATATACACTAATTACCGAAATACCCTCATTCGTCCCAACTTAGCATGCACATTCCGACTAGGCCCATTTTGGGGTGTTACAAAAATGATCCTAACAGGACCATTTATCACTGCACTGCACTGCATTACACTGTTCACTGAAATCACTATACACTGTGACAGACCGTCATTAGCCTATCAATAGCGAGTCGCCATGACTCGTACTGCGGTGTGGAGTCCCCATGGCTAGCCAATTATATCCTGAACTAGATTTCACTACCAGATCACTACTAAGGGCAAGATATCATCAAAATTTGCTTAAATTTCATATTTTGCCAACATACATAATTCGGCCAAGTCATCATTTCCACTTATAATTTTGCATAGACACTTATTCATCAATATTTAACCATTTTATGCTATTATAAGTAATTAAATATCAAAATGCACATAAATACTCTAACATTCCATATTCGGCCAAGGTATCAATTTCTCATCCTTATTATATTTAATTCACTTAATCGCTTTTTCATGCCATTCACATGTTATATTCATCATAAATACCAATTACATACCTTATTACACAACATACCTCATGTTTTCCTTAGATTAACATTTGGCCAACATTGGAGTTTTCATACCATAATGTTTTAATTTATTCTAAGCACATTTATACACTTATTTAAGCCCACTAATCATGATTATCAAGTTAGATTTAATTAATAATGCCTTAATCACATGTTCACACTTAAACATAACCTAATATTCAACTTAAATCAATGGAAATAAAGGGATTATGTAACCATAAACCTCAATTTCTTGCTCTACACTCCCTTAAGCTTCTTTTTCTTTTCCTTTGGCTTTGTAAATCTCTTCCTCTCCTTGTGTACCTATGGTGGCCGAATTCAAACATCCACATAACATCAAAACCATGCTTTCTTTTTACAAACTAACATCATAAATGAACTCTACATCCTTGAAAACTCCTATAGGGACCCAATTAAAAACATCTAAATCTCTTACCTCAAATTTGACCCTAAATCTTGTACACTTGAAAAATCTCACTTTTAATGCTCCAAATGGACTCTAATTACTGTTTTTATGTTACAGAGGGGCTGAAGTTTGTTTAGGAGGCTAAGATTTGGGGAGAAATTGGAGAAGAAGTCAAGAAAAATGGAGGAAATGGTGGACAAATGGGTTCGGCCTTGAGGAAGAAGAAGGAGGGCAGTGGAGGCTGGATTTCTCTAGAGAAATCTGGCATCTCCACCTCTTAGATATAGTGTAATTGAACCGAACTGGTCCAACCGAAGTGGTTCGATCGATTTGAACCAAAATTTTAGTTTTTTGGTCAATTTCCACTGTTTCAAGGCATCTATATGTACATCAACTTATTTTCACTCCCAACCAATTCCATCATTCTTAAAACATAAAAAATAGCCTCCCTACAAATTTGTAGCTCAATAAGAGTCCATCTGGGGCCGATTCATTTAAACAGGTCCGATTCAAACCTGTTCGGTTCTGACGTAAAATACCATCCTAATGCTGTGAAAAATTACTAAAAATTATTTTATACCTTTATACTTCCTACATTACACCTTTTAGAGTTCAATAACAATTTCAAAAAATTTGGTCAAACCTCAGTCAAATGGTTCAATTGAACTGAACTAGAGGCTAACTTCATAATGACTTTTGGAGCCCCATTTGACCTCGTTTTCACTCCAAATTATACCACTAGACGCCTAACAATCCATAGATCAAATTTACCAAATAAAAATTTTCCAGCATCGGCTGTCAATTTCCACTATATAACTGTCTTGAGGTCACTTAACCCGGTTTGATTATATATAAAACTTACTTAATTCAGGACACTGGTATAAATATGAACACTATAATCGTCACTCTGACCTCTAATTCACACTTAAGACATTGTAGACATCTCTAATTACTTCTAGATTGGTATTTAGGCCGCTACATGTGCGTTTTCTCGTTACCAAATTATGAGATCTCTCATCTATTTATAGAGATTCTAAAACTAGAGACCTATCTCTAGTATAACTCAGACTCTTTCTGAGATAGGATTTGGTAATCTTATTAAGATTGAATTACTTAATTCTATCTGGATTAAAACTTTATCCAATTAGAGTCATGGATGCACCCAAGCTTTATGATCTCTCACTCGGGCATGACGGAATGAATTCCAGCCTTAATTTCCATTTAAACAGGAAAACAGATTGTGTGACCAGCATACCTCGAGAGCACTAGTGCTATACATCTGTTAGGGATAAATAGCATCTCGAAAAACGAAATTCTCTTTTTCATGTATGCCTAACCCTAGATGACTTTCTCACATTCAATATTTTAACTCATGATCTCATAAAATAATTTTTGTATTCACTATTATATTTCTACTTACAGAAACTATAATAGGCTAGCCGGTGAATCACGAAACAATTGAATGTAATAAAAAAAGGCTATATTTCCCTCTTACTGTATGCCATCCATCATGATTTAACTTGCTTTTCTAGCTAGATCCGTCAGGCCTAAATTTTTTTCGAACCTCTTAGAAACTAACTAAGTTAGCCACATTAAACCATACTTCAGGGATAAGTTAAGGGTTCTAAGGGTCGAAAAATAGGGTCTCACAATAGGGAAAGTTGAGATTAGTAATATTAAATTCCCATCCCTTGGTCACATAAGCACACACGATATAAAACACATGTTATGGTGTTCTTTCCTTCCTTTAAAGGAGCGCATGTCTTACATTTAAAAATGTATATATATATATAACACCATACAGAAGCGTAAAGTTGCAATGCACCGAAGCATCCAACTTTAGTCTGCATACTTAAGAACTACTTCTGGCTTTTCAGATAGAACATGGTAGTTACATATAAATTACCATCAAATTTCATATAATCCTTATTTGGATATCGATCCAAAGAATACAACCTTATGTATGACTTTATCTTGCACCTTAGCAAGACTAATCTTGTAATTTCTACAATACGGCACTTTTATTTTGAACAGGCTCTCAAGCATTCTTATATGTTCAAAAATCGCCTCATATTAGTTTTTGCCAACTCATTGACAAAACTAAGGTAAACACCCTTATGAGTGGGCTACTTCTCTATCCGACATGCTCAATCTCATACAAATAATAGTAAATATTCACTCATAAACTTGGTTATTTTTCATAAATAATAATGTTAAGGGATTATATAAAATATAACAGTACGAATTAAATTTTACTCAAACCTCGAGATCTATTGTGTCTCTTAAAACACATTTCTCGTTATAGGTTTCGCCAATGAATCTGCATGCGTAGAAGCATACTATAAGTTCATTTCTCCTCGTGCAAAAATATCTCTGATGTATTAATACTTAATGTCGATATACTTAGTCCTACTATAAGATATCGATAATTGACTGTCACTAATTCCTTTGAGGCAGTTTACTTTAAATAGCTCGCAAACCATTTTAGCCAAATTGTCTCTTGTACTGCAACTGAGGAAGCGACAAATTTAGCTTCCATTATTGATAGGGTTACACAGGTCTATTTCATGCTACTTCACGAGATGGCACTCTTGCCATGCAAGAATATAAAACCTAAAATGGATTTCCTCTCATCCTCATCTCCTGCCCAATCAATATCTTTGTATTCCCTCAATTGCAAATCCCTGCCTTAATAATAGAGAAAATAATATGTTGTAACTTTGAGGTATCTTAGTATCCTTTTAACTGCTTTTCAATATATTTTGCCCGGGTTATATTGATATCTTCTTACCATGTCCACTACGCAACATATATCATGTCTTGTACACAACATTGTATATATAAGACTACCCATGGAATTGGCATATGAAATGTTCCTCATACGTTCCATTTCTTTTGGCATCTTAGAACACACATTTTTGCTAAGAAACTGATTCTTGGCAATGGGGTTTTATAGATTTGCATATTAAATCGTTCAAGGACTTTGTTGATATATTTCTCATTAGAAAAAGACAACTTTCTCGAATGATCTCTTAAAATATTAACTTCAAGAATATAATATGCTTGACCCATATCCTTTATCTCAAAGTTGGACGATAACCAAACTTTGATTTATTTACATACCCTTTGTCATTTTCAGCTTTGATTATGTCATTTACATACAAAGTCAAAATGAAAAATTCACTTCAGAGCTCTTATTATAAACACAATGATTTTCATCAATCATGTTGAACACATTCGACAAGATTATATTGTGAAATCTTAAGTACCATTGTCTTAAAGACTATTTAAGGCTATAGATTGAACTCATCAATTAGGAAACCTTATGTTCGCTGCCTTTTTCGATGAAACCTATAGGTTGTTCCATCCAATTCTCCATTCAGAAAAGCAGTTTTCGCATCCATATGATGTAGCTCTAGGTCTAAACTCGCCACTATGGCCAGAATCGACCTTATGGACGTAAATATTACAACAAAAAGACTCCTCATAGTCAGTGCCTTCCTATTGTGTGAATCCCTTAGCAACTAGAAGAGCCTTATATCTTTTGATACCTCTATCAGCCTTTTGCTTTACTTTAAGAATACATTTATTCCCAATTAGTGTTGTTCCAGTAGATCAACTAGTTCTTAAATATGGATTGAGCTCATGGATGTCATTTATCCTTCCATTACTTTAATCCATTTTTCCTTAGATAGGCATGAAAGAGCTCTTGAATATATTTAGGCTCTTCTTCATCTTGTGGGGTATTTAAAAGGGTTTCGTTCAAGCCTTCAATTTGAAGTCGTTGGTATGGAACACTTATCTTTTTAGATTTTTGCAGGTCTAAATCATGACAAACATGTCTCATATATTCTTTGTAATTCAGAATGCTCCCACTGGAACCATGTTCTATACTCTCACTGGAGTCAAGAATACCATATTCTTTTCTTGCATTAGAGTTAAGAATACTTCTACTCAAATTAGGGTCTCGAACATTCGAATCATTTGGAGGATGAAGGTCATAACCTTCTTCCTCTAACTCCCTCCCATTTGGATGGAGTGATCCTGATAGTTCTTCTCCCTAAGTTTCATAAAAAGTGAAATCTTGATTCACTTCTCCCAACTTTGAGAATTCATTCTCAAAGAATATGACGTCTCATGATTCATATTCTATCACTGTACCATTTTCTTGCTCACCCATGAATACGTATCCTTTTGATACTTCAGAATATCTCATAAAGATACTCTTTTTACCTATTGGTCCAAATTTATCAAATTTAGGTATCATGGACGTGAGCATCACGACCCCAAGGATGTAAATGGCTTAGGTCAAGTTATCGACCAATCCATAACTCATAAGGTATGGAAGTGACATATTTAGAGGGCACGTGGTTTAAAATATATGTGGCAGTCAATAAAACATCTCCCCTATAGGAGATAGGCAAATTTGCCTCTGCTATCATAAATCTAACCATATCAAGGAGAGTCCCTTATTTCTCCTTTTCACAACACCATTTTGTTATGGAGTTGTGGGAATGGACAACTGATGTTCAATGCCTTTTTCATCACATAAAGCTTTAAATTTATATAAAAGATATTCCTCACCCCTGTCAGTTTTTAAAGCTTTAATCTTTTTGTCTAATTGATTGTCAGCTAAGTTCATATAAGTCTTGAAGCAACTCAATGCTTTTGACTTGTGAGAAATTAAATAGACATGACCATACCTAATATAGTCATCTATATATGTGATGAAGTAGTAGGCCTGCCTTACCCTCATATTCATTTGACCACATACGTCAGAATGAACTAACTGCAATGAAAATTTGGTTCTAATTCCTTTTCTGAATGATTTTCTAACTAGTTTTTCGTTTAGGCAATGCTCGCACGTGGGCAATTCAACCTTATTTGAATCACCTATTAAACTTATATTAGCTAACTGACTTATTCGATCTTACCCGATATGGTTTAATCTAGCATGCCATTATTTCATATTATTCTCATAACTATGTGAAAAGGAAGAAATAAAAGGAAAAAATTAGTTTTATTCGAATAATCACAGTCCACATCCATAACAAAAAATCGTTTGGCTTATAACTAAAACCATAATAAATATCATTCAAGCATAAGCATACACTATCATCCTTAAAATGTAAATTAAAAACAAATTTTAATAAAGCAATAACAGAAACTAGACTCCTAACAAAGGTATCTCGATTCCTTGTTACATGGTCCATTGCTCCTAAGTCTATCATCCACAAATGATGAAATTCAGAACAAGATACACAAATTTCACTCACTCTTACTTCAGAATAGGGTACTGATTTAGGCACAATACAGTTTATTGCACAGTGTCATTTATTTTGGTAATTGAAAAAATTTCACTCTTGAAACATTTACCTTCTTTTTGCCTTTGGACCTTTCATGATTCTATTTTACTTTTTGCTTTCTAGGCTCTTAAGCCTTTTCCTTATTCTTTCTTTTGAAGCTTCTTTTCTTGTTCTGATTAGAACTCATTCTATCATAATAGGACCGTGCTTTATGCACTAAAGCATTGACTTTTATCGCTTGGATTTGCTGCTCGTCAGTCAACTTATAACCAACCTCACTTAGCTCACTTATCATTTTTCCATTTCTCTTAGATATTTGCACATCAAATGATCAGACTTCTTCTGATGAGTATCAAATTTAGTCAGAGTCACATTGTAATAACCCGAAATATACCGTAAAAGAATTTGAGCATATTGAGGATTAGTGGTGACAAAAGTTATGCAAATTGAAGTGTTAGGAATGTCAAATGGACAATTTAAGAATTTATGCAAAAGTTTCGGCAAGTTCAGTCAATAGTAAAATTGTGAAGTTGAGTTTAGGACTTAACAAAGGAGTAAGATTAATTCTGTGGGCCAATGTTAAGAATTATATAGATGGATGCTAAATGTGAGAAGAGAAAGGAGCTGATGGACTAAATAGGAGAATTGACATAAATATCTATTTTGGGCTAATGGGAATGTGACAAGTGGCTTGGGGATAAGAGGAGTATAAAAGAGGAGAGAGAAGGCAAAAAATTTGCCCTCTCCCTTTCCCGTTCTCTCATTCTCTCTTTTTCTTCCTCTTCTTCATTTTCCTTCTTATTTCAATGCTATGTGATTTCCCTAAGATCTAAACTCAAGATTGATGATAAAGTTAATTAGCTCAAGTCATGTAAGTGAAGAGATTATTAAGAGAGGTAAGATTTAGTTTTGATTCCTTTTATCTATTTTGATTTGGATAAAACCCTAGATTTATGTTTTGTGTGTGTGTTTGTGTTATTACTGAGGATTTTGGATAAGAAGGACTTTGGATGGGTTTTAAAATAAGAAAGATCAACCAAGGAAGCTTTTAGGAGCAAAAGAGTTGAGGTTTGGGAGTTATTTGAGTTTTGGTTCTGTTTTGATAGTTTTGGATTTCTGAAACTTTGAATAGTTAAGTGTTTTATATGTATGTTTGAGTTGAGTTTGAGTAATTTTGTAAATTATTGCTTTTATCAAGTGTGAAAGGTTATTAAGATGATTATAAGCTTGTGAAGAATCCATATACTTAGTTATTTGAAGTTATATGCATGAGATGAAGATGTTGAGTTTGAAAGAAATGAGTTTTCTGCGAAAATCTAGGCTAAAATGATTTACAAGGCAGTAAGGGATCTCTATACTGCCGTGTAACTATGTTCAAGATTGGTGATTTTGCTTGTCCGCCAAACTACACGGTGGTAAGGATAGTCTATACCACTGTGTAACTGCTCTCTAGACATGTTGCTCGGCATGGTTTTGGTTCTTTCACGAGTCATGAAGGGAAGCACAACTCGTGAAGCTCCTTCACGAGTCGTGAAGGTTAGCTCGAGCTCCTTTATGAGTCAGGAAGGTCAGCACAACTAGTGCTGAGAACTCGCTCGGTATGAGGATCCAGTTCAGCATGTGAGTACGACTCGTGCTGGGAAGCATGACTCGTGCTGCGAGCCCGTTGGGCGTGGGGAGCATGACCCGTGCTGGGAAGCACGACTCATGCTGACAAGCAAGAGTTGTGACAACTTTCGTCCTTATTCCTGCTTGTCTCTATTATTTTGTTATGCTTTGATGGATTTGCTTTCATGAGTCGTGACAGTAAGCACGACTCGTGATCGCTTCCTGGGACTCGTCTGTCGCGAGCGTGATAGACCCCTTTGCCTAAAACGTTTTTGAAAGATTTCTTCCTTTCATGGTTTTCCACTAATGTTATGCTTATATGATTTAAAATGTGGATCTTTCAATGTGTTCCCAAGCATAGTATTTGGTGATATATGAGAATTTAATTTAATATTATTGTGTTATAAATATATATGTG
The DNA here is from genome assembly GCA_947683425.1 of Excoecaria cochinchinensis. Taxonomy (NCBI): domain Eukaryota; kingdom Viridiplantae; phylum Streptophyta; class Magnoliopsida; order Malpighiales; family Euphorbiaceae; genus Excoecaria; species Excoecaria cochinchinensis. The sequence continues at coordinate 16,829,212 of CANTUQ010000013.1, forward strand.
TAATGTAAGGTAAACTTATCTGTTAAGTTTAAGTGAATATATAATAAATGAAATTAGTACACATGGTAGGTATATAGATATATATTGATGCATGTGTCTATGTGATCATAAAAGAATGATGCAAGTATTTGATGGAATGGGTATATATATGTGTAAAATGTTAAGAATTAATAATGATATGGAGATTTAGCCTGCGTTAGTCAAGTAGTGGATAGATAGACATGCCTATAGAGTTCTGATGCTACAGTCCTTTATTCTGTTTTAGACCCTGATCAGGTCCCTGTTTGGTTCCTCGCGAACCTCAATGTGTATAGATCTTATTTAAGATCCCCAATGTGAAAATGTTTTGAAGGAGAAAATAAGATGTTGCTTTTCAATTGTACCCACGGGTACCCCCAATGTGTTCTGTTACTCGCTTATCCACCCTTTTACTTAGCAGGCAATTAAAAGAATAACAGAATGTGAACGAATAGATACGTTTTGTAATGACGTGCAAAGAGATTATGTGAATAAGCATATAATGCATTTGTGATAAATGCCATTTGACTTGTGCTATATGCACTCCTCTGTTCTGGATCCTTTATGGACAATTGTGTGAAAAGGTATGGTATCTTCAGGTACCCATGTATTTTATATAATAATGCGATATCTGTTCAATGAAAAGAGATGTAACCAGTAATGTTTGTTCTAATTGGCATGTATGCATAGATCTTGATTGCATAAGAGTTAGTATGTGGATAATGCATGTTATTAATCTGTTCAAAAGCTATGAGGATGATTGCCTGTATGAAGTCTTTGTAAAGAATTATTGAAAGATTTGATATGCATATTTGTTATGGTTGAATAATTAGTGTATGAATTCCATAAATATATTCTTTTACATGTTAAATTGAGAACATAGGGATGTTATATTACTGCCTACTGGACCGTAGACTGGATTACTACTGTAAGTATATTGGTAAGAAATTGATGTGCATTATTGTTAGTTTAACGAATACAGTAATTATATATCAATTGGTAAGTATGGGATAATAAGGTGTTAAGCATGATATAGATAACTGAATGTAGGGAAATAAGTTAAGAGTAATTCTAGAACTTGTGTGTGTGTAAATGTTTTTTTGTAGAACTACGTGGTTATGATTCCCCAACCATAAGGATACGTAGGAAGCTTGGAATATTTATTTCAAGCCCGAACCAAATCTGAATATTGAAATGTTTTAACTTAAGTATTGATATTGTAACCTGTATGATTTTGGAAATCTTAGTATTAATGAGAATGGGTAAGGCCTAATATGTTATGAGTAGCAAAAGTATTTTAGTAACCCGTGAGGTATAACTATTAATATGGATAATGTGGAGATTTAGACAAATGATGAGTATGTATAATGTATTTGTAGGTAAATAGGTAATAAAGTATTTTCTGTCTGTGGTGAATGAGATGGATATGCGTATGAAGTATCCCAAGTTTTCGTATGAGAATAAAGTTATGATTTGGTAATAATTTTATCGGGTATTCCTTTATGTTTTTGTAGGTATATATATATATATGTGTGTGTGTGTGTGTGTGTGTGTGTATATATGTATATATATATAAATATTGCTTATGCATGTGCTTGTGTTAACAACAACTGTGAGTGGTTGGTTATTATTTATTTTGCCCCACTAAGCGTTATTGCTTAGCACGGGTGTTTCTCCGTGCAGGTTAAGAGATCAGAGTAGCGCAACGGTTCTCTATGACTTTGGCCAACGAGTCGGTAGAAGTTATAGAAAGTTTTATTGATTGTCAGGTTGTAATTAAGTTTATTCATTTAGCATTTGTAATAAGTTATAATATTCTATAGTGCGAATAATGGTGTGGTGATGATATAGGTTTAGGATGTGCATGTCTTGAGGTTCTGTTTAGAGAAATTTTATTGTTATGCTTTTTCGTTTCTGCTAAAAGTGTTTGTCTGGTAGCACCCTCCGCTCACCATAGCTCCTTGTCCTTCGTTATGCTACGTGTGGGGGTGTTACAATTAGTGGTATCAAAGCTTCGGTTTAGTCGATTCTGGTTAACTAGGTGTTTTGAAGTGTGTCTGTATGGTTTAGCGTTTGCTAAAGCGAACGACCTTATCCTTTAGGTATGTTTTAGGAAGGGAAACATTCCGATTTGATAAAGTGTTTAGTTAAGTATTGGCTCGATAGGTCACGATCTACCTGCCTTGAATTGTTATGAGTGTGTGCGATTTAGAATGTGTTTGTTAGATGAGTTATCAGAATTTTGTTAAGATGTTGTTTGAAAATAGGTGGCTTAAGGAGAAGGTTTCATGAAAGATCTTGAAGTGCATTGGTATGTGGTTATCTTATGGGAATAGATATTTCGATGTTTTGGAAATAAAGAGTATTTGGATTTTTGTAAGATTATAGTGATGCTCTGTATGACTATCAGCTTTCTCCAAAAAAGTGTTTAGATAAGAGCATATTGAACCATGGGGATAGGAAAGTGCATTATTATAGCATCAATCGCATTTTTTGCATTATCTTGCATACATGAACCATTGCATCCTCATTGCATCATCATCCCTTTGATTACACATGAGAAATATTTGCATATGCATAGTGACGGAGAAAAATCTGATAGGGTGTACATTATGTATTTGATATTAAGATAAGGTGTATAATTTAAGAGAATATCAATTGTTAAGGAAAGTGTAACGTGTATATATTATCAGAAGTGAGTAGAAAGAGTATTTTGGAATCTAAACCGATGAATGTGAAAGGATTTTTGGCGTAAGATACGAGTATCGTTAGTAAGGAAAGTAGTACGTACGACAGATGTTTTTGAAGTATTAAGGAATTGTGTAGCAAATGTTGTAAATTAAATGGTTTATGCATAAAGTGTATATGCTTTGGTTTCTGATGGGCGGTTAAGAAATGATTGTTCTGATTAATGTGATTGGTTTGAACATAAGATCATGAAAGGAGAATCGTGAGGGTTCATTAAGTCGATTTTATGAGTTTGGGTTTAAATATGTACAAGAGAAAGTTATGATTTGTGTAGTCTTTTCGATTTTAAAGAAGTGATTTGAGAGTATAATGATGAGAATAAGTTATAGCAAGTAAGTATATTAAAGGTAAAGGTGTATTAGAATAAGTGAAATGTATGTATTATAAGTGTAGAACGTAAGTGTTATATGATGATACGAAAATGATCAATGTAAATGATAGTGAATTGGAGTATAGTTCTGAATTTTTCTGATGCAAGTGAATTTCGATGATGAAATTCTTTTAGGAGGAAAGAATTGTAACAACCCGAAATGTACCCTAGAAGGATTTGAGCATATTGAGGATTAGTGGTGACCGAAGTTATGCAAATTGAAGTGTTAGGAATGTCAAATGGACAATTTAAGAATTTATGTAAAAGTTTTGGCAAGTTCGGTTAATGGTAAAATTGTGAAGTTGAGTTTAGGACTTAATCGAAGGAGTAAGATTAATTCTATGGGCCAATGTTAAGAATTATATAGATGGATGCTAAATGCAAGAAGAGAAAGGAGCTGATGGACTAAATAGAAAAATTGACATAAATATCTATTTTGGGCCAATGGGAATGTGACAAGTGGCTTGGGGATAAGAGGAGTATAAAAGAGGAGAGAGAAGGAGAGAGAAGGCAGAAAATCTGCCCTCTCCCTTTCCTGTTCTCTTATTCTCTCTTTTTTTTTCCTCTTCTTCATTTTCCTTTTGTTTCAATGCTATGTGACTTCCCTAAGATCTAAACTTAAGATTGATGATGAAGTTAATTAGCTCAAGTCATTTAAGTGAAGAGGTTGTTAATAGAGGTAAGATTTAGTTTTGATTCCTTTTATCTATTTTGATTTGGATAAAACCCTAGATTTATGTTTTGTGTGTGTGTTTGTGTTCTTGCTGAGGATTTTGGATGAGAAGGACTTTGGATGGGTTTTGAAATAAGAAGGATCAACCAAGGAAGCTTTTAGGAGAAAAGGAGATGAGGTTTGGGAGTTATTTGAGTTTTAGTTGTGTTTTGATAGTTTTGGATTTCTGAAACTTTGAATAGTTATGTGTTTTATATGTATGTTTGAGTTGAGTTGGAGTAATTTTGTAAATTATTGCTTTTATCAAGTGTGAAAGGTTGTTAAGATGATTATAAGCTTGTCTAGAGTCCATATACTTAGTTATTTGAAGTTATATGCATGAGATAAAGATGTTGAGTTTGAAATAAATGAGTTTTCTGCAAAAATCTGGGCTAAAATGATTTACACGACAGTAAGGGATCTCCATACCACCGTGTAATTACATTCTAGATTGGTGATTTTGCTTGTCCGTGGAGCTACACAGTGGTAAGGATAGTTTATACCGCCGTGTAACTGCTCTCTGGACATGTAGCTCAGCATGGTTTTGGTTCCTTCATGAGTCGTGAAGGGAAGCACGACTCGTGAAGGTTAGCACGAGCTCCTTCACGAGTCATGAAGGTAAGCACAACTCGTGCTGAGAACTCACTAGGCATGAGGATCCCGTTCGACATGTGAGCATGACTCGTACTGCGAGCCCATTCGGCGTGGGGAGCACGACCCATGCTCGGGAGCACGACTCGTGCTGGCAAGCATGAGTCGTGACAACTTTCGCCCCTATTCTTGCATGTCTCTGTTCTTTTGTTATGCTTTGATGGGTTTGCCTTCACTAGTAGTGACAGTAAGCACGACTCATGATCGCTTCCTGGGACTCGTGTGTCGTGAGCGTAGCACTCGTCGCGAGCACGAAGGCCCCTTTGCCTAAAACGTTTTCGAAAGATTTCTTCCTTGCATGGTTTTCCACTAATGTTATGCTTATATGATTTAAAATGTGGATCTTTTGATGTGTTCCCAAGCATAGTATTTGCTGATATATGAGAATTTAATTTACCATTATTGTGTTATAAATATATATGTGTAATGTAAGGTAAACTTATCTGTTAAGTTTAAGTGAATATATAATAAATGAAATTAGTACACATGGTAGGCATATAGATATATATTGATGCATGTGTCTATGTGATCATAAAAGAATGATGCAAGTATTTGATGGAATGGGTATATATATGTGTAAAATGTTAAGAATTAATAATGGTATGGAGATTTAGCTTGCGTTAGTCGAGTCATGGATAGATAGGCATGCCTATAGAGTTCTGATACTGCAACCCTTTATTCTGTTATAGACCCTGATCAGGTCCCTGTTTGATTCCCCACGAACCTTAATGTGTATGTATCTTGTTTAAGATCCCCAATGTAAAAATGTTTTAAAGGAGAAAATAAGATGTTGCTTTTCAATTGTACCCACGGGTACCCCCAATGTGTTCTATTACTCGCTTATCCACCCTTTTACATAGCAGGCAATTAAAAGAATATCAGAATGTGAACGAATTGATAAGTTTTGTAATGATGTGCAAAGAGATTATGTGAATAAGCATCTGATGTATTTGTGATAAATGCCATTTGACTTGTGCTCTATGCACTCCTTTGTTCTAGATCCTTTATGGACAATTGTGTGGAAAGGTATGGTATCTTCAGGTACCCATGTATTTTATATAATAATGCGATATCTGCTCAATAAAAATAGATGTAACCAGTAATGTTTGTTCTAATAGGCATGTATGCATAGATCCTGATTGTATAAGAGTTAGTATGTAGATAATGCATGTTATTAATATGTTCAAAAGCTATGAGGATGATTGCTTGTATGAAGTCTTTGTAAAGAATTATTGAAAGATTTAATATGCATATTTGTTATGGTTGAATAATTAGTGTATGCATTCTATAAATATATTCGTTTACATGTTGAATTGAGAACACAGGGATGTTATATTACTGCCTACTGGACCGTAGACTGGATTACTACTGTAAGTATATTGGTAAGAAATTGATGTGCATTATTGTTAGTTTAACGAATAAGGTAATTATGTATCAATTGGCAAGTATGGGATAATAAGGTGTTAAGCATGATATAGATAACTGAATGTAGGGAAATAAGTTAGGAGTAATTCTGGAACTTGTGTGTGTGTAAATTTTTTCTGTAGAACTACGTGGTTCTGATTCCCCAACCATAGGGATACGTAGGAAGCTTGGAATATTTATTTCAAGCCCGAACCAAATCTGAATATTGAAATGTTTTAACTTAAGTATTAATACTGTAACCTGTATGATTTTGGAAATCTTAGTATTAATGAGAATGGGTAAGGCCTAATATGTTCTGAGTAGCAAAAGTATTTTAGTAACCCGTGAGGTATAACTATTAATATGGGTAATGCGGAGATTTAGACAAACGATGAGTATGTATAATGTATTTGTAGGTAAATAGGTAATAAAGTATTTTCTGTCTGTGGTGAACAAGATGGATATGCGTATAAAATTGCCCAAGTTTTCGTATAAGAATAAAGTTATGAATTGGTAATAATTTTATCGGGTATTCCTTTATGCTTTTGTAGGTATATATATATATATATAAATATATATATATATATATATATATATATATATATATATATATATATATATGTGTGTGTGTGTGTGTGTGTGTGTGTGTGTGTGTGTGTGTGTGTGTGTGTGTGTGTGTGTGTTGCTTATGCATGTGCTTGTGTTAACAACCACCGTGAGTGGTTGGTTATTATTTATTTTGCCCCACTAAGCGTTATCGCTTAGCACGGGTGTTTCTCCGTGCAAGTTAAGAGATCAGAGTAGCGCAGCAGTTCTCTGTGACTTTGGCCAACGAGTCGGTAGAAGTTATAGAAAGTTTTATTGATTGTCGGGTTGTAATTAAGTTTATTCATTTAACATTTGTAATAAGTTGTAATATTCTATAGTGCGAATAATGGTGTTGTGATGATATAGGTTTAGGATGTGCATATCTTGAGCTTCTGTTTAGAGAAATTTTATTGTTTTGCTTTTTCGTTTCTGCTAAAAGTGTTTGTCTGGTAGCACCCTCCGCTCACCATAGCTCTTTGTCCTTCGTTATACTACGTGTGGGAGTTGGGGGGTGTTACACACATCTCTAAACTTTTCCTACAAAGTGATACATTGATCTATTGCATTTTGATACTAACGGAATTGCTTAGTGATGTCATCATCCATTGCACTTAGCAAGATGATGTGAGCAGTTGAATTTTATTCTTTTTACATGCCACATAGGCATTTTGGTCTCATCCATGCTAGACTATAGTGCCATCCTCAGGTTCAAGTATAGCCAAACTTAAAGGGTTCAAGAGACTCTTGCTTTTCAAGCACATACTGGATTCTCAAATTCCAGATTTCATAATTATCACATTCATCTTAATATCTTTATAAAGTTCTGCAACAATTGACTTGTAAGCAATATCCATTTGAATCCTTTGACTTCAAATGGAACAATATTACACATTTTCAAGGGAGATAAGGCAATACATGCAATTTACTACACATCTGAAATAATAACCTAGTAAAATTGTCTATTAGGCTCAAATTCAAAAAGGCTACTTATAGTATCCAATTACCCTCTAAGTCTTAATGTCTAACCTTACAGGTTAAAATTTCATGCATATTAAATCTAAATTATTGGCTTATTAAGTTCTCAAACTTAAGAGGAGAATTTTATTGGTTTTGTTTTATTAAGTCTCTACTTACTAAACATGTAATCATTTTACTCATAAAATATTGCAAGGCAATTAACAATTAAACTAAACATATTTATTATAAAGTTAAATGCCACGTAGCAATATCCATTAGAATAAACGCATTCATTCAACCAATAAATAAAATTCAGTAATTCAAATATAAGACACTCATGTAAAATAACAATAGAAAACGTAAATCCTATTTAATAAAATGCTTACTAAAATTGACATTTATGTCAACTTATTTTAGAAGTTTAGATTTCATAAAATCTTCCTTGCTAATGGGATTATATCTTTGACCAACTTTATTAATTCATTAGATAACTCATAAGTCCATTGATGAAGTCATGGACGATGCACATTATGTCTATTTCTCAACGTCTTCACAGATTTAGTGTTGCTGCTCAACACTTTCTTTTTGGCAACTCTAACCAAAAAATGGAAATAGATTTTCTATAAAACCTATCTCATATAGGTAGTTTCCAATAATTTCCTCAGTTCTGGATGATATTCAAAAAAGTTAGTCAATGCTTTAACCAAGACTCTATCATTCCTTTCCATACTCAGACCACCAATCCAAATGCACTATTGTATTCGTTCTTACACATGTACTTTATGATGCACTATTGCATCAATATTATCAACTCGAATCTTCCTTCACATTCTCATGTTGCTTATTGATTGCACTCTTGCATTTCTCAAAGCAACCAATGCAGAGTTTAAGGAAAAACAAGTGTCCTTATCAATATTTCTGCAACATATTATAGAAAATTTTATACATTCATGTATAAACATATGATTGAAACATATTTCAATTAATAAGTAAGGATAAAATCTCAAAAAAAAATTGAAAATATTTTTCAAAATGTCTGAAGGCAGAAAACGCATTTTCTACATCCTTTATAATATTTATTTTAATAATAAAAATAAAAATTTATTTTACGATCATCAAAATATGACCAAAAACTTAGAATTAATTTGAAAAATCAATTTGCATCCTATGGTGTCGGATAATGTCTCATGCGCTCGCAAAGGAAAGGCAAATGCACCCATAGGCAACACGCTTGCCCTCCCATTTGACCTGCCACATGTCACAACCTCAATGTGCCACGTGTCAACACATCTACCGGTCCACATAGTGCCCACGTGGCATCAAGGTCAAAAGGCAGCGGCAAGTGGCATGGCACCTATCACACATATGGCACTGTGTCATTGGGCTACGTGTATATAATGACATGTCATAATTGACATGTGGCCCAATACATGACAACACCTCAGTAATCCACGTGTCACATCCCCATTTGGCCACCTGGTGACCACGTGGCACCTGGTTGACACGTCACCCTGCCATATGGCTTGACCTCGGCCGGCCACGTAGCATGATGTTATTAGGCTACATGTCCCAAGTGACGCATCACTGAGGACATGTGTTTGCGCGCGTGTGGGACACCACCCACGCACATGTGCCCAACATGTGATAGAGCGTGCGATCCACACGCTGGCTTTCGGGTTGATTATTGTAACACCCCAATACCATTCAATAGGAATATCGGGTTGCTACTAATGCACTAATGCAAAACAATAGACATCATACAACAAACAATGGTGGAAGCATACTAAAGCATACATAAACGGAAGCATATAACAGGTAAAAGCATACTTGCATAAATAGTGCTTAAAATATGCATAATACAAAAATATTAACAATATTACATGCTTTCCACACATATACAAAACATTATACAGGAGTTCTATACAAAAAAAAAAACACTATAATTATTACAAAAAGAAACCCTTCAAAACAAAAACTCCTAGTGGCCAGTAGATGAGGACTCTCACTTTAGTACCGAACTTGCATACCTACACGGGAAAAACACCCGTGCTAAGTGATAACGCTTAGTGGAGATATACAGATACAAAGGACTTCTAATGAAGTCGCAAAACATAACAATATACCTCAAGATAGCATACACAATTGCATTAAACATCACTAACTTGAACATATGCAAATACAAACATATAATGGTTTAAATAAACATAAGCATGCCCATGCTCCACTACAAGTATAGTTACCAAAGCACAAATCTAAGTACATAGGGTAGATACCTTATCATAATACATATAAGGTAAATAATACTGAACACTGATTAATAGGGAGAATCATGTACACATAATAGATATATCTTTACTTTCAAACTCATACTCACATAATAACTAAAGCCTGAGATCATATCGATGGTGGATACAGGTATTCAGAATACTGGCCAGTAGCATCAGAAGACCGAAGTCTAAAACTTTAAATATCAGAAGATCGAAGTCTAAAACTTTCAGATACCCGAAGGTATAGACACTAGACCCAAACAGGCTAGCAGAAGTAGCTGCACTAAACCCTTCATAAGCATGCTTATCTATCCACTGCCTTGACTATTCAGGCTTACATATAACACTAATCTCTATAACATATATTCACATATCCAAACACAATCACATTTCACTCAATTCGTGTACATGCTAACATTCCGATAAGTATATAATTCATACTAGCAAATAATACATATGATATAGAATATGCATGTTCAAACATATTCTAATGCAATACCACACTCATTTGTGAACAAAAGAATCGCATTTACAATACTGCACAGTGTCACGCTGCAACCCTTATCGCGCCCGCGACAGAATACAAAAGGTCGCTTCTATCGTGCCCGCAACCCCACTCGCGCTCGCGATAGAACCCATCACACGCAGAGTTCGTGTATGGGGGCCTTATTGCTATCGCGATAGAATGCAAAAGTGGCTTCTGTCATGCCTGCGATGGAGCTCGCGCTCACGATAAAAGCTCAGCATCGCTCGACCATGCACGAGATAACTCAACAGGCTCGGCAGGCAGACCTCGCCAAAGAGTATTCTATCGCGCTTGCGACCCCTATTGCACTCACAATAGAACTGAACTAAGTGTTCAACTCCAAGCAACCCAAAACCACTCATGCACAACCTTTACATACTCAAACCAATTCGCATGCATGACCTCCAAAATCATACCAATAACACTTCTAAAGACGATTTCAATAATAACACAGTTAAAATACTAATTTCCATCAGAATATCAAATAAACAATATGATCATGACAAGTGCTCAACATGCCAAAATCTAAACACATGAACATATAAAATTGACTATAACTCTCAAATGAACTTCAACACTAAAATAAGCATACCTGTGCACCATCTATTCAAACATGCATCTAATAGCAGCATCACAAAGACAATTCCTCAATATAACAACACATGCATGACTCAAAACTAACAAACTTAGCACATGCAACTAATTCAAAAGGGCACACGATCCCATCCTCTAGGAAGCAACTCAAACTCTTCTCTTCAAGAACCAATCTTCTCTTTGCCTCTTTCTTTTCTCCTTTTCTCAGCTTCTTGCACAATCAATCAAGAATACACTTAATCCATAACACAACCAACTCAAAACACAAAAGAGAAATGGAGTAGAAGAAGACCTCATCAAACTAATTACACTTACCTCTTCAGTTCACATGAAAAAACCTCTTCAAACCAGCCGATTCAAATCACACTCAAAGCAAACCAAAGAGAAAAGAAGCATAGATGTTCAAAATTCTAAAATGAGGAACAAAAGAATTAAAAGAGAGGGAGAGGTGGCCGGTTGGATCACATGCAATGAGTGGGGGCAGATTTGACTCCACTCACCCCTATTTATTGCATGTTTGATCATATGTTGCACTCTCTCCTCTTGCCACATAAGCCTCCCTTGATAAGTGTTCCATTCAAGCAAAATCCCCCTCTAAGTCCATGGCAAAGCTCTCTTAAGTCCGTCCTTCAAATTCTACTTTACCAACACTTTATTTTCCTTTGAATTAAGTCCTTATTTAAACCCTAAATCCATTTATATAGCAATAAAAACCACAATTCCTACTAGGGTATAATCCGGGTTATTACAATTCTGTTCTCTGAATTTTAGCTGGTCAGGGGTTTTCGGGGTTTGTGATTCTAATGGTGAGGTCAAAAATTAAAAATTCCAACTTCTAGTTTTGCATTTTGAACACTCATATTTGTCCCCTCGAGTCGCAGTGTACACATACACAATTTTTGAGCTGCAATATATACACATTTATATTATTAACACAAAAAATAAATTTTTGTTCTATTTCATGCATCCTAGATCTATCAAGTTTGCACATAAAATTTTAGATCTATTTAGCCACATGCCAGGATGCAAAAAGTTAAGCACTGATACCAATGAAGGAAAAAATTATACACATATAATTTAGAGGTAACGTTAATAATGGTATCTACCTCTTGTAGCGCAGAAAACACATTATGAAAGCGTCTATAAGGATCCGGTTTGTTTTTGGTCACTTGCCTGGCTTTTATCCACATGTGGGATAACAACAGCTATTTCACAAGCTAAAATCCCTTAAAAGATTAATACAAAAAACTATGAGTGGGAACGAGCAGCCTTGTGGCATGTACGTTTTCTCGTTACCAAATTCTAAGATCTCTCATCTGCTTATAAAGACCCTAAAACTAAAGACCTATCTCTAGTATAACTCAAACTCTTTCTGAGATGCGATTTGGTAATCATATTCAGATTGAATTGCTTAATTCTATTTGCATTGAAACATTAACCAATTAGAGTTATGGGCGCACCCAAACTCTATCAGAGTATTAATTTGAAAGAAATAAATATCTTCCTAAAAAGAGCAAATGATTTAGAGGGATTTAAGAGTAATTTAATCAAAAGACATTTTCATCCATTAATGTTAGAAATCCAATTTTTATAAACTATATAAAAAGAAAAAATAATATTGGTAAATATCACTAAAATTAATAAATAATGTAATGGATATACGCCACAAAATTGCAATCCATAAAGGTATTTGTATAATAATAATAATAATAATAATAATAATTGATGACAGTCTGAAATTTCCAGGCTGGCGGCTTGGAGAGGTCACCTGAAATACAAAACTCCGACGGATTTTCCAAAAATGGATACTCCGACGGTCAAGTCAGAAAAATTGATGAATGTAAGTGTATTGTATTTGGAAAATAATCAAAAAGAGAAACATACCTGAATTCCTCCTTTTATAGACTTAGGAATCAGTATTGAGATAGGAGTCTACTTTTACGTAGAATAAGTATTCTCAATAGGACAGACTTAGAGTCCCAAATGGGATAGAAATCAAAAACCCTGATTAGATAAGAATATTTTCTGATCAGATAAAGTTAATTCCTGATTAGATAAGAATATTTCCTTATCAGATAATATTAGTTCCGGATTAGATAAGGTTGAATACGAAGAACTCGCATTGTAATGGAATGAAAGTGTTTGAAGAATTCTGGCAATCCTGATAACCCACGGAGACAAGCTTTTTTTCGAGCTATTAGCATAGAGCAATCTATTATTGAGACTTTATTCAGATCAGCTCGACTGTCCGGACTCAGAAGTAAGGCACAACCGAACTAATAGGAAAGGTGTCCGGTTGTCAATAATAATAATAATAATAATAATAATAATAATAATAATAGCAGCGAGAAAGTAGGCCAACATTACATCAAAAAATGGATATTAAGCTATGCAACGAGAAAGGACGATTAGGAACAGTGGAATTCAGAGATTATGCGCCATACATGTGGTTCCCACTCTACCAATAATGCCTTCTTTGTCCTTTATGTCACACATCTATAATCCACGTTATCTTTTAAGCAAAAAGTTTTGATTTGAGTCTAATGTTTTATTATAAGAATTCTTTTGCTCTTAACGTTTTATTTTGGAACTGATGTCTAGATATTTGATGTTAGATATTAAAATACTCTTTTTTTGACGTTGTCTTAATTTTTTTTTTTAATTTTGTAGTCTTATTCCAGATAATTTTTTTTTTCAAAATTTATTTTTCCTTTTAAATTATTTTAAAAACTTATGAAATTACTCCAAAATATTTCTATCAAATTTTTGATATCAATTAAAGCAAACATACTCTATATTAGAAATTTTCTAAATATCTTAAGTTGAATTATAGAGCTATTTATGAATTTTAAAATTATTTTCTAACTGTTCTCATTAACTTTAAAATTTTATTTATGATAGTTAAAAAAAATTAATATAAAGCAAGTTCATTTAGATTGGTATAATTTTTAATAGAAGTATTTTAGAGTAAATTCAAATGTTTTGAACATAATTTAAAAGAAAAAATAAGTTCTGAGAGAAAAAAAGAAATTGAATTGGGTAAAAACATAATTGGAAAAGTTTAGGGAACATGCTGGGGCATTTTAGTACCTAATATCAAAACACTAACAGCAAATTAGATTTAAAATAAATGTTGACGGTAAATAAGATCATTCAACAAAACTTTAAGAGCAAATCAGAATCTTATCATTTTTTTTTCTTTTTTTTTTTAAAGTCTTAATCAACACACATCGTGTCATTTCATATAAAATTTTGTTTTTTTTTAATAACTACAGTTTAATGACTAAAATGTTGCTTTATTAATGATTTGATTAGATATTTGAGGTGAGAATTATTTTTAAACTTTCTAAAAAGATATATATTTGGATGGAAACTAAGCATGCAGAACATACCAAATCAAGCGGTACACACTATAAGTCATTCAGTAAATTGCTACTAACTAGAAGTTTCTCTCTCATACAAAAATATGTTTCTTTTAAAAAACAATTTATATCTCTCTACAAGACTTGTTCAAATATGACATATCCATCCAAACCATTTCATCTAATCCATCAACCCATCTTCTTATAATTTTTCTGGGTTATGAAATTTAAAAATATCCATGTATTGCATAACCCAACAGACTATTCCATTTTTTCTAATAGCCTAACTCGAAGTGATCTAAGTCCAAAGTCTAAACCTCAGTTTCTCTATCATTCTCTTGGCCCTTCCTTTCTTAATCGAACGATTCAATTCCACTAGAGGTAATAATCACTATTCACGCAATCGAACAATTCAGTTCATGCGGACCATCTTAGTTTTTGCCACAGCTCATGCAAGTATGAGAATCTTGTTTGATTAATGTTATCTTTTATCTCCAAGCTAAAGAACGATTCATTTCATCTCAATCTAACGATTTCAAGCCAACAATCCATATTTAATAAAGTTCTTTCATCTCCTACCAATAAGTATTTAATTGTGTTTATTCTATTAGTTTTATTCATATGGGTTTTACTCGGATTGTTATTTGCAATATTGGGTTGATGAGCAATTTACTGATAGAATTGCCTCTCATAAAAATAAGCTTGTCTTTACTGTTAGTAATATGCTCTAGAGCCCATATATAATAGGGATAATCTTCATGTATATTAATTCATTTATGAATGATAAAGGTATTCTTCATTATATAGTTCTTATGTTTCTTACTTTTGTTTACTTATGTTTTAAACTATCTAATGAAGTCCTGGGTATATAAACACAATACATACACAATCATGAATAGTTTATGCTATTAAGATATCTATTATATGTAATTATGTTAATATTTAAATAATCTCTAGTCATAGTATTAACAAGACAATACATTGTTAATATAGATTAGCATATATTATACTTCTTGACTAGGTAAGCAATAGTTCTCATAAGCTGTAAGCATTGAGATGCTTAAAGTTAACATGTGCATGCTTGTTATAAGAATAAGTACATTGGAAGCCTATCATGAGAAACTTCATATGGATAAATGATCTATGTGAATGAAGTATCTCATCATATTAGTAATGCTAGTATCCTAAGACTTAAGATCACCAAGGTATCTTAATAGTAAGTGTTCTGCTTTGACTCCATTACTTACTCTTATCAAAAGGTGAGCATACTTAAATATTTGACATAGCATAACCTACTTGAAGATAGTTGAGTAATCAATAAAGAATTCACCACTCTTCATTAATAGTGGAGATTTTATCTCACTCATCTTGTAAAGTTTCCTTATCTAGAATATCTAGCTAGAATAAAATGCAAGAGTGAATGAGATTAGCATAGGGCATTTTGGAAATAAGGAAATGCTTAATAGATGTAACATATTTTAGGTTAGACAAATTTAATTAAGTTTTGAGCTAGCAGAAATCCATGCTCAAACTGGAATAAGATAAAAAAAAAAAAAAGGTAAAAAGGAGTAATTGCATGGTTACTAAATATGGAAGGGTAAAGTTAAGCCACTGACTTCTTGTTACTTGGATAGTCGTCATGCTTGGCTAGAAGCCTTTGATGATTTCTATTTAATTATATATGAATATTACTTAGGAATTGGCATAATGATTTAAAAGATTTTAATTCAAGTAATACTAGTTGAACTAATATTCCTAGTTATATTTTATACTGCCAAGTTACCCAAGGGGTCACACCCTTACAATAAAGGGTAAAAAGGTAAAATACATAGTCTATTATGATATAAGATGTTATAATAAGATTTTGAAATGAAGGAAAGAAACTCAGGTTGATAAGCAGAGAGATTTTCTCTCTCTATGCGCATAAAAGATGTGCATGATCTCAAAAGGTTTTAGTTGAGTCTTTTTGGACCTAATGTGATGCGAAACCCTACGATCTAATTAGAAACCCGAATTCATCACCCAATTAACCATCAAATTCTAATCATGCAATATATAATTAAAACACCTTAAACCTTAATATCAAAGATATAAATGACCTAAAGCAGAAATATAAGAAGAATAGAATTAACAAGCAATACTTTATTAGCCCTAATTCCTAATGCAATACAAAATTAGATAAAATAACTCACATTTGTAGAATAACAATTGCATAAGCAAAATACTTTTATTAATCTGAATGTACCCAATAACACACCTAATCAGCCTTTATATAGGTAGCAAATATATCCTAAACCTAATTGGAAATGTAGGCCGAATTCCGATGTAAATTAGGAATGGAAATTAGGCCATTTTCCTACTTAAAATAGTAAAAACAAGACCAAATGGATGGGCTCACTTCAGAATACGTCCATCCCATCTAACTTAAGCTAAACTAATTACATTTAACCTAACTAAAAAGCTACTTAAGCGAAATGTAGGCCTAGTCTACTAATTAAGCCCCAAACAACAAATTAAACTCATTACATTAAATAAACCTAATATGACCCTAATAAACAAAACCCACACGTTTTAAGGCTTATTAAAAAATCATAAAGTCTTGATTAAAACATTAATTGAGGCTCAAACAAAAAGCCTAATTAGAACAACCCCTTAATCCAC
The DNA here is from genome assembly GCA_947683425.1 of Excoecaria cochinchinensis. NCBI lineage: Eukaryota > Viridiplantae > Streptophyta > Magnoliopsida > Malpighiales > Euphorbiaceae > Excoecaria > Excoecaria cochinchinensis. Next base: position 16,846,070 of record CANTUQ010000013.1, read on the forward strand.
TTATAAAGCACATGCAATGCACATGTACATGACCAACACATGTCAAGGCACATGTTAAGATCACATGGCTTTCACATGTCAAGATGTCACATGACTTACACATGTCAAGGTGTTACATGTCTTGCATATGGCCTTTTTATGGGTTTTGCCCAATTCAACCTATGAACTCCCTTTATGGGCCACTTCTTCTTTTAACATGTGAACTATCTTTAAACCTTCTTGAACATCTCCAATCTTGGTTTTCATGGTCCTGGAATTGATCCAATGACATTTCTGCCTTTGAAGCTTCATTTCCTCTTCAATGAATGCTTGGATAAAGCCTTGCAACTTCTCCTCAAGTTTCTTGACTCTACTCCTTGTAATTGGCCCACTTGGAAGCTTTAATAGATCCTTCCCTTTAATGGCGTGTCCTTGGCTATCTATATCAGTCCCTCCTTCCTCAAAATGATTCATCCTCGAATCTGCATCCATATCAAAAGGAGACAAGTTAGAAACATTAAAAGTAGTCGAAACTTGATACTTACCAAGTAGATCAATCTTGTATGCTTTGTCATTTATCTTTTCCATTACTTGGAAAGCGCTATCTCCTCTTACATCCACCTTATTCTTCCTTTAATTTGGGAAACTTTCCTTCCTCAAATGCACCCAAACCCAATCTCCTGGTTCAAGCAACATCTTATTATGCCTTTTGTTGGCTTAATCAGCATAAATCTTGTTCCTTTTTCTCAATGTATGCGCGGGTCTTCTCATGATTAGATCTAACAAGTTCAGCTTTTTTTTGTACATTTAAATTAGATAACTCATTCAAAGGTAAAGGAAAACAATTAAAACCATACACAATTTCAAAAGGAGAAAAACCTATAGAAGAATGAATAGTACGATTATGAGCAAACTCAATCAATGGTGAACAATCTTCCCAAGTTTTCAAATTCTTACCAATAGTAGCATGCAAAAGTGTTCCTAAAGTTCTATTAACTACCTTAGTTTGTCCACCAATTTGAGGGTGACAAGTAGTAGAAAATAATAGTTTAGTACCCAACTTCCCCGGGTTAATTTTTTCGATGGTCACTCAACTTTTCGCTTATAACGATTTGGTCACTAAACTTCAATTTGTAACGAAAAAATAACTCATCTATTATTTTGTAACGAAAAAATCACAATGATCGGAAATTGTGTTCGCCGATAACCGGCGCATGATCTGCACGGCACAAAGTTAAAGTTTAGTGACTATATCGTTACAAGACACAAAGTTTAGTGACTATATCGTTACAAGGTACAAAGTTTAGTGACCACCACAAAAATTAACTCTAATCTGATGTGACAAAATTTTTGACGTGTCATTGGGGTTTGCCGTACTGATTACGCGCCGGTTGCCGGCGAATGCAATTTTCGGTTATTATGATTTTTTCATTACAAAATAATAGATGAATTATTTTTTTATTACAAATTAAAGTTTAGTGACCAAATCGTTACAAGCTACAAAATTGAGTGACCACCGAAAAAATTAACCCCAACTTCCCCCATAAAATTTTCCAAAAGTAGCTTAAGAACTTTACATCTCTATCAGAAACAATTGTTTTAGGTTTGCCATACAAATGTACTACATCCCTAAAGAACAATTTAGCAACATTTATAGCATCATCAGTTTTACAGTAAGAAATGAAATGTGCCCTCTTACTAAACCTGTTAACTACAATAAAAAAATACTATCTCTACCTCTTTTTGTTCTCGATAAACCCAATACAAAACCCATGGAAATATCAACCCAAGATTTATTAGGAATAAGTAAAGGAGTATACAATCCACATGGTTTAATTTTACATGCAATACATCTATCACATATTCTTTCAACATATCTACACATATGAGGCCAGAAAAAGTGTCCATGCAAAATATCTAAAGTCTTTACTACACTAAAACGTCCTATTAATCTCCCAGAATGTGATTCACGTACAAATAATTCCCTTAAAGAATATACAGGCACACATCATTTACCATCCTTAAACAAATATCCTTCATGCCTATAGAACTTTTGAAATGCAACATGCTCACGTGCATTAAACATGTTACCAAAATCAGAATTAGTAGCATATAACTCCTTAATATACTCATATGCTAACAATTTAGAACTAAGAGTTGTAAGTAAGGTATACCTCTTAGAAAGTGCATCTGTTACCATATTCTCCTTACCTTCCTTGTATTGGATCACGTATGGAAAGGTGTCCACAAACTCCATCCATTTTGAATGTCTCTTATTCAACTTACCTTGAGACTTTAAGTGTTTAAGTGGTTCATGATTAGTGTAGATCATGAATTCTCTTGAAAATTGGTAATGTTGCCAAACTTCCAAAGCTCTCACCAAGGCATAGAACCCCTTGTCATAAGTGGAATAACTCAACTCAATCCCACTTAGCTTCTCATTGAAATATGCAACTGGCTTACTTTCCTACCTCAAAATAGCACTAATACCTAACTCGAAACATCACATTCAATTTCAAAAGCTTTATCAAAATTAGGTAAACATAAAACAGGAGCGGTTGTAGACACCATGTCCCGAGGCGGTCCAAGATCAGGATTACCCGATGATGAAAATGGTACTTGCCACAAGTGGAGGTGCCAATAATGATATTTTTCTTATCAAAAATCTCCTTTGTTCTTCTAAAATTTTAATTCAAAAATTTGCATTTTTACTCTTTTTTATTTATCTATTTATTTTATTTTATTCCCTTTATTTTTATTTCTATTTTATTTTATTCTATTTCATTTTTATATTTTATATTTTGTTCGCGAGCCACGTACAGGCCAAGCACACAATTGATGCATTTAATTAAAAGCGTATTGCAAGCATTCAAAAGTAATAAAAGGAAAGCGATAAATAAAGCAATAAAGGAAAGTAGTAAACACACTATAAGCACACAATTACAAGGAAAATTGGGGCGAAATACAACCCCCTTAAAAGAGGATTAAAAGTATAAATTGGGACGGAATACAATTCCAAGTGGAAATTAAATAATGTTGCCCTAAAATTAATTACAACGGCCCAAAAAAATGAACATAAATTTAAGCAATCAAACAAATCAAATATAAGAAAAACATACATAAATCGGGACATTCGTTTGGTTTAGGAACATTGATTTTTTCGCATTTATTTGAAAAGGGATCGAAGAGTTGTTTGATTGTTAGTTTGAAAAAATCGGGATGAGTGATCCCATTTTTGGAGAAAACTAACTCTTCATTTTATTACGATATCTTTTATTTCTTGACTAAAATGAGGGACATTGGTCCCAATTTTATTAGTAAAAATCCAATTTAATTATAAAAATATTTTTGTAATTTTTTATCTCACGCGTGCATAAATAAGATAACTATTTGCAAACAAGCACAACAAAAGGGAGGGAAATAAGAAAGGTCTCACCAAACTGATGTGATCCTCTACTCGTAGTGACCCCTCCGCGTGGTCAAGGGGACGCTAACACGATGCGGCTCAATTTAAATTTCAGACAAAAAAGCAACATAAAAAATATTGATGATGATGACATAAGCAATTAATAAAATAACAATAACATGAATAATATTAACAATAACAGTGTAAATAATATTAATAGTTAATAAAAGATAATAACAATAAAAGAATAACAAATAATAACTAAATTTAATGATAATAATAATAATAATAATAATAATAATAATAATAATAATAATAATAACAACAACAACAACAACAACAACAACAACAACATCAATAGTAAAATAATAATAATGGACATGAAATAATAGTGACAGAATAATAATAACAAATATAAACACAAAAATCCTAATAATAATAATAATAATAATAATAATAATAATAATCAAAATGATGTATAACAAAGAAGAAGAACATGGTGAAGGGAACACAACAAAAAAAATCAACTTAAAATCATACAATATGTCCGAAACATTAACATCATCAAAATACTGGAAAATAACTCATAAATATGGTAACATTGGTAGAAAATAATAAGATCAACAATAATAAAATATATACAAAAATAAAGTAAAAATAGATCGAAGGTGTTTACCCTCAGAATTTATAGATCGGAAAATAGGATGCCTTGATCCATCCTCCTTGTCGATTTTATGGTAATAAATACAAAAATATTTGAAAGAAAGATCAAGTTTTAAACAAAATAAAACTTAAGAAACTATTTTTTTGGAGGGATAATGCCAAGCAAAGGAAATTGATTTTCCTTGCTTGAAATAAATCTCCGAATGGAAAATATTTTTGAAGAAGAAAGAAGAAGAAAAAGAAGAAGCTAGACTTAAAAATGAATATATTTTTTTTGGGGTTTTTTTTTTTGAAAATCTTCTGCTGCTCCAAGCTTGAGAGAAAACTCAAGCTTTTCTTCCCTTGTAAAAATTACAGCTCTCCTTCTCAAATGAAGGTAAAATTCCTTTTAATTTTCTATCTTTCCAAAATGGAAAAGAGACAAAATTAATTTCTTAATTTTATTTTTTCAAAGACACCAAAAAAGTGAAAGAAACAAAAAAAATCAGACTATAAAACAAGCTGAAGATTGATCAGAAAACGCGCGGAGAAAGGCCAAAAATGGCAGCGTATGGAGGGATGCGAGGCGCACGCTGCCCTCACGCGGGCGTGGCCCGCACGTGGCTCGCAAATAAAATATAAAAATGAAACAGAATAAAATAGAAATAAAAATAAAGGGAATAAAATAAAATAAATAGATAAATAAAAAAGAGTAAAATGAAATTTTTTGAATTAAAATTTTAGAAGAACAAAGGAGATTTTCGACAAGAAAAACATCATTATTGGCACCTCCACTTGTGGCAAGTACCATTTTCATCATCGGGTAATCCTAATCTTGGACCGCCTCGGGACCCTGTGTCTACAGTTGCCCCCAATTTTGGGGAACTTAGAACTTAGGTGCCTAAGTGAGCCAAAATTCAGAAAAGAAAGGAAAGAAGCGCGTACCTAAGGCGGCTGTCTTCCCAGTCACGCTAATGAAGTAATCTCCTTAGGTCGTCGTATAGACTGAGGAACGATTTTCATCCTTCTGGGTGAAGCGTCGAGTCTGCTCCAGACTTACAAAATGCGAGGATTGCTCTTTTGAGCTGCACCGAGTCTGCTCCAGACTTACAAAGTGCGAAGTTGTGTGAGATTTGTCTCCTCAGAGAACTTAGGAAATTGGCCTCCTCAGAGGACTGAGAGATTTTGCTTCCTCAGAGGACTTTGGGGTTTTGCCTCCTCAGAGAAATTTGAGGTTTTGCCTCCTCAGAGGACTTAGAGATTTTGCCTCCTTAGAGGACTTTGAGGTTTTGCCTCCTCAGAGGACTTTGAGATTTTGTCTCCTCAGAGGACTTTGGGATTTTACCTCCTCAAAAGACTTCGAGATTTTACCTCCTCAGAGGACTTCAAGATTCTGCCTCCTCGAAGGACTTCGAGATTCTGCCTCCTCAGAGGACTTTGGGATTTTGCCTCCTCAGGGGACTTTGAGATTTTGCCTCCTTGGAGGACTTTGGGATTTTGCCTCCTCGGAGGACTTTGGGATTTTGCCTCCTCAGAGGACTTTGAGATTTTGATCTGTATCGATGTCATCTTGATTTGTTTGTCCAGCACAAGTGAGTGCTACTTTTGAGCTATAATTGTCCTGGCCCCGCTTTCGTGCGTGCGGTCTTCGTTTGGACTTTTTTTGCAAAGCTGTGTGCGCAAAAATATATACAAGAGATTGTGCATGCATGTATAAAATGCCATATGCAGATATAAGATGTATGCAAAATGGGTAGACCACATCATGGGTGGTCAAGGGTCCATTCAGGGTACGGCTTGGCATTATATGATGCCCCCAAGGATCTAGAAAAGCATCTTTGCGGCTCAAGAATTCTGACCCATAACCCCCCTCAAGGGGAACCATTAGGTGGGCATCTTTGCCCCCCAAGATTCTGACTCCTGTCCTGCATTATACCATCTGCTCGAGAGGATGTCATCTGAAAAACCACAGCCTTATCGCTCCAGGCATCGGAAGTCATTGATTAAAGGTAGTGCGTCCCTTATGGATTTTTACACTAGCTTTTCTTAGGGAGAAATGCATCCTTTTCGGATTTTCACATAACCCTGTGCCTTATTTTTTTGCCTGGAATGGATCCAACCCAATCCAGCGGCTTTTATTCCTTTCATTTTTTGTAGGACAGACTGCCTGTTCCCAGGTTTTCACCCTGCCCCTTGGCCTAATTTTTACTTAGAGCGCCAATTACGGTTTTCATCTCTAACGGCCTTTTTTTTGTTTTTTTTTTTTGTAAAGAAGGCTGTAGCTGTTGTCGAAGATCTTTCAAGTATAATCGGCATGTACTTATGTCTCAGATTATGGTTGTTTGTGAGTTTGATTCGTACCATAAAGGTGCTGTAGAATTAGCCTCACAGTTGACAGTAGGATGAATTGACTGAAGTGCTCGAGCGAACAGAGCACCGGAGGGTAGATAGTACCAATGCACTGATTCTATGGTGGAACCAAACAAGTTTGAGTATGCAAAATGAACTGCTCTGGTCATAGACTACACCCTCGCCTCCATAAGTGCATGTAAGAGGAGAGTACTTAGCCCCGCAGTAGATAATAGGACCCATCGGCTTAGGCATCTGGTTGGTGAGAGCAGGAGTAGAGTAGCCATTTAGATTTTACACATTCAATAATAGATGATGTTTCTCTTTTTATAAAAGAACTAGGAAATGATGAGTCAAACTGCTTTTGTTTTATGTATTTCCGCAAAATTGTGTACATTTGAGTATGATTTCTCCATACATGATCACCATTTAACATGGATTCGGAATGCAAAATTACATCTAATCTCGGAGTGGATCTTGTAAGCATCAGACTCTGTTTCCAATCAGCCCTCGTGGGTTTTCTTGATTGAATATTTTCTCTCTTTTTTATTTTTTTATTCTTTATTTAGCCTCTGCCATGGACCCTCCTTCAGTTCATCAGTGTTGATTGAATTTGCTTCCATCTTCGTTAGCCGGGAAGGCTACTCCTTCAGAGAGTGGTTCTTTTTTATGTTAAAATCTTGTTCTTGTCCCTTGTGCAGACTGGTTGAGGTGATGGGTTCCTTATTTGGGGCTTGGACGTGAAATCTCACACTTTTCTTTTATTGGCTTTGGTGGTTCAAATTCTAAAATGGTTTTTCAATGGTTGAGATTAGGGATAGGTTAGGCTCGGATGATCTGGGGCAAAGATTGTAGTTTTTTTTTCTCTCTCGCTTTTTTTGTTTTTTTTTTGTTTTTATTTTTTTTTTGGTTGAAAGGTAAAGAGCTATCCTACTGAATTTGGTTTTAAGGGTCCCGAATGGTTAAAGGTCAGTCTTGATTGATTTTGGGGTACACATTTCAAATGGTTGGGAGGAAGGGGTCACGCTGTTCGGTTCTGATGAGTTATATTTTGCTCGCGAAGGTCTTGAGTTTTATTCGTCTAACTCCTGGTGTAGCTCTTGAGGTTTGATTTTATTTGGCAACATCATATGCATCCTAGATGTTGGGGGTGCAAAGGAATGGCTTTCAAAATTCGGTTCGTCGTTATGTTGGCACGTGGAAGTAGCATTGGTCTCAAGAATGTCCTTGTTAATCTTTAGCATGTCATACCAGGTCTAGGCAAAGGCTCTTTTTTTTTTCTTTTTAATCTCCCTTCAGGAGTCATAACAGATGCTATCAAGATTTTGTTTGGGTTCCCCAAAGTTTCGAGATTAAATGGAATGACATCATTTGAATCATTATTAAATATGAATGTGTCATGATCATGCATAGTGAAATCATAAGAAACATCACACAAATAAATAAAACCAATCGTTTCGTTTAATAGAAAACTAGAATTAAAAACATCATCATTAAATGGTTCAAAAATAAAAAAAACATCTGAATAGCTAACACCCTCCTGTTTCCACTAGCACAACTGTTTTGGCCAATGGTTTATCACCATCCGCGGGAACCACCTTCATTCTCCACTTAAGTACTCAATTTGTCTTCCTCTCCTTCTTTCGCTCTTCTGGATCAGACATTACTTCCTAAATACGATCTCTCAGAGGATGACAATAGTCTGTTTTATGCCTTATGTACTGGTGATATGCACAATACCAGTTCGTTCTGTGTCTAGGCTGTCCTTGGCTTGGGGCAGGCCCGACTGGCAAGGGTTGTAACTTCCCTTCTTTGATGAGACGAGTGAAATACCAAGACAATGGCCTACCTGAGATGGTGAGGTGGCATTGAGTCATTCTTGTCCTCTTAGCATTTCCCTTACTATCGCTGCAGATACCCGAGTTTTCATATTTTAGAGCATGCATTCTTACTGGATCTCCACCCCCTCCGGACGCGATGTTATACTCTAGAGTAGGCCTCTTACTTCCTCTTTGCCTAACGGGCGACTCAAGTGGCTCCTTGCCTCTGGACTTGGAAGTGCAAGGAGATGCTGCGGTCGTCACTGTATGGCCTTTCTCGATAGTGGCCAGCTCAACCCGGTTAAAGGTAGTCGCCATCAATTGTGAAGAACTAGCGCCATGGTGTCTATTCTTTCCTTAATCATGGTCGACAATCTCTTTTCGAGCTCCTCGAACCTCCTATCTACCTCCTGGGCCGTCAAGGCGCGAGTCTCTTCAATCTGCCACGAAGGATCAGCCATTTCTAATGCTTGGTTAGACGCTAGATCTCTGCTAACCAATTCGAACTCTGCTTGCTCCTTAGGTAACTACAGGGACCCCAAAACCTCCTAGGTAAATGGTCTATAGTGGCTGAAAATTAAGGGGTTAGAATGATGCATAGGTGACATATAATGCATGATCGTGCTATGCAGATAGTCCTCAATGAGTGAAAGATCAATAGATTACAATTATACGATGCGATGCATGAAAAAAATGTACGTAGGGTGATATGTACATGTAAAAAATAATATGTAGACAAAAGGATATACACACATAACATGAGAGAAAATATATTTTTTTTATTTGTCTTATTATTTATTTTATTTTATTTTATTTTTTTATTTATCGACATGCATGAATGACATGCGATGCACGAGCATGCTGTGCAGCATCCACAATTGCATGCAAGCAAATAGATCCTTCCAACCTTATCGCTCCCACACACGAGGTCGTGCGGTCTCTTTCCTAGGTGGGCTTAACCCATGGGTCAACGGGGAACCCAATGGGCACGTATGGTGCACGATGCAAAACCGGCAACATAATACTCTTAATTTAAAGCATATGCATATGGGTTTTGGCCATTACATATTTGAACAATTCAATTAAATTAAGGTGAACCTACCGGGGCATGAAAGCCTTTGATAGAAGATCATTCAATTTGCTTGATTTCGTCTAATACATAATGACCCACATCACAAGCACTGTATTACGGTTAATACCACCTAGGGGAAGTTTCTATTTGCCATTACATGAGTTTTGGTCAAGGCGATGATACTTTAGGGCTACCCAAGTATGGTCTCTGCCGACGGGTCTAGCTCATCACGAGCATAGCGACCATTAATGGTACGAGGCTTGGGCTAGTGATTATCCTTAACACTTCCCTACAATGAGTGAAAGTAGGGTCGTGTTTCGGGAATGCATCGAGGTAGGATAGGGGACCAACTAACATAGTTCTAAGGCCCTAAAAAGATTTAATGCAATTTTCGAAAAGAGATAGAATTTTAAGTTTTAAAAACTCAATTATACATTTTAACCAAAACACTTTCAGAGCAAAGTCACAAATGGTCCCCAGTGGATTCATCACTATGACGCGCGCCGAATCTAGTAAAGGCCCTCGTTGAACCCGCTTTTAGGATTCGAGGGATTGGTTCACGTCTTTTGATCTTAGGTGCCATGAGGCATCTTGGATGTCTCCTTCCCAATAGAACATTGGAAAGGATCATCTAGCGTCACGGCACCTTTAGGCACCTTTGAGGTATTTTGGAGTCGCCACTCAATTTACAAGAAATTGGGAAAGGTCTCTAACCTCTTATTGGTCTAGACCAGAGATTGGTGTTCGGAACTTCCCTCTTATTTATGTTTTGGTTAATTATAAATGAGTTTTTCAACTTCCTAAAAATTCTATCTCTTGTCTCACACGATTTATGCATTTAAATAAAGGCACATCTCAAGCATTCAAAAAGCAGTAAAGGAAAGCTATAAAGAAAAGCTGTAAATAAAGCGATAAAGGAAAGCGAAAAAACACACAAGCATGCAATTACATGGAAGATAGGGGCGGAATACAACCCCCAAATAGAAGAAGATAAAAAAGGGAAAATGGGACGGCAATTTTATTCAAAAGAGGAGGAGTTTTTAGTTTTCTCTCAAGCAAACCTTTTGTTTCTTCTTCAAAAGATTCTTAAGCTTTTTTCTCAAGTTTTAATCTTTTCTTCTCTTAAAAAAAATTTCATCTTGGGTTTGATTTGAGCAAGAAAAATTAATTTTCTTTGCTTACTCATCCCACCAAAAATATTGTCATTTAAAAATATAGATTTTAATATTTTCTTTGGGTGTTTATCACCGTAAATTCGACAAGGGGGATGGATCAAAACACCGTTTTCTTCAATCTATAAAATTCTGAGGGTACACACTTTAGACCCATTCTTGTTTTATTTTCACACATTATTTACTATTATTAATGTTGTCTTCTGCCATTATTATCACATTTATTGTCTAACATTTTAATGATGCTATTTGCTACTGTTTGTATTTCATGTTTAGTTCCCTTTTTATTTGTTTTCCTTGTGATTTCTTAAGTTGTTGTCAGCCTCCTTCTCCTTACTACTACTACTACTACTACTATTACTACTACTACTATTATTATTATTATTATTATCATTATTAGTATTATTTCTCATCACTATTATTATTACCATCATGCATCTACTACTACTACTACTATTATTATTATTATTATTATTATTATTATTATTATTATTATTATTATTATTATTATTATTTGTGTTCACTGTTGATGTTTGCATGCTCATTTATCATTGTTGTTGTTTTTGTTGTTGTTGTTATTATTATTATTATTATTATTATTATTATTATTATTATTATTATTAAATTAATTTTATCATTGTTATTGCTATTGCTTTGATGTTAACTTTTATTATTATTATCACTTTGATATTTGCATGACCCATTTTTATTTACTTTGCATGTAAGTTACTTGCATATTAAATTAACATATTCTATATTTATTTAGTCTTTATTTGATTAATTTTAGAATTATTACTAATGTCTTTTAATGTTATTTTTTGGCGTGTGATTTAAATGTGGTTTCCCTTGCATGAGTGTTCCTGTGACCTCCCGGATGGGTCACAATGCGTAGGAGACTGCGTGGTTCGGTGAGACCTTTCTTATTCCCCTTTATATGTTTGGTATTTGATTGCAAATAATTATTCCATTTGTGCATGCGTGAGATAAAAAGTCACAAAAATATTTCTATAATTGAATTGGAATTTTTACTAATAAAATTAGGACCAATGTCCCGTGTTTTAGTCAAGAAATGTAAAGCATCACAATAAAACGAAGAGTTTCTTTTTTCTCTAAAATGGGATTACCCATCCCGATTTTAAACCCAACAATTAAACAACTCTTCGAACCCTCTTTAAATAAACGCGAAGGGACCAATGTTCCTAAACCCTCAAACAAGTGCGAAGCAGCCAATGTTCCCAAACCAAACAAATGTCCCGGTTTATGTATGTTTTTCTTATGGTTGATTTTGTTTGATTGTTTAAATTTATGTATTTCCTTTTGGGCCCTTGTAATTAATTTTGGGGGCAATATTATTTATTTAGGGATTGTATTTCGTCCCATTTTCCCTTTTTTATCTTCTTCTATTTGGGGGTTGTATTCCGTCCCTATCTTCCATGTAATTGCGTGCTTTCGTGTTTATTCGCTTTCCTTTATCGCTTTAATTACAGCTTTTCTTTATAGCTTTCCTTTACTGCTTTTTGAATGCTTGCGATATGCCTTTATTTAAATGCATAAATCGTGTGAGACAAGAGATAGAATTTTTAGGAAGTTAAAAAACTCATTTATAATTAACCAAAACATAAATAAGAGGGAAGTTCCGAACACCAATCTCTGGTCTAGACCAATAAGAGGTTAGAGACCTTTTTTAATTTTTTGTAAATTAGGTGGCGACTCCAAAATACCTCAAAGGTGCCGTTTGTATTTCATGTTTAGTTCCCTTTTTATTTGTTTTCCTTGGGATTTCTTAAGTTGTTGTCAGCCTCCTTCTCCTTACTACTACTACTACTACTACTACTACTACTATTACTACTACTACTATTATTATTATTATTATTATTATCATTATTAGTATTATTTCTCATCACTATTATTATTACCATCATGCATCTACTACTACTATTATTATTATTATTATTATTATTATTATTATTATTATTATTATTATTATTATTATTATTATTATTATTATTATTATTATTATTATTATTATTATTATTTGTGTTCACTGTTGATGTTTGCATGCTCATTTATCATTGTTGTTGTTTTTGTTGTTGTTGTTATTATTATTATTATTATTATTATTATTAAATTAATTTTATCATTGTTATTGCTATTGCTTTGATGTTAACTTTTATTATTATTATCACTTTGATATTTGCATGACCCATTTTTATTTACTTTGCATGTAAGTTACTTGCATATTAAATTAACATATTCTATATTTATTTAGTCTTTATTTGATTAATTTTAGAATTATTACTAATGTCTTTTAATGTTATTTTTTGGCGTGTGATTTAAATGCGGTTTCCCTTGCATGAGTGTTCCTGTGACCTCCCGGATGGGTCACAATGCGTAGGAGACTGCGTGGTTCGGTGAGACCTTTCTTATTCCCCTTTATATGTTTGGTATTTGATTGCAAATAATTATTCCATTTGTGCATGCGTGAGATAAAAAGTCACAAAAATATTTCTATAATTTAATTGGAATTTTTACTAATAAAATTAGGACCAATGTCCCGTGTTTTAGTCAAGAAATGTAAAGCATCACAATAAAACGAAGAGTTTCTTTTTTCTCTAAAATGGGATTACCCATCCCGATTTTAAACCCAACAATTAAACAACTCTTCGAACCCTCTTTAAATAAACGCGAAGGGACCAATGTTCCTAAACCCTCAAACAAGTGCGAAGGAGCCAATGTTCCCAAACCAAACAAATGTCCCGGTTTATGTATGTTTTTCTTATGGTTGATTTTGTTTGATTGTTTAAATTTATGTATTTCCTTTTGGGCCCTTGTAATTAATTTTGGGGGCAATATTATTTATTTAGGGATTGTATTCCGTCCCATTTTCCCTTTTTTATCTTCTTCTATTTGGGGGTTGTATTCCGTCCCTATCTTCCATGTAATTGCGTGCTTTCGTGTTTATTCGCTTTCCTTTATCGCTTTAATTACAGCTTTTCTTTATAGCTTTCCTTTACTGCTTTTTGAATGCTTGCGATGTGCCTTTATTTAAATGCATAAATCGTGTGAGACAAGAGATAGAATTTTTAGGAAGTTAAAAAATTCATTTATAATTAACCAAAACATAAATAAGAGGGAAGTTCCGAACACCAATCTCTGGTCTAGACCAATAAGAGGTTAGAGACCTTTTTTAATTTTTTGTAAATTAGGTGGCGACTCCAAAATACCTCAAAGGTGCCGTGAGGTTAGATGATCCTTTCCAATGTTCTATTGGGAAGGAGACATCCAAGATGCCTCATGGCACCCAAGATCAAAAGATGTGAACCAATCCATCGAATCCTAAAAGCGGGTTCAACGAGGGCCTTTGCTAGATTCGGCGCATGTCACAGCGGTACACAACTTTTCCTTAAGTATATTAAAGGCATTTTCTTGATTTTCACCCCATTTAAATGGCACATCTTTTTTAACAATTTTAGTTAATGGAGCTACAATAACACTAAAATCCTTCACAAACCTCCTATAGAAACTAGCAAGTCCATAAAAACTCCTAAATTTACTAACTGATTTAGGTGTAGGCCATTCTTAAATTGTCATAACCTTTTCATCATCCACTTCTATTCCTTTGGACAAAACCACAAACCATAGGAATATCAATTTATCACTACAAAAAGTGCACTTCTTTACATTAGCATACAACTTTTCATTCCTAAGTACTTGCAAAACAACCTTTATATGATCTATATTCTCATCTAAAGATCTACTATAAATGAGTATATCATCAAAATAAATAACTACGAACTTGCCTAGGAATGCACACAAAACATGGTTCATTAATCTCATAAATGTACTAGGTGCATTAGTTAGCCCAAATGGCATAACCATCCATTCATACAATCCATATTTTGTTTTAAAAGTTTATAATGGACCGAATGCTAGTCTAGTAGTATTCAGTGAATTTTGTAGAGTCTGTAGTGTAATTTTCGTATGAGATGTCCGTATTAGTACCTTTAACTTTAGTAGAGTTAAAAAATTAAGCGTGCTCGAGGCATAGCAATCCTAGGATAGATGACCTCCGGGTAGTCATATAGCCGAGAATGACAGCAGTTGCTAGAAATTTTTATTTAGTAAAATTGATATGTGGACTGTCAGGAGTCTAATGGTAAAATTTGGAGTGGAAATGAGGTCATTTGGGTCTTTAAAAGTTAAGTTGAAATTTGCCTCTGGTTAGGTTCAATAGTAACCAGGGTTGATTGAACTTTGACTTAATTTTTAAAAATAGTAAATGAAGTCTAAGTGATATATTGTGGGTTGTGTAATGGCTTAAAATAATTTTTAGGAATTTTTAACAGTAATAGATTAGTGAATTACGGCAGAATCGAATAATATTGAATCGGACCGATTTAAGTGAACCGGGCCCCAAATGAACTTTGATTGAGCTAAAATACTAAAATGAAGTATGTCTAACTAATTTATCATGTAACATTGCTAAATGAGTGATTAATGTGAATAGAATAAATTGTAGTGAATGAAAGTTAACTTGGCCGAATGGTGATTATGTTTTAAATAATGTGTAATTTGATTATTTATAAAGAAAAATGGCAGAAAATGAATAAAGAATGAAAAATAAGTATCTGTGAGTTTATTTGAAATTAATGGAGTATAATTGTATATATTAAAGTGTGATATTGTACTATGTTTACCATGAAAATGATATAATATGTGTACATTTAAGTGAGCTTATGGTATGAATGAAGTTTATATTGAATATTGAGTGAATTGCAATGGAACTGATGGAAAAAGAATGAACTAAAAGTGAAATTGTACTGTACTGATTAATATTGTGGATTTGTTCCTTATTGTATCGTAAGTGAAAAGTGTATTGAATAATGATTATGTATTTCCCTTAGTGATCTACTAGTAAATCTAGTTCAGGATATAGATGGCTAGCCATAGGGACTGTAACACCCTATACCCGCAAATGATATGGATATCGAATGTCACCACGCTGAACTGTAGTGCTCTCCTCAGAATCAGAGAATTTTTTTTTTCCAACAATATCAATCATACACTACAATAACAAAAAATTACAATAACACACTACTAATATACTTAACCTGTATAACCTCGAGTTCGTCCATTGCGGTTGTATACATGCCAAGCCTATCACATTATCCTTGTTGTCCCGTAAATACTTTAGACCATCAGTAACATCGGCTACCAATACATCTTTTCTTTTTATAACCTGCACGCAGTAATCACACTACGCGCTGAGCATAAAATGCCCAGTGGTGGATACATATCCTAAATTTTTCACACTAAAACAACATGCATGCACACACAAACACTTGCTTTTAATCTCGCTATGTGAACATTACTTTTGGAATCTTGTAAATAGTCATAACATACTTTTACTGTAATCATTTATCATTTATCTTTATCTTTCTTTAATAACTATGTTTTCACGTTACTGTTACTGTCATCAGAGCCACTATTATTTAAACTGTTAACTTTAACTTTAATACTATTACGTTCATTTTACTGATTCAATGACCAGCCATATAACAATATTCATGATTATCGCTTCCATTTATTTTTCTTAGTTGTTATAACTTAATTACACTAGTTACAGTTTAAACTAAGTGTAGATTAGTTACTGACATATCTGTGAGACAACCATTATTCCAGTAATTATCGATCACTATTAACTTTCAACATTTACTGACAATTCTAGTTCTATCGTGTCTTTAGTTTCGTCACTAACATTCTTAGGCAATCCCATTACTAATCCTACATATACAATATTATAAGAACATTAATTACCATAGTCAATACTTAGATAATTAATCCAATCTATAATACTTATATCAGTTCTCCAACAATGTCTTCGCACATTTACATTACACACTTTTAAAATTAATTGACTCGATTATAACATTCACAGTATTCAGTTTAATTCACTTCACCTATTAATATTTATTCTAGTGACATTATCGATCTCCAATTAATCTTACACATTTAAATCTAAATCCTGATTATTTTAATCAGTTATAATAATCCCTTAAAATTTCACAGACATTCTTATCCTTTTATTAATGTTAATATTACTCATCTATTTTCTCACATTTAATTCTATTACTACTTCCCTGATATTAGCATTAATAATAATATTTTCATTAATATCAACATAAATATCATTATCTTTTCTACTGTCACTTAATTATACAATTAACACTCAGATTGTCTATCATTTATCATTAATATCCCTCAATTACCGTGCTATTAACAAATTTACATTTGACTCCCCAGGCTTCCATCAATTTAACTCATTCTTTTTCATGCCAATTCATCATTTCACATGTGATTACCATCCATAAACCATCATGGTACACATAATTTCATCATGGAACACATGCATATACCCATTCATAGATTCTGCCATGTGAACTTTCCATCATGAATTCTTTTCATCAAATTGAACATTCATTTATGTCATTTACATGTTGAATAACATAGTTATGCCATTAATTTCCATTAAAACACATCAAAATCATGCCTTTACACATGGTAATCAATTGGCCATCAAACTAACTTTACATAAATAATTCTTTTCATCAACTTTAACATTCATTTAGGCCAATTACATGCTGTATAACATCACTATATCATCTATTTCCATCAAAACCCATCAAAATCTCACCTTTATGCTTGACATACATCGGCCATGCATACATGACATACCATATAATATTTTCACATGCTCTAACATATACCATTCATTAGTTCACATGTCAAATGCTATAAAACCATCATAAACATGCATCAAACATCATTAAAACACATGAAAATCCCATGATTTCAATTCGGCCAAAGAAGAAAATTTTCATACCAAATTTATTTCTTTACTTTAATAATTCATACTATCATTTTTAACATCTCTAAGCATGAATATCAAGTTATTTTCAATTAAACATGCATATTTCTCATACTTTGTGGTTAAACATAACCTAAAATCACACTTTTAATATGGAAAAAGAAGGATATTGTATCCACTAACCTTATTTCCTTGCTCTCCACCACTTAAGCTTGCTTTTAATGCCTTGTCTCCTTGAAACTCCATCTTTTCCATGAAAACCCTAAGGTGGCCGAATTCACACATCAAGATTTACTCAAAACCTTACTTCCTTTTTGCAATATAATTACATAATCATCATCTACATACCCTAAAATACATATTTGAACCTTTGGAAGAAATTATAGAACTCAAAATCTCTTACCTCACTTTTAGGGCATAACCTTGAACACTTGGTTTTTCCCACTTCCATCACTCCAAAAGAGCTTTTGAGACCAGCATCAATGAAAAGAGAGGCTATAATTTGCTTAGGGAGGTTGGGTTTAGGGAGAACTTTGAAAAAAGAAGAAGAAAATTCAAGAGAGAATGAGGAGGTGAAGTTCGGCCAAGAAGAGGGGGAGGAAGGGTGGAGAGAATTCTGGAAAATGGGAGATTTTTCTGCCTTTTACATGCATCTTGAGTGGGCTTGGGCTTAGTTCATCCTATTGGGCCAACCCTAAAGCCCATTTAGGTTATTAAGCCCATTTTCCATCCAGAAATTATTTTTCTCACTTTTCAAGCTCAATTTCTCCCAAAATCAATTTCATAATTCTTAAAATATATAATTTATCATCTACAAAAAATTTTAACTCAATCGGAGATCGTTTCCCAGTCTGCTAATTCCCTCCCAGTCCGATAACTCAATTTTCTGTCTTACCGTAAAATTTATTTTTCTTTACCAATTAATTATCTATAATATTTCAAGCACAACCATGCTTTCAGATAATTTTTCTGAGGTCCATAATTTCATTTAGAGTCCAGTTAAACTTTGGTCAAACCTAATCAACCAAAAGTCAACTGGACCGGTCCGATTCACTGATTGAACCGGTTCGGTTCACTTTTCACCCTTAATATTATTTTCACTCTTATATGCCCTTTAGGCCTTAATTCCATCTCAAATAGAGTCATTATTTGGTCCGATTCAATTAAACCGATCCGGTTCACTAATTTCTTAGTGTCCGCATAAAATTTCTTTTTCACTACCAAACTATTTTACACACTATTTTGAGTCCAACTATACCTTCTGATAATTTTTCAGAGATTGTTTACTATATTTAGAGTCTCGACCAAACTTGGTTACTATTTGAATCGAACCAAAGGCTTCCTTCAAACTGACTTTCGGAGGTCGTTTTAGCTCCGTTTTCAGTTTTGATTTCACCACTAGACTCCTTATGACTCACAAATCATTTTTGCGAAATCAGAATTTTTTGGTCATCGGACAGCCGGATTCGCTGTATAACCATCCCGGTGTCACCCGTCCCGGAATCACTATATTTTTAGCACATTTAGCTGTAGTTTTAACATTGACAAAATCACTTCCTACACTATTCAACACGGCGATCATCGTGATAACACTGAAATTATTCACCGACTCTTCCAAGCCGGTATTTGGGACGCTACAGGGACGTCAGTGTATGTCGCGGTAGCAAGTCATGGCGACTTGCAGTTGTAGACTAATGACGGTCTATTTTTAAGTGTCAGTGTACTGTAAATTGTAAGTGTAGTGTCGTCGGAATGTAATTTAACCCCCTAGTGGTCACTCAGACACTACCGAAGTGTAATTTGGCCCCTTAGTGGCCACTTCGGTAGGTTAGGGCTATAGAGCCCAGTCCCGCATATCCAATCTAATGATAACTACTGGCTGATACTAGGGGTAAATTTAATGAAATTGATTAAAAAGATTTATTGTAATATATGGTGAAAAAGTGTAAAGAGATGATTAAATTAAAAGAAGATAAAAAGTTTAAGAATTAAAATGTAATTTACCGTAAAATGATTGGTTAGAGGATTAATTGATAAATTATAAGTTAAGAAGTTATTAGATGTGGAAATTTAGTTAATTAATGTCATAATTATAAATACAAGTAAGAGGAAGGGCAATATTGTAATTTTATAAAAAAAGTTTAGGGGCATTATGCTAAATATGCAATTAAATTGATAAAAATAGTGATGAATAAGAAAATAAGTGAAATGGGACTAATTGAAAGAATTAGAAACTTTAGGGGTAAAATGGTAATTTTACACTTAATAGTGAAAAATGGAGTAAATTAGGTGAAAAGTGTAATTAGAATGATAATGGTGTAAGGAAATTGAAATATAAGGACTAAATGGTAATTTGGCATGAAAATGGTAAATTAGGGACCAAAATATAATTTGGTAGGTTATGTAATGATTAATATGGAAAATAAGTGTAAATAAGGGTACTTTGGTAATTAAGAGAAAATCAAGGACATAATTGTAATTATTGAAAAAAATGAGGACCTAATCATAATTTTTAAGTTTGTAAGGTTAATTGAAGGACTAAAGTGTAAATAGTTAGTAATTTGACTATATGAACGAATAAGTGATTTTTTTTTTTATGATGGATTTAGTGTTTAATTGTAATTATTGAATAAGTGTAAATGTAAAGCATGTGAAAATTGAATTAAATGAGAGAATAAAGATAGATAAGGGTATAACAGTAATTATGAGATAGTGAAGGGTAAAATCGTAAATTGATAAAAGTTTAAGCACCTAATTTTAAATTTTCAATAGTTAGGCTAATTAAGAGAATAGAGTGTAATTAATTAATAATATAGGTATTAATCGCATAATTGACAATTAGTGAATAAATAATCAAGAATTATAGAATATTGTTGTATAAATAATTATTAGATGTATAATAGTTTTCATTGATTTATATATATGATGAATATGTATGTGTGTGTAAGTTAACTAAGTTTAAGATAATGATGTAATTGTAAATAACAATGAAGGGCAAAAAGGTAAATTAGTGGCATTTTTGTAAATAAATGAACGTAGGGACTTAAATGTAATAGACCATAATAAGGTTAGTGATAGGACTTAAATGTAAGTTGATAAGGAAATGGACTATTGAGTGAAATTATGAGAACATTGAATTGGTTATATGTTTGTAAATTAAGAAATGACAATAGAAATTAATAAAACTAATAATGAGAATAATAATAATAATAACAATTAAGTGAAATAGAAGTGTAAATTTGTAATTATGTCAAATGTAGAGGACTAAATTGTAAATTATTTATAGTAAGGTTCTTGAAAAGGATTTGAGAGAATTAAATTATAGTGCACGATTATTGAATGAAAATTTAAAAAGTACTAATGAAATTAATTGTGTAACTTGTTGAATTAGAATGTTAAAAGTGTTTAATTTAGTATAGTGGGAAATAATAAATGTAAAGGTAATAGTAATAGATTGTAATGTGATTGTTAAGATAGTGTTATTATAAAAGAAAATAATGGACGCATTATAATGCTAATTATATAAATGAATGAAATTGAGAAGGAATTTATGTATTCATAATAAAACTAAAAGAATAACATTAATGTAAAATATGGATTAACATAATTGATAAGGTTTGTCACAACCCGATTCCCCCCTAATAGTTTGAGCCATGATTGCCATGTGTATGTGTGCATGTGTGAGTGTTTTAGCATGTGTTAAGGGTATTTTGGACAAAATGCATGTTTTGTGGGCTTTAATAGAGTGTGAGTGCATATATGCTAGTAGGGTGTGTGCGTTGAGTTGTGCTAGTGTGTGCATGCTCACATGGTTGTAGTGTGTGTATTATGAGGGTTGGTCTTGTGTGTAGTATCATGTGTGTTTGTTGGGTGTGAGTGGTCAAGTTCCACCAACCAAAGAGTGACATGTGGCTAAAAAATTAGGAAAGAGGTAATAAAGAGAAGGAGAGAGAAATGAGAACAACAAATGCTGTCCCTTTCCCGTTCCCTCTTCCTCTCTTCATCTCCTTCTTCCTCTCTTATTTTCATTTGTGTGCCTTACCTTGGATCCAAGCGTTGGTGGTGGAAAGTGATCATCTCCTTAGCTTTGATTGGTAAGTCTTTCTTGAGTTTCATCATCATCTTCTTCCTCTTCATCCTCTGTTCTTGATTTTGGTAAGATTGTGTTTTAATTTAGGTTTTGTATTTGTATGATTTTTGGGTGTTCTTGGTTAGTTGAGCCTCCTCATGATCCAAAGGGAAAGGAGAAGGTTAGTGGGAGTGGTGCTCATTAATTTGGAGCATAGGATTTTGCAGGTTTGGGAATTTCTTGAATTTGTACATTTTTGTGATTTGGCATGTTGAATGATATTTCTGGAAATTTGATATTTGATGAGGCATATTATAGTGTTAATGTTATGGGTATTCAATTGATTTGAGTTATAATGCATGAATGTTGAACTATTGAAGCCAATTTGAAGTTTGATAAGTTTTTGGGTTGAAATTTCTGGGTTTGTGTTCTTGAGAAGCTGGATTTTGTTAATGCATGATTTTGATTGTGTTAAGTGTTGATTTAAGTTGTGTTTTATGTTATATGTGATTGTGGAAGACTTATTTTGAGGTAAGATGAAGTGTGGATTGAATTGTGTTTGAGTTTAGAAGTTTGGGTGCTTGGAAATGTGAATTTCTGTAGAAAAATTGCGTAAGAGCTGGAAATCTCGACCCTGTCGCGAGTACGACACTGTCGCAACAGAGCTCGGAGAAGTCAGCTCTCGCGCGCGACCGAGCGGATTTGGGCTGCCAAGCCGACCGCAGCGGAGCTCACTGTCGCGAGCACGACAGGGCGCTCGGCTGCCGAGTAGACAGTTTTACCGAGTGGCCGCAGCGGAACTCACTGTCGCGAGCGTGATAGAGAGCTCGGCTGCCGAGCTGGTTGGGGCATTTCCCTATCGCGAGCGCGACAGCCCTTGTTGGCAGCTCACTGTCGCGAGCGCGATGATCATCACGACCGCGACAGTGAGGTGAACTTCTGTCTCTCGATCGCGACTTGGGGCCAGTTCAGCCTCTATCGCGAGCGCGATACCCCTGGCTTCGAAATTGAGTTTGCTTGTGTGATTTTCGATGTTTCTTTTCCGAACTTGTGATACTTTTAGAGTTATACTTGGACTATTTTGTGAAGTATATGAATATAATTGGATGAATTATGCATGGATAATTATATAAATGTGATTTGATGGATTTTCCATGACTTGCAAGAGTCAGTCTAGTGGATAGTTAGGCATGCCTAAAAAAGTCCTTTAGTTGCAGCCCTCTGTTCTGTTCTGGACCCTGATCAGGTCCCCGTTTAGTTCCTCACGAACTTCAATGTGTACGGATCTTGTTTAAGGTCTCCTTTGTAAAATGTTTTGAAAAGAGAAAATATGACATTGTTTTTCGATTCGTACCCGTAAGGTACCGCCATGCGTTCGATTCGTACCCATAAGGTACCGCCATGCATTCACTCGTTATCCACTACAGTGAGTTAGCAAGTGTTGTGATTTGTTCTGATATGTTTATGAGAATGTGGATTTAAATGAATATGATTATAAGTATGTAAATCTGAATGACTCTATTTATGAGCATATTAATCAGTGGGCATATGAATATGATTATGAACCTTCGAATGGTTATGAATGTGATTTGTTTATGATTATATCTTATGATATACAGCTTATGCCATTACGTATGTGATTGCCTTGACGACCATTGTGAATGGCCGTCCATACTATTGTTGTTTGTTTCCCCACTAAGCGTTATCGCTTAGCATGGTGTTTTATCCGTGCAGGTGCGAAAGGTGTATAGCTTTTGGGAGAGTCACCGCCAGTCAAGCCAACACAGTGTGATTGTTGATAGGACTTAGCTTCTTTTTGTATTATGATTATTTTGTAATAGTGATCTCTCTTGTAATTAGTATTTCGTCAGCTTTCGCTTTGTATCTCTGAAAGTTGTAATTATGTTGGTATCAGAACAGTTATGTATTGAATATTATTATTCCATCAATGAATGATCAATTTGGTCTTAAAATTTTAATTTCTGCTATTTATATTGTGAATGAATGTTTTTGTACTGTATGTTTGGTGTGACACCCCTGCTCATACGGGTTCTCACTCCCTTGCGGATGGGATTCCCTCCGTATGGGAAGGGGGTGTTACAGTTTTTGGTATCAGAGCCCCGGTTTAGGCATTTTCTGGGTGATTGCTGTGTATAGATATATGATTAGGACTGTGTTGGCTGATGCAGTGTCTTTGTGTTTGTTTTAGATGGATTCTAATTCTGTTCGTGGGTTGCTTGAGGGGTCCGCTGAGAGTGTGAATCCTCGAGCAGTAGATCCTTCAGTGTCTATTTCGGCTCAAACACCTGAGGTGTCCTCCAGACAGGCAAGTAAAGAGTGTTGTGGCATTGCTTCAGGGATCTGCCTATGACTGGTGGAAGTTGGTTCGTAGGCATCCCCAGTTTCCTGACCCGGACACATGGGAGTTCTTCGAGAGGGAGTTTACGAATAAGTATGCAACTAGGGAGTACAAGGATGTTAAGTGGGCACAAATTTTGAGTTTGAAGCAGAGGGCTATGTCAGTATCTGAGTTTGAGAAGGAATTCAACCGTCTTTCTAAGTATGCTCCAGAAGGTGTTCTGACTGAAGAGTTTTGGTGTAGGCATTTTGAGGCCGGTTTGAATGAGTCATTGAGAGCTATGATTATTTCTCTAATGAGTACTCCGGGTATTCGGTATTACCAGATAGTGCAAGCAGCAGTGCGGGCTGAGAGATCTGAATCGGTTTTGAGAGAGAGAGCTCAAAGAAGGAATCCCCCTCGTGGTGGATCATCGTCATCATGATCGGGTAAGAGGTCAAGGAACCCGTATGATGAGTCTTCTTCAGGTCCGGCTACGACAGGTAGGAGGCAAGGTTCTGCCATGGGTTCTAGTGCTGGCAGAGGTTGATCTGGTAATAGGACGAAGGCGTTGCCTAAGTGTTCTCACTGCAGTAAGCGCCATCGGGGTGAGTGTAGGTGGCTCACGGGTGGTTGTTTCTGATGTGGTAGCATTGATCACTACTTAGCTAATTGTCTGAGGTATAGTGAGGTTTTTGGTGATCAGCGTGAGGCTAGCAGAGTTGGATCTAATACTCCGCAAGCCAACTATGGTAGAGGCCGAGGTAGAGGTCGAGGTGGTTGGCATAGAGAGGGAGCTCCATCAAAATCTGTTGATCGTCCTTAGACAGTTCCAGCTAGAGCGTATGCCATGAGGGCTCGGGATGAGCAGGATGCCTCGGATGTGATTGCTGGTAAGTTCCTACTCTTTGACGCTGAGTTATATACTGTAATTGACCCTGTCTCCACACACGCATATTTGTGCATGAGTAAATTGTTTGATAAGTTGCATGATGTTGATCAGTTAGATTATGAGGTTTGTGTGACCAGTCCTTTAGGGCATAGTGTCAATGTGAGTAGAGTGCATAGGAATTATCCTCTTTTGGTTCAAGGAGTTGAGTTTTTGGCGGATTTGATTGAGTTGCCTTTTCGGGAGTTTAATTTGATTCTGGGTATGGATTGGCTTAGTAGGCATCGGGCTGTAGTGGATTGTCATAGAAAGGTGGTTGTGTTGCGAGATAGAGATCAGTCTTCTATAATGGTTAAAGGTTTGGGTTCGAGTTCTTTGAGTAATGTGATTTTCGCCATGCAAGCTAAGAGGTTTATGAGGAAAGGTTGTGAGGCATTCTTAGTAGTTGTATTGGATTCTAAGCATGATCAAGTTAGGATTGAGGATATCCCAGTTGTTAGGGAGTTTGGAGATGTGTTCCCGAGTGAGTTACCTAGTTTACCTCCCAAGTGGAGTTGTCCATAGAGATTATGCTGGGTACTTCTCCCATTTTGAAAGCACCTTATCGGATGGCTCCTGTAGAGTTGAGGGAACTCAAAACTCAGCTACAAGAGTTATTGGATAAGGGGTTTATTCGACCCAGCATATCTCTATGGGGAGCCTCGATTTTGTTTGTCAAGAAGAAGGATGGTTCTTTGAGGATGTGTATCGACAATAGGAAAATTAATAAGGTCACAGTGAAGAACAAGTATCCCTTGCCTAGAGTCAAGGATTTGTTTGATCAGCTAAGAGGCGCGGGTGTTTTCTCCAAGATTGATCTTCGGTCGGGTTACTATCAGCGTCGGGTTCAGGATGTGGATGTGGATTGAGTTGCCTTTTCGGGAGTTTAATTTGATTCTGGGTATGAATTGGCTTAGTAGGCACCGGGCTGTAGTGGATTGTCATAGAAAGGTGGTTGTGTTGCGAGATAGAGATCAGTCTTCTATAATGGTTAAAGGTTTGGGTTCGAGTTCTTTGAGTAATGTGATTTTCGCCATGCAAGCTAAGAGGTTTATGAGGAAAGGTTGTGAGTCATTCTTAGTAGTTGTATTGGATTCTAAGCATGATCAAGTTAGGATTGAGGATATCCCAGTTGTTAGGGAGTTTAGAGATGTGTTCCCGAGTGAGTTACCTAGTTTACCTCCCAAGTGGAGTTGTCCATAGAGATTATGCTGGGTACTGCTCCCATTTTGAAAGCACCTTATCGGATGGCTCCTGTAGAGTTGAGGGAACTCAAAACTCAGCTACAAGAGTTATTGGATAAGGGGTTTATTCGACCCAGCATATCTCTATGGGGAGCCCCGATTTTGTTTGTCAAGAAGAAGGATGGTTCTTTGAGGATGTGTATCGACAATAGGCAAATTAATAAGGTCACAATGAAGAACAAGTATCCCTTGCCTAGAGTCAAGGATTTGTTTGATCAGCTAAGAGGCGCGGGTGTTTTCTCCAAGATTGATCTTCGGTCGGGTTACTATCAGCGTCGGGTTCAGGATGTGGATGTGGTTAAGACTGCATTTCACATGCGGTATGGCCACTATGAGTTTCTATGCCGTTTGGTTTAACCAACGTACCTGCGGCTTTTATGGATTTGATGAATCGAGTGTTTAGGCCATATCTCGATCGATTTGTAGTAGTGTTTATTGACGATATTTTGGTTTACTCGAAGGATGAGAATGAGAATGAAGAGTATCTTCGATTAGTGTTGCAAGTTTTGAGGGAGCATCGTTTGTTTGCGAAGCTTAGTAAGTGTGACTTTTGACTTCGAGAAGTGTCCTTCTAGGGTCATATTGTGTCGGCTAAGGGTATTCAAGTGGATCCAGCTAAGATTGAGGCGATTGTGGATTCGAAAGCGCCTATGAATGTTCCTGAAGTGAGAAGATTCCTTGGTTTGGCAGGCTACTACCGTCGCTTTGTGAAGGGTTTTTCGATCATTGCGGCTCCGATGACTAGATTGTTTAGGAAGGGAGTCAAATTTGAACGGTCAGATAAGTACCAGCTGTGCTTTAAGAAGTTGAAGAGTTTGTTAGTTGAAGCTCCTGTACTGACTCAACCCACCTTGGGTAAAGAGTTTGAAATGTACAGTGATGCTTCGGGTATTGGACTCGGATGTGTGTTGATGCAAGAGGGTAAAGTAGTGGCTTATGCGTCTCGTCAGTTGAAACCTCATGAGAAGAATTATCCGACGCATGATTTGAATTTGGAGGCTGTGATCTTTGCTTTGAAGATTTGGCATCATTATCTGTATGGGGAGAAATGTAGGATTTTCACGGACCATAAGAGTTTAAAATATCTCCTCACACAGAAAGAGTTGAACATGAGACGGCGTTGATAGTTAGAGTTGTTCAAGGACTATGATTGCATTGTGGATTACCACCCAGGTAAAGCCATTGTGGTTGCGGATGCTTTGAGTCGGAAGTCGGTTTCAGCTTTGTTCTTAAGGAGGTTCAGATGGAGATTTGATTCAGATGGGGCTTTGGTTGCCCAATTGAGAGTGAGGCCGACTTTGAGACAGTCGATTGTGGATGCTTAGAAGGATGATGTGAAATTGCAGCAGGTTTTGCAAGAGGTTCAGTAGGGTAAGTAGTCTAAGTTTTCGGTTTTGGATGGGGTGCTCATGTATAGGGATCGTTTGTGTGTGCCCGAAAGCAATGAGTTAAGGAAGAAACTTTTGAGTGAGGCACACACTACGGTCTTTACTATGCATCCTGGTAGTGAGAAGATGTATCGGAATATGAAGCAGTTTTATTGGTGGTCTGGGATGAAAGGAGATATTATGGAGTTCGTGGCGAAGTGTTTGACGTATCAGCAGGTAAAGGCTGAGCATCAAGTCCCTTCGGGATTGCTCATTCCTTTATCCGTTCCTCAGTGGAAATGGGATGATATCGCCATGGATTTTGTGTCGGGTTTGCCAGTGACTCAGAGGAAGCATGATTTAGTATGGGTTATTGTGGATCGGCTTACGAAATTAGCACATTTTGTGCCGGTTAGAGTGGACTACTCGATGGATAAGTTGGCCAGTTGTGACGCGCGCCGAACCTAGTAAAGGCCCTCATTGAACCCACTTTTAGGATTCGAGAGATTGGTTCGCGTCTTTTTGATCTTTGGGTGGCATGAGACATTTTGGATGCCTCCTTCCCAATAGAACATTGGGAAGGATCATTTAGCCTCACGACCCCTTTAGGCACCTTTGAGGTATCATGCAGTCGCCACCCAATTTACAAGAAATTGGGAAAGGTCTCTAACCTCTTATTGGTCTAGACCACAGATTGGTGTTTGGAACTTCACTCTTATTTATGCTTCAGTTAATTATAAATGAGTTCTTAAACTCCCAAAATTCTACCTCTTATCTCACACGGTTTATGCAAATAAATTAAAAGCGCATTGCAAACACTTAAAGTAAATAAATAAATAAATTGATAAAAGCTGTAAAGGAAAATGGTAAATGAAGTGATAACACATCAAGCACACAATTACAAGGGAACTTGGGGCGGAATACAACCCCATTGAAAGGAGATTAAAAATATAAATTGGGACGGAATACAATCCCAAAATTAAATGACGTTGCCCTAAAATTAATTACAAGGGGCCCAAAAGGAAATACGTGAAAATAAATTTAAAACGAACAAACAAAATCAAACATGAGAAAAACATACATAAATCGGGACATTCGTTTATTTCAGGAACATTGGTTCCTTCGCGCTCCTTTAAAGGTTTAGGAACATTGGTTCCTTCTCGTTTATTTAAAGAGTAGAAGAGTTATTTGATTGTTGGATTTGAAAAGCAGGGATGAGTGATCCCATTTTTGGAGAAAACTAACTCTTCGTTTTATTTGTGATATTTTTCATTGCTTGGCTAAAATAAGGGACATTGGTCCCAATTTTATTAGTGAAAATCTCAATTTGATTATAGAAATATTTTTGTGACTTTTTATCTCACGCGTGCATAAATAAAACGTTTATTTACAAACAAGCACAACAAAAAGAGAGGGCATAGAAAGATCTCACCAAACCGACGTGACCCTCCACGCATCGTGACTCATCCGAGGAGTCACGGGGACGCTCACACAGTGTGACTCAAATTTAATCTCAGACAGGAAAAATAACATAAAAAATATATTAGCAACCATTTTAATGAGTAAGCAAATAGAGACAGAATAAATGCATGACGTATCAATTTATTACACCAAATAATAACAATAATAATCGCAATAATAATAAATCATAATGATAATGCAGCAATAATAGTGATAATAATGTAAAAATTAATAAAATAACAATAACATAAATGACATCAGCAATAATAATATAAATAATATTAACAGTTAATGAAAATAATAACAATGACATGGATGACATCAATTAATACAAATGATAAACAAATCAAATAATAATGATAATAATAACAATAATAATGATAATAATAATAATAACAACAATAATAGCAGAATAATAATAATAAAAATAATAATAATAACAACAATGGTGGCAGAATAATAATAATAAACATAAACACAAACATAATAATAATAATAATAATAATAATAATAATAATAATAATAATAATAATAGTGGCGGAATAATAATAATAAACATAAACACAAACATAATAATAATAATAATAATAATAATAACAACAACAACAACAACACCAACAACAACAACAACAACAATAATAATAATAGTGGCGAAATAATAATAATAAACATAAATACAAGTATAATAATAATAATAATAGATATAAATACAAAATAATAATAATAATAATAATAATAATAATAATAATAATAATAATAATAATAATAATAATAGTAATTGTAAAATATTGACAGTAGTCAAAAGGAAAAAAAAAAAAAACCAATAGTGAAATCATAATAGCAATAGTAATAATAAGAAGAAGAAAAGGAAGGAGATTGACGAGGACCATAATTATCAAGTTGAACCCACAAAAAATCAAATTA
The DNA here is from genome assembly GCA_947683425.1 of Excoecaria cochinchinensis. Classification (NCBI taxonomy): domain Eukaryota; kingdom Viridiplantae; phylum Streptophyta; class Magnoliopsida; order Malpighiales; family Euphorbiaceae; genus Excoecaria; species Excoecaria cochinchinensis. Next base: position 16,875,709 of record CANTUQ010000013.1, read on the forward strand.
AAAACCACACAAATTTTTCAACAGTAGCAACAAAACTACAAAATACTAGGAATAAACGATAAACATGATAATAATAACAAAAATAACAAAATTAACAACAATAAATGACAAACAAAATTAAATGAAAACGGGTCCAAAGTGTTTACCCTCAGAGATTATAGATGTGAGAAAACGGTGTCTTGATCTGTCCTTCTTGTCGGATTTAAGGTGATAAATATTTAAAAAAAAATAAAAATATTTGTGTTTTGTAACAAATTAAATCAAAGAAAATATTATGATGAAAATATTTTTGGTGGAAGCTTGAGCAAAGGAAATTGATTTTCTAAGCTCAAGATCATCCATGAAACTAAAAATATTCTTGAAAAAAAGAAGAAGAAAATTTAAGACTTGGAGATTTCTTGTGATTTTTGCTTAGAAAATCCTGGCTTCTGTTCTTGGTTGAGAGAAAATGAGGTTTTCGTTTTTTTGAATAATAATGCCGCCCCTTGAAAATGAAACCCAGTTTTCCTTTTAATTTCTGCCTCGTCCAAAAATGGAAAAAGACAAAGCCTATTTCATTTTTAGTTAATCGAAAAAGCATAAAAACATGAAAGAAAACGGAAAAATCGGACTGCAAATGACAAAAAAATGCACGCAAAAATAGTCGGGCGGGCAAAATGCCAGCGTGTGGAGGCAGGGGACGTGCGCTCGCATGGGCGTGCGCCCGCGGCGAGACGCGCCCCACATGGCCGCTTCTCACCAAGGTGAGATGCGGCCACTTTAGGCCACTTTATAAGTGGCCATACTAGGCCACTTTATAAGGAATGTTTTAAACTACATTATTATTTATTTTTTTTTCTCATAAATCTATTGTCTCTTTTTTTTGTTTTTTTTTTAAATCTTTTTTTTTATTTTTCTTAATATTAAATCCTCTTTTCTTTTTTTTTCAATTAAATTAATTAACTAATTTAATTCTCCTTTTTTTAAATATCAAAAATAACACTTCTTAATAATATTATTTTAATTTTTTAATTAATTTTTTTTATAATAATATATTTTTTATTTAAAAACAATGAGGGTCTCGACAAGGAAAATATCATTTTTGACACCTTTGCCTATGAGCCGGTATTATTTTCATCATCGGGTAATCCTGATCTTGGACCGCCTTGGGATTCGGTGTCTACAGTTGCCCCCAATTTCGGGAAACCTAGAACTTAGGTGCCTAGGTGAGCCAAAATTCAGAAAAGAGGAAAGAAACGTGTACCTAAGGCGGTGACCTTCCTACTGCCACGAAAAGGGGATCATCTCCTCAAGTTACTGTCTAGACTGCGAAGCGATTGCCATCTTTCTGTGTTGTGTCTAGTCTGCTCCAGACATAGGAAGTGCGGGGATGTGAGATTTACCTCCTTAGAGGACTAGGAGAATTGGCCTCCTCAAAGAACCTTCAGATTTCGCCTCTTCAGAGAACTTTCAGACTTTGCCTCCTCAGAGTACTTAGAGATTTTGCATCCTCAGAGGACTTTGAGATTTTGCCTCCTCAAAAGATTTTAAGATGTTGCCTTCTCAGAGAACTTTGAGATATTGCCTACTCAGAGGACTTTAAGGATTGCCTCCTCGGAGGACTTTGAGATATTGCCTCCTCAGAGGACATTGAGGTTTGCCTCCTCAGAGGACTTTAAGATATTGCCTCCCCAGAGGACTTTAAGATGTTGCCTCCTCAGAGAACTTTGAGATTTTACCTTCTCAGAGGACTTTAAGGTTTGCCTCCTCAGAGGACTTCAAGATTTTGGCTCCTCAGAGTACTTTAAGATTTACCTCCTCAAAGGACTTTAAGGTTTGCCTCCTCAGAGGACTTCAAGATATTGCCTCCTCAGAGGACTTCAAGATATTGCCTCCTCAGAGGACTTTAAGGTTTGCCTCCTCAGAGGAATTCAAGATTTTGCCTCCTCAAAAGACTTCATGATTTTGCCTCCTCAGAGGAATTTAAGATTTGCCTACTCAGAAGACTTTAAGGTTTGCCTCCTCAGAGGACTTCAAGATATTGCCTACTCAGAGTACTTTAAGATTTGCCTCCTCAGACGACTTCAAGATTTTGCCTCATCAGAAGACTTCAAGACACTACAAGAAAATTTAGAAATAGCAACTAAAAAATAACAACGAAATTAATTCCGTTGCTAAATAGAAACGGAATTTATTTTTCGTTGCTATTTAGCAACGGAATTTAAATTCCATTGCTAAAATTGGTTAAGTTTTATATGTTTAACAACGAAAAAAAAATTTGGTGATTTTCGGTCGCTAAAAGTGGAGGGAACTTTTAGCGCCAATATTTAGCAACAAATATTAGCAACGGAAAATTTCTTTCCCTTGCTAAATATGGCGGCAACGAAATTCATGACAATTTTGGAGCGAAAAATAGCAACGGAATGTTATTTCGGTTTCTAATTTAGCAATGGAATTATATTCCGTTGCTAAATTCTTAAAAAATAGCAACCGAATATTTTTCGGTTGCAAATATAGCAAGTCTTAAAAATTTGCTTTAAAAAATAGCAACCGAATTAAATTCGGTTTCTAATTTAGCAACGGAATTTGAATTCCGTTACTAAATTCTTAAAGAATAGCAACCGAATATTTTTCGGTTGCAAATATAGCAAGTATTAAAAATTTGCTTTAAAAAATAGCAACCGAATTAAATTCGGTTGCTAATTTAGCAACGGAATTTGAATTCCATTGCTAAATTCTTAAAGAATAGCAGTCGAATATTTTTCGGTTGCAACTATAGCAAATATTAAAAATTTGCTTTAAAAAATAGCAACCGAATTTAATTCGGTTGCTAATTTAGCAAAGAAATTTTAATTCCGTTGCTAAATTTTTAAAAAATAGCAACTGAATATTTTTCGGTTGCAAATATAGCAAGTCTTAAAAATTTGCTTTAAAAAATAGCAACCGAATTAAATTCTGTTGCTAATTTAGCAACGGAATAATAATGCTAATTTAGCAACGGAATAATAATTCCGTTGCTAAATTCTTAAAGAATAGCAACCGAATATTTTTCGTTTGCAACTATAGCAAATCTTAAAATTTACTTTAAAAAATAGCAACTGAATTAAATTCGGTTACTAATTTAGCAACGAAATAATAATTTCATTGCTAAATTCTTAAAAAATAGCAACCGAATATTTTTCGATTGCAATTATAGCAAGTCTTAAATATTTACTTTAAAAATTCTGTTGCTAAATTCTTAAAGAACAGCAACTCAATATTTTTCGGTTACTATCAATTTCAATGTAAAATCGGGTTCTAAAATTTCAAGGTAAGACACTCTCTCTTTCTCTCTCTCTCTATCTCTCTATCGCGTACTGTGCCTCCGCCGCGCGCCATCTCTGCCACATCATCCGTTCGTCGCGAGCCTTCTCTGCCGCCTTCATCCCTCTGTCGCTCGCCGCTTCTGTTACAGTCGCATTCTCTCTGTCGCTCGCCAGATCGTTTGCCGCCGAATCGCCGGAGTCACACAGGCTCTGATCGGTCTTCTCTTTCTGTCTTATTTTTTTCCCATTTAATTTTTGTTTTTTATTTCATGTCTGGTTTTTATTTGTTCTACTTTGAATTTTTAGTTAGCTTTTAGGGTTTTATAAATTTTGATCCACTTTTGTGATAACAGGTTAAGAAAAGATAATCCATTTGACATTTAATTGCAGATTTGGATTTTTTATTTGTTGCGAATTTGCTTCTATTCAGGGCACTACTTGCTAGCACAAGGGAAAGCCTTTGTGGCTCCCAATCTTTCGATACCCAGCCAAATTTCAGTTGAAGCAAGAATAGTTTTGGAGCTTGTGTCGATTTATCTAGGTATTTATCAAATTTTAGCTTGGCCATTTGCTGATCAATTCCAACTAGTGTCTTTATCTATTTGCGTTTTGTTTCAATGTCAGATGTGAATTTTCAATTAATTATCTTGATTTTTTCTCTTTTTGGTCATCTATTTTTAGTATTCAGTTGTCAGTGAGCTTGAATTAGTGACAAGAGTTTAAAGGATATGATGGCTGATTTCATTGTTGTTTTTATTGTTTGAGATTTTTCACTTCACTGTTGTTTTTGATTTTTAATTTGTTCTTTTTCGTGTTTTGAGATTTTTCATTTCACTGTTGTTTTCATTGATTATCTCATCAGAAACTTGAGCCATGGGTATTGTCTATGTTTTTTTCATTTTCTTTTAAAAGTAAGATTTGTTTCTGAATGGATTGATAGAGTGATTTGTGCAATAGGTTGGAATTTAGAATGAGTTGCTTATTGAAAGTTATCTTAATAAAAGTAATTAGCAGTAGTTAGGGAATGACCTGTATTAATTTTAGTTAGCCCTCTCATATATCGATTTTTATATATTTCAATTAGAGCTTTAGCTTTACACCTTGCGTACACATGTAGCTGATTAATGACACACTCAGGCTACTGGCCTAGCTTTTGGCAGTAGCTCTGGTCCATAGTAAAAAGTTTCTGTAAGCTCTATAGTCATTGAGATCTATTGATATTAAAAAAATTCTATCATTTTAAAGGGGAAAGGATGGAGTTAATTTGGTGCTTGCGTGGTGGTTTCGTTGAGTTGCTAGAAAGGCAAAACACATTGGAATATGTTTTTTCTGTTGAGATGCATTTTGACATGATACTTGACTTCAACTATCAAAATTAAAAGGAGATGTTACAATTGAGGTATGAATCCATGCAGAGAATAGTACCAACCAGAAACTCTATTGCCAATATTTTAGCATTCTGATGATTGAGGTATGAATTCACCAATTTTTATTTTTATTTTTTTTTTGCAGCTAATTTCTCCAGTTGGTGACATGAGGAGGAAGTATGGGATAGGAAGGGGAGCTGAATGGTGATTTGTGCAATAAGTTGAGTTTCAATAAGAAGGTGAGATATAGGCCAAAAGGATGAGAAACCTTTAAATTTTGATATCAGATTGTGATTGGCTTAAAATAGAATAACCAGCTACGGTCTTTTTACCTAATGCATGTATATATATATGTACTTACTTTTTCACCTGATAAATAGTGATTACTTTTACAAATAGGAGGAGCAATTTTTTTGTGACAGAGGAAAGGTTCAGCATCTGAGAAACAGCTTGCTGCCAAGGTACTTTAATTGAAAGAAAAAAAATTAAATAGAAAACTACACTTTTTTTTTGTTGTTGTTTTTTACAAAATAAAATTGAAGAAAGTTTCTTGCTTTTCATGTTGGTTTCAGACTTTGAGACGTTTAGTTCAAGACAGAGAAGCTGCAAGAAAGAGCCGTCTAAGGAAGAAGGTAAGAGTCATTTTCTACCAAATTAGACTCCTGATTTAATGCCTACATGTTTATATGTAAATATATATAGTAATTTTCTATATAATTATGAAAATAAATATTTCTAGAAATTAATGCAACAAACTATAATTAATATGTCTCTTATATGTCTTAAAATAGGCCTATGTGCAGCAGCTAGAATCCAGTAGAATAAAACTTACCCAATTAGAGCAAGATCTCCAAAGAGCTCGTCAGCAGGTTTTTAAATTACGTACACATTTTTTATTTCATAAATTCCAAATAGAAAAAAAAAATTGATAATTGCATCATTTTTACCCATTTCTTTTTCTGGTTTGCTTTTCAGGGGTTGTTCTTGGGTGGCTGTGGTGGTACTACTGGCAACATAAGCTGTGGTAAGTCCCCTAGAACCGTCCGATCAAAAATAAAATACAAATTTTTATTAGACGGTGATCATAGTTAGTCCATGCGGACTGCATTAACTCTGAGAATTTTATAGAAAAATAACACTTTTTCTATATAATTTATAAATTCTTGACATGGCAGCTGGTGATTTGTCTTGGTGGGATATAGGGTATAATTAAGTGATGTTTAGCTTAATCCAAATATTAACCCAATTTATAAGATTAGATTAAAGTAGTCATATAAGACCAAAGACAAAATATTCTTTGATAGTTTAGTCTTCCTGAAAGAGATTAAAAAAATAATAATATGAAATCTTATTTTGTTTAATATATGCTTTTGAGTTTTAATTGGCTGATTGGTAGTCGCGTATTGACCCACATCCATATGTTAAATCTTTCAAATTTTATGGAGTTTATTCTAGTCAAAATTTGAAAATATATTACAATGTAAATGATCCAAATGCCAGAGGTTTCTTACTTTGACCAAGTTATATGTGACCAAAAATCTTTCTGGTAATTTTTTAATACAAACAGTGTTTTAAAGACTATAAAGAATATATATATAATAGGCCTTTTTCAAGCATTTGGTTTTAACTTTTAATTAAGTCAATTATTGATCTTTGCTATTAACTTTTCTGCTTTTGGCAAACCTCTAATTTTTTAGTTAAATGAAAAAATCCCAAATGGGCATGTAAAAATAGTATTAAAGATTGAAACTCTCTCTTTTGGTTAAAGAAAATCCAGTTGGGTGCATGCAATACAATCTTAAAGATTCAAACTTTTTTCTTTTGGGTACATAAAGATTCAATCTTTATAATTAATTACATTCTATATTGTATCACATTGGTCCACCATGTCTAATTTCATTGTTTTTTACTATACTTTTATATTTTTGGAGCTGCAATATTTGATATGGAGTATGTAAGATGGTTAGAGGATGATCATAGGCACATGTCAGAGCTACGGACAGGATTACAAGCTACAAAAACTTGCTCCTCCATCTACATAGCATAGATTTGTAATATTTCGTTATTTGTACTGAATTTATGTTGTTTTTGTGACAGTTTTTATGAATTTTTACTTTACAATGTTATTTATACCGAATTTATATTATTTTTGTGATGGTTTTCATGAATTTTTATTTTACAATAATATAAATATATTTTTAGGATTTTTTTTTACTGTGTATTATAATTTTTATATTATATTATCAATAAATATTATCAGGATTTGATTCACATTTATTTATAAATTAAAAATTTTCTAAAAAATAAAAATAGCAACGGAACTTGATTTCCGTTGCTAAAAATAGTAATGGAATATATTTTCCGTTGCTATATTTAGCAACGGAAATCTATTTTCGTTGCTATGTGTAGCAATGGATCCACCAATAGCAACGGAATGGGACATCCGTTGCTAAAATTCTCCAAGAACGATGCCGTGTACACTAACATTTAGCACCCGAAATGATATTCCGTTGCTAAATTTAGCAACGGAATTTGTATTCGGTTGCTAAATTTAACAACGGAATTCTCTTTCGGTTGCTAAAGTTAGCAATGGAATTCACTTTCGGTTGCTAAATTTAGCAACGGAAAGTGATTCGGTTGCTAATATTGACAATTCACATGGTTAAATTTAGCAACAGAATCGGATTCCGTTGCTAAATTTAGCAACGGAAACATCAATTTAGCAACGGAATGGGAAATGGTTGCTAAAAATTACCCACCGCTAAAATAGCAACTTATTTTTCCGTTGCTATTTTGGATTAGCAACGGAAAATCAATATATTCGGTTGCTAATTTCCGTTGCTATTTTCAAATTTTCTTGTAGTGAAGATTTTGCTTCCTCAGAGGACTTTAAGGTTTGCCTCCTCAGAGGACTTGAAGATTTACCTATTTAGAGGACTTGAAGATTTACCTACTCAGAGGACTTGAAGATTTGCCTCCTCAGAGGATTTCGAGATATTGCCTCCTCAGAAGATTTCGAGATATTGCCTCCTCAGAGAACTTCAAGATATTGCTTCCTCAGAAGACTTTAAGGTTTGCCTCCTCAGAGGACTTTAAGGTTTGCCTCCTTAGAGGACTTTGAGATATTGCCTCCTTAGAGGACTTTAAGATGTTGCCTCCTCAGAGGACTTTAAGATGTTGCCTCCTCAAAGACTTTGAGATGTTTGAAATTTTTCCTATGTAGATGTCATCTTAACTTGGTTGTCCAGCATGAGCGAGCGCTTCTGTTGAGCTGAAGTTGTACTGGGCCCGCTTTTGTGCTTGCAATCTTTGCTTGGACTTTTCCTGCAGGGCTGTGTGCAAAGGAATATATACAAAGGACTGTGCATGCATGTATAAAACACTATATGCAGATATGATATGTATGCAAAAATGGATAAATCACGTCTTGGGTGGTTAGGGGTCCGTTTAAGGAGCAGCTTGGCAATGTCCGATGCCCCCAAGGATCTAGAAGAGCATCTTCGTGGCTCAAAAATTCTGGCCCATAACCCCTTCAAGGAGAACCATCCGGTGGGCATTTTTGGCCCCCAGGATTCTGACTCATGTCCTGCATTACATACCATCCGATCGAGAGGATGTCATCTAAAAAACCATAGCCTTATCGCTCCAGGCGTCGGAAGTCATTGATTAAAGGTAGTGCGTCCCTTATGGATTTTCACACTAACTTTTCTTAGCAGGAAATGCGTTCTTTCCGAATTTTCACACAATCCTGTGCCTAATTTTTGCCTGTAAAGGACCCAACCCAATCCAGCGGCTTTTATTCATTTTTTATTATTATTTTTTTTAGGACAGACTGCCTGTTTTCAGGTTTTTACCCTGCCCTTTTGGCCTAGCTTTTTCTTAGAGTGCCAATTACGGTTTTCATCTCAAACGGTCCTTTTTTTTTTTAGGCATGGTTATAAGAAAAACCAAAGTTGCTTGCAAAAGTCATCATACTGCAAGTCAAAGGCTACACCTTCGCTTCCATAAGTGATACAAGAGAATGGTACTTAGCCTGCGGTAGATAATGGGACCTATCGGTTTAGGCATCTAGTCGGTGAGAGCAGAAGCAGAGTATAGCCATTTAGATTTCACATGTTCAACAATAAACGGTATTCTTCTTTTTATAAAAGAACCAGAAAATGATGAGTGCATGGGTTAAACAGCTTTTGTTTTATGTATTTGCAAAGATTGTGTGCATTTCAGTACGATTTCTCCATACATGATCATCATTTAACATAGATTCGGGATGCAAAATTACATCTAATCTCAGACTGGATCTTGTAAGCATCAGACTCTTGTTTCTAATCAGCACTCTCTGGTTTTCTTAACTGGATATTTTCTCTCAAGCCTCTAATTTTTGCCCAGAGTGCCTTTTTTCGATTTTTACCCTGACGAGGCGCCCAATTTTAGCAAGGCCGTCTTTTTTTTTTATTTTTAACTCGCGGGGCATTTATTCTCTTCTTTTGATTTTTTAGCCTTTACCCATGGACTTTTTTGGGTCTGTTAATGTTGATGGGTTCTTCGAACTCACTTTCCTTGCTATCTGTCGGAATGCCACTCCCTTGGATAACAACTTTTCAAGAACAAACGAGTCTTCATATGTTGGTCTGAATTTTCCTCGTCTGCCTGGAACACTCGAACCTAATTGCTTAAAGACCAGTTCTCACTCTTTCAGTGGGTGCTTTATGACTTTCTTCTTGAATGATCAGGCGAAGTATTTTCTGATGAGTTTGATTGTGATAGTAACCCCATAACCTGTTTTTGTCTGTCGTGCTTAGCTGCCGTAGCCACTGCTTCATGACTGCCCTGTTCTCGTTTGACATAATTAGTTGCCGTAGCCGCTGCTTCCGTGACTGCCCTTGAAGATCTGATGTGCTCCGCCAGACAATAGTGCCTTTGCCTCATACATCAAAGAATAAAGTGTGACTCTCATAGGGATTCTAACTGCAGACCCCAGTATGGGTCTCCTTTATAACCTTCATAGCCTTCTCTTCGCTTAAGTACCGAAGTTGTACGTCATCAGCTTACCTCTTGTACTGCACGCCTCTGGACTGATGAGCTGGGTGGATAACTTGTGAATTAGTCTTGTGGTCCTTCTCAGTAGCCAGAAGGAATGGCAAAGTTCGGGTATGTGTAAATCAATGGGATTTGAACAAAACTTGCCCCCAGACAACTTTCCCTTGCCCTATGCTGATGATCAATTCTCTTTTTTTTTTCTTTCTTTTTTTCTTTGTTTTTTTTTTTTGTTTTTTGTTTTTAATTTTTTTTGTTTATTTTTTTTTGCCAATTTTTCTTTCAACAAGCTTCATCCAAATCTTGATAGTTTACACATACGCGGACTTCTCTTCTTAACCATTGGGGATGTCGTTGATCTACCTAGTTGGGCATTGCACTTCAGTAAGAATTTTAGCCCTGGTTCTGCTTATGGATTCCCCCTTTTAACCTTTCCTGTCCTTCCTGGATTGACTCTTCTAGGCTTCTACTTGGCTGCTTCATGATCGGGACACACTGGCATAGCGTGCTTGGCGACTTCATAATCATCTCCTGGCATGTCTTTATAGATCCAGGCAAAGACTTTTTATTTCATTTTTTTTATTTTCTCTCTTTTTAATCTCTCTTCAGGAGTCATAACAGATGCTATCAAGATTTTCTTTGGGTTCCCCAAAATTCTGAGATTAAATGAAATGGCATCGTTTAAATCATTATTAAATATGAATGTGTCATGATTATGTATAGTGAAATCGCAAGAAACATCACACAGATTAGTGAAATCATTCATTTCATTTAATAAAACCATAATTAAAACATCGTCATTAAATAGTTCAAAAAATAAAAAAACATCTAAATAACTATCCTCTTCCTATTTCCACCAGTCACAGACACTTTGGCCAATGGCTCATCATAATCTACGAGGACAGTCTTCCTCCTCCATTTAAGTACTCAATTTGACTTCCTCTCCTTTTTTCGCTCTTCTGGGTCAGAGATCTGCTTACTATCAATGAGGTCTCAAACTTGATCCCTTAAAGTCCGATAATAGTCTGTCAAATGTCCAGTGTGTTGGTGGAAGGCACAATATTGATATGCTCTGTGGTTGCGCTGCCCCTGGCTTCTGGCGGGCTTAGGAGGCATTGGCTGTAACATCCCCCTTTTCATCAGCTTCTCAAAAACCCATGACAAGGATCTACCCAAATGAAAATAGCGCCTTCGATTCATTTTCGTGGTGGGCACTCCCGTCTTCTTAACATTGCCCTTACTGTCGCTGCAGATACCCTGGCTCTCATTTTTCAGGGCATGCATCCTCACTGGATCACGCCCTTTGGGTGTGATGTTATGCTCCAGAATGGGCTTCTTATCTCCTCTTTGTCGAACTGGTGACTCAAGCGGCTCCTTGCCTCTGGACTGGGAAGTACAAGGAAATGTTACGGTCGTCACCGTATAGGCCTTCTCTGCAGCAGCCGGCTCAACCCGATTGAAGGTAGTCGCCATCAGTTGAGCTTGAAGAACTAGTGCTATGGCATCTATTCTTTCCTTAACCATGGCTGACAACCTTCTTTCGAGCTCCTCGAACCTTTTATCCATCTCTTGGGCTGTCAAGGCACGAGTCTTTTCACCATGCCGCGAAGGGCCAGCCATCTTCAATGCCTGGTTAAACCCCCCGGGTTTTCCTTCCTTATCTCCCTCACCACTATCGCTGGTGGACCAATAATCTATCACCGGTACGGAAATCCCTCCTTCACTTGTCCCAGGGTGGGTGGTGGCGACGTGTTGGTTACCAAACAAGTCTTGCAGTACATACCATTCAGGCAAGCTTGAACTAATCATGGCATTATAAGCGGACTTCTTCTTACTTTCCCTCTTTTCAGGATCAGTGATCTGCTTGCTATCGATTAAGTCCTGAATTTCATGCCTTAGTCTCGCGCATCGGTCCGTGATATGCTCAGTATGTTGGTGAAAAGCACAATACTCATCGTCTTTATGACCCGATTGTCCTTCGGTTTTAGCTAGCTTAGGCGGCAGAGGTTGTAGCTTTCCCTCCTTCACCAATCGCTTCAATACCCAGGACAAAGGCTGACCCAAATTCGAGAAGTACCTCTGACTCGGCGCACCACCTGCCGATACCTCAACTGTCTTCCCACTTCTACTGCCACTACTGGAGTTCACTGACTTGGTTGTCCCTTGACTGGTATAGCCCTTCTTGGCATAAGTTTCACTGCTTGCCCTTCTGGCCATATATTCACCCTCTGCCTCTATGGTGATGTCCTTTAAAGACTTCCAATTTTTTAACCCTTTCATCTTGAGCCCTTCCCTCAAATACAGGCTTGCATTTCTAAAGCCTGATCTGATTTGCCGTATCAGGCTTCCTCTTCATCTCCATCACCTGATTCCTCCACCGAGTGAGATAGTCATGGAAGGAATCGCTAGGCTTCTGGTACAATAGCTCAAGGTCTTTCAAGGTAACCTCCATCCGGGTATTATAGTCATATTGCTTAAGAAATTCTTCTGTCAATAAATCCCAATCTTATTTAGACCTTCTATCCAACCCGTGGTACCAATCGATTATTGGCCCCATTAGACTGAGACAGAAATACTTCACCTTCTGCTTTTTTGTTAGCCCTGTGCCTTTCATGATCAGGGCATATTGCTTAACGTGCGTAGAAGGGTCTGAAGTACCATCGAACTTTGGCAAATCCGGCATCTTGAACCTCTGGGTAGTAGCTCCTCCTCTTCCAAATCTATGTCTTTAGAGATGACCCCCCTTCCAACTGACAGTAGATGTGAGATAGCCTCAGTCTTTTCCTCCATCTTCTTTACCACGTCATCCTCCACTTTGGGGACTCTTCCCCTCATAACTTGAGGAACTACCGGCTCATCCTCGTCCTCTTCTACGAAGTCATCTATCGAGCCTGAACTGTTCACCCTTCTCTGCTCAGCAGGTGCCGTTGCTCTAGGCTCAACAATTGGTGGTTGTATAGTAGCGGCTGCTATATGAGCCTCCTCCAAAATAGTTGGTTCACCTTGCTCCACGATAGGAGCCACAGATGGTTGCCCGGCACTTGGTGCCATCTGGGCGACGATGCTCTCCATCATATAGCTAACATCTTCCTCTCAAAATCCTCAAATCTTTTGTCCAAATCTTACGTCATCGAAGCACTCATTTCTTGCGGTAGATCTACCATTACCGATTCAAAAAATTGTTCTGAAGAAGAATCTAAATTTCTGTCCCAACCTGAATTCAATAAGGATGATAACCTTGGCAGTTCAATTGCTGGATTTCCAGTCAGTCCTCCACTAGGATCCCCTAGACCACCCAAGCAAATGGTACTCAAGGGCTGAAAATTGAGGAGTTAGAATGATGCATGGATGAGATGTAATGCATGATCATGCTATGCAGATGGTCTTCGATGAGTGAAAGATCAATAGATTACAATTATATGATGCGATGCATGAGAAAAATTATACGTAGGATGATATGTACATGCGAAAAATAATACGCAAATAAAAGGATACAGACAAACAAAAATAAAATGCATATATATATATATATTTTATTTTATTTTTAATATGCATGAATGACACGCGATGCATGAGCATGCTGTACAGCATCCACAACCACATGCAAGCAGATAGATTCTTCCAACCTTATCACTCCTACACACGGGGTCGTGTAATCTCTTTCCTAGGTGGGATTTATCCAAGGGTTAACGGCGAACCCATTGGACAAGTAGGGTGCACGGTGGAAAACCGGCAGCATAACACTCTTAATTTAAAGCACATGCATATGGGTTTTGGCCATTACATATTTGAATAATTCAATTAAATTAAGGTGAACCTACCGGGGCATGAAAGTCTTTGATAGAAGATCACTCAATTTGCTTGATTTTGTCTAATACATAATGATCCACATCACAAGTACTGTATTACAGTTCATACCACCTAGGGGAAGTTTCTATTTGACATTACATGAGCTTTGGTTAAGGCGATGATACTTTAGGGCTACCCAAGCATGGTCCCTGCCAACGGGTTTAGCTCATCGCGAGCATGATGACCGATCAGGTCTCCATTTAATATACAATGAGGTACTAGGTGTAATGGCCGGGAATGTACCCTAGTGGTATTGACCTAGTTTGGGATGTGTGTGATTGAATTTGAAGTTTGGACTTAATTGAAAAGAAGGAAGGACTTGATTGAAAAGATGAGTGGAAGTTTAGTGGCCAAATAGCAATTATGCATGACTGAATTAATGGTGAGTTAGTGGCTGATTAATTAAGAAAAGCAAGGATTAATTAAAGAATAAAATAATGCTAAACTAAGTGAGTGGAGACAGATTTTCTATAGTGGAATTTGCTAGCTTAATGTTAAGCTGCCACCTCTACCTCTTTGCATGGAAGGAATTTTGAGGGAGAGAAGAGAACATTCAGTTGAGAGCAATTTAGCATTTTCTGTGTTTGCTTTCTTTTCTGTTGCCATGCGTGAGGTGGTGGAGTGGTCATATTACCAATTGTATGTGTATTGAATATGAGGAACAAGAATTAAGAGTTAAAATTCTAAAGGTAAGTGATTAAGTAATTGTTACTCTCATCTTCTACTCATTCGTTCTTGGCTTTGAATTGGTATTGATGGATTGTGTTTATCCTGGAATTGGACTGATTTTGGTAGTTGAGGAGGTGCAGAAAGATAGGGGAAAGGCCAAAGTTGGAGAGCCGAGCACTCAACGGAATTAGGAGTGTAGGCGACGAGGTTTGGGATATATATGTGTTATATGTTGACTTTACTTGAATATGTATGTTGATTAGTTTGCCTTTGATGTGCAAATGATGCATGAATTTGAGATTTGAGATATTGAGCATGATTATGTGCTATGTGATGACATGTAATTGAATTGCTATAAATTCTTTATGGTGAGGATGAAGAACTAGCATGTGCAAAACAAAGAGCAAACATGAACCTTAGTTCAGGGAAAATCCTGTTTATGTCCTACCAGACCTCTGTGTATTATTTTGATTATATTTGGAGTTTGACAACACCAATTTGAGTGTTTGCTGCGCCATTTGAACCATAACTTCCATACCTTTAAAATTATAAGAGAGACCATAAATTAATTTTGTCTCTAAGAGGCCTAAAAATGGCAATTAATGGACGCATTTCTATCTAGCCGGGTTAATTTGAACAGTTTATAGTGTTTAATTCATATCTCTTAATTTAGGAGTCCAAATGGAAACTAGACATCCTAGGGAACAATTGTTAAGAGGACACTTTGTCTGAAAATGAGGTCTAGAGGTTAGTTTCTGCGATGTAAGTTTAGAGTGGAAAGCAGTCTCGTAAGGCACCAGAGGTGAGCTTCATCGCGCTCGTGACCTCACGACAGAACAACTTATATAAAGCCTTTTCTTCTTAATTTTGAGCCCATGGTTGGTATGGATCAATTGCCTATCTTTCTCTCAACTTATTATGCATGATTAGGGCTATTAAATGAATATAAAAGTAGTTATCATTGGGAAAAACTTATGAGTATGATTAAAATTGGTAATTTAACTAATAAAGTAACAATATATAATTATGTGAAGGATAGCAAATGGAATGACAAATATGTGTGTGTGAGCATTATGTTAGGCTCAAATGATGTGTATATGCCTATGACAAAGATGATTATTGAACTTAATCAAGCGTCCAATTGATTGACAAACAATGGGTGATATAAGAAATATAATGTGTACAATTGATGTGAATAGTTTGATGTGTTAAAGTGCATGTGGAAAAGAGAATGTGATGAGGGGTGACATATGTGTTATGAAGATTGATCAATGTGAAATTGATAACATGACTAAATAACTTAAGCCCACGAGTCAAGTAGTGGATAGATAGGCATGCCTATAGGGTCAAAGTGCTGCAGCCCAATGTGTTTAATGTGTCTGATTCCTTAGGAATTACAATAAGATTATAATGCGTATAATGCTTGCTGGATTTTATTATATGTGGAATGATATTATTGTACCTTAGGGTACCAGTGCATAAATGAGATTTCAATGCAATTATAGTTCCTCAGTGGTACCAATGCGAAACCCGTTATCCGCGTCTTTGAATTGTAGGCAATTTAATAAATTGAAATGATAATAATACATTCATTATGTATGTTATATTATGGAATTATGTGGTTGTGTTGAATAATGCTCTATGCTTGTGGATGCTAAAGAATTATGCCATGCCTATCATGATACCTAAGAGTTATAATAACAAGCTAAGCATGATCTTTTACATGTAATGTATGATATTACTATTTGCATGTTGTTTTGGTTGTTATGTTTATGTGTTCCCCACTAAGCGTTATCGCTTAGCACTGGTTTACTCTAATCCGTGTAGGTACGGATGAGAGATATTTGAAGGACGCTTTCACATAGCAACGGTCAACAATAGGAAGCTGCTAGTGTAGGTTTTGGGCATTTTTGTTATGGGAATTTTGTATAACTATGAAAATGTTTTTGTATAACTAATATGTATATAAGTATGTAAAGGCATGTAATAATATGATGACCAAGTAGGTCAACTTTTGGCTATATGTGTATGCATAGTAAGAATATGACTACAGTGAAGGATCTATAGATAATTGGTATGAGATGCATGATGTGTGAATATGCATGTGTTCTATGTGTGTAACGGTCATTCCTAACTAGATTAGCTGAGCTAGTCTGTCAGACATGAATGAGCGTCACAAGTTGTGGTATCAGAGCTTAGGTTCAGTCTTTTCTGGGAAATTGGGTAGCTAGGTTGTGTATAGTTATGTTGACCTAATGTGGACGTCCTTGTTTAATCTATGTTGTAACGATGGATCCTGAACGCGACACCAGAGAAAAAACCGCTGAAAGCGTAAATTCCCGAGAAGCAGAAGTGACGGGATTTGGTCAGTCTCGGCCAATCAGTATTGGGAATAAAATGCCAGCGGGTCCTTTGGGGAATAATGTGAACGTGAATAAAGTGTATAGGGATTGTGCATTAGAGGTTCAGGGTAGTGTGTTCCCAGTGGATTTAATTGAGTTGCCATTTGATGAATTTGAATTGATATTGGGAATGGATTGGCTGACAAAGCACAATGCAGTAGTTAAGTGTAAAAGGAAGATTGTGGTACTCAGTGATGATAAGGGTAATAAAGTAATATTAAGAGGAGTTTGTGCGAATCCTCTTGTGAATGTGGTTTCAGCGATGCAAGCATACCGATGTTTGAGGAAGGGATGCGAGGCGCATTTGGCTTTAGTACTAGACAGTAAGAGGGAACATGTGAAGATACATGATATACCTGTGGTAAGAGAGTTCCTTGATGTGTTTCCTGAGGAACTGAGTGGTGTGCCACCAGTAAGAGAAGTTGAGCTGACTATTGATGTAGTACCTAGAACTGTCCCAATGTCTAAAGTGCCTTACAGGATGGCTCCTACTGAGTTGAAGGAGTTGAAGACACAGTTGCAAGAGTTATTGGGCAGAGGTTTCATTAGGCCTAGTGTCTCTCCTTGGGGAGCACCGGTCTTATTTGTTAAGAAGAAAGATGGTACTATGAGAATGTGTATAGATTACTGGTAACTGAACAAGGTGACAGTAAAGAATTAGTATCCTCTACCTCGGATTGAGGACTTGCTTGATCAATTAAGAGGAGCAGGGGTGTTCTCGAAGATTGATTTACGTTCCGGGTATTATCAGTTGCAAGTAAAGAAAGAAGATATACCCAAAACTGCATTCAGGACTCGATATGGGCATTATGAGTTCCTGGTAATGCCATTTGGGTTGACTAATGTGCCTATCGCATTTATGGATTTAATAAATCGGGTGTTTAGACCGTATCTGGATTAATTTGTGGTAGTGTTCATAGATGACATTCTAGTATATTCAAGGAATGAGAAGGAATATAAACAGCATTTGAGAATGGTGCTTCAGACGTTATGGGAACATCAGCTGTATTCTAAACTGAGAAATGCGAGTTCTAGTTGCGAGAGGTGTCTTTTCTTAGTCATGTTATATCTTCTGAAGGTATTAAGGTGGATCCGGCTAAAATAGAAGCGATTGTGAATTGGAAGCCACCTAAGAACGTGCTTGAAATTCGTTTCTTAGGGTTGGCTGGATATTATCAGAGGTTTGTGAAAGGATTTTCAGTGATAGCTTCTCCATTGATGAGATTGCTGCGAAAAGGAGTTAAGTATGAATGGATAGAGAAGTTTCAGCAGAGTTTTGATCAGTTAAAGAGAATGCTAGTTGAAGCATCGATTCTTACACAGCCTATGACTGGTAAAGAGTATGTTCTATACACCGATGCTTCAGGAATAGGATTGAGTTGTGTATTGATGTAAGATGGAAAAGTGGTAGCTTATGCGTCAAGGCAGTTGAAGCCGCATGAACAGAATTACCCGACCCATGATTTGGAATTGGCAGCAGTAGTGTTCGCTTTAAAGATTTGGCGACATTACTTGTATGGTGAGAAGTGTAGAATTTACACTGATCACAAGAGTCTGAAATATCTGCTTACTCGGAAAGAATTGAATTTGAGACAGCGAAGATGGCTTAAGCTATTTAAAGACTATGACAGTATTGTGGATTACCACCCAGGGAAAGCTATTGTTGTGGCGGATGCATTGAGTAGGAAATCAGTTTCAGCATTACAGTTAAAGCAGATTAAGTGGAGATTTTCTGCGAATGGAGCTTTGCTAGCACAGTTGAAAGCGAGACCGGTTTTGAGAGATGAATTATTAGTTGCACAAAGGAATGATGCAAAGTTGCAACAGATACTGCAGTCAGTCGGTAATGGGGACAAGACTGACTATTCAGTGAACGAGAATGGAGTATTGTTATACAAGAATAGAATGTGTGTGGCAAATGATAAAGAATTGAAGAAGAAATTGATGCATGAGGCTCATAATACAATATTCACTATGCACCCAAGCGAAAACAAGATGTATCAAGATTTGAGAAAGCTGTATTGGTGGCCAGGTATAAAGAGAGATATAGTGGAATATGTGTCCAAGTGTTTGGTATGTCAACAAGTTAAGGCGGAACACCAAGTTCCACAAGGAATGTTGAACCCACTCCCTATTCTATAATGGAAATGGGACAATATCACAATGGATTTTGTTTCTGGTTTGCCTTTGACTTCGAGGTAGCAAGATGCAGTGTGGGTTATAGTGGATAGATTCTCCAAGTCAGCTCATTTTATACCGGTTCGGATGGATTACTCTCTGGATCGATTGGCAGAATTGTATGTGAGGGAGATTGTTTGACTGCATGGGGTACCCTTATCTATTGTCTCTGATAGGGATCCCAGGTTTACTTCTAAGTTTTAGAAGAGTTTGCAAGTTGCATTGGGTACGAAGTTGAACTTCAGTACTGCTTTCCATCCACAAACCGATGGATAGTCAAAAAGAATTATTTATGTGTTGGAAGATTTGATTCGAGCATGTGTTTTGGATTTCTCTAAGAGTTGGGATAAGTATCTTCCACTTATGGAATTTGCTTATAACAATAGTTATCAGACTAGTATTAGCATGGCAATGTATGAAGTTTTGTATGGAAGGAAATGTCATACACCGATTTGTTGGGCAGAATTGTAGGGCCAGATTTGGTTCGCGATACAGAAGAGAAGGCAAGACTTATTCAGCAAAGATTAAAGGCAGCTAGTGATAGACAGAAGTCATATGCGGATCTAAAGCGAAGAGATATTGAATTTGAGGTAGTGACAAAGTGTTTCTAAAGGTATCTCCTTGGAGAAAGGTACTGAGATTTGGCAAGAAAGGGAAATTGAGTCCAAGGTTTATCGGGCCGTATGAAGTTCTGGAAAGAGTGGGCGCTGTGGCATATCGATTGGCGCTGCCTCCAGCATTAGCCAAGCTTCACGATGTGTTTCATGTATCCATGTTGAGAAGGTATAGATCAGATGAATCTCATGTGTTACCTATGCAAGAAGTGGAAGTTCAGCCAGACTTCACATATGACAAGAAACCAAAAGCAATACTAGCAAAGGAAGTGAGGCAACTTCGGAACAAGCAAATACTGCTTGTGAAAGTGCTCTGGCAGCATCATGGTGTAAAAGAGGCGACATGGGAATCAGAAGCCACTATGCGAGAATAACATCCTCATTTATTTGATACAGGTATGAATTTTGAGGACGAAATTCTTGAAGGAGGGGAGAGTTGTAATGGCCGGGAATGTACCCTAATGGTATTGACCTAGTTTGGGATGTGTGTGATTGAATGTGAAGTTTGGACTTAATTGAAAAGAAGGAAGGACTTGATTGAAAGATGAGTGGAAGTTTAGTGGCCAAATAACAATTATGCATGACTGAATTAATAGTGAGTGAGTGGCTGATTAATTAAGAAAAGCAAGGATTAATTAAAGAATAAAATAATGCTAAACTAAGTGAGTGGAGGCAGATTTTTTATAGTGGAATTTGCTGGCTTAATCTTAAGCTGCCACCTCCACCTTTTTGTTTGCAAAGAATTCT
This sequence comes from Excoecaria cochinchinensis, assembly GCA_947683425.1. NCBI lineage: Eukaryota > Viridiplantae > Streptophyta > Magnoliopsida > Malpighiales > Euphorbiaceae > Excoecaria > Excoecaria cochinchinensis. The sequence continues at coordinate 16,895,853 of CANTUQ010000013.1, forward strand.
GAGGGAGAGAAGAGAACATTCAGTTGAGAGTAATTTAGCATTTTCTGTGTTTGCTTTCTTTTCTCTTGCCGTGAGTTAGGTGGTGGAGTGGTCATATTACCAATTGTATGTGTATTGAATATGAGGAACAAGAATTAAGAGTTAAAATTCTAAAAGTAAGTGATTAAGTAATTGTTACTCTCATCTTCGACTCATTCTTTCTTGGCTTTGAATTGGTTTGGATTGGTATTGATGGATTGTGTTTATCCTAGAATTGGACTGGTTTTGATAGTTGAGGAGGTGCAGAAAGATAGGGGAAAGGCCAAAGTTGGAGAGCCGAGTGCTCAACGGAATTAGGAGGGTAGGCGACGAGGTTTGGGATATATATGTGTTATATGTTGACTTTACATGAATATTGTGACGCGCGCTGAACCCTGTGGGCCTCGAAAGCCCACCTTTAGGGCTATCGGGATGAGGTTCATAAAACTCGTAAGGAATTACAAGTGCGTCCATTTTGGGCAATAAGGAGGTTTCAATGAGTCACCACCCAATAGAAAATTGGGAAAGGTCGTCTAGCCTTAGTGAGCCTAAGACAGTGCTGTTATGTCCATTTTGGGCAAGCCAGAGGGGTCTTGGAGGTCCCATCCTAATAGAACATTAGGATGGCCCTCTAGCCTCGTGGAGCCTAGGACTATGAAAGTTAAAGCCTTTTTACGGGACACAAGAGGTGTCTTGAAAGTCCGATTCCAATGGAACATTGAAATGGTCCTCTCGCCTCGTTGAGCCCAAAGACCAGAGAAGGTTCGGGACTTTCCATTTATTCATACCTTGGTTAAGTTTATAATTGAGTTTTGAATTTAGCGTTTCATCTCATTTCTCATTCAATTTTAATGCAATTTAATTAAAGCGCATGTCAATCACATAAAGAAAGCGATAGATAAAGCAAATAAAAGCGCATGAAAATAAATTACAACAAAACTAGGGGCGAAATCAACCCCCATTTATAAATAAAATACAAATCGTACATAAATAGGGCTATTTTATTAAAGATGAGGACATTGGTCCTCTCATGCATAATTAAAAAAAATAATTTTAAAGTGATAATTTATTTTGGATTAAAAAATTAGGACATTGGTCCCATTTTTATTTAGAAAAATTCAAGTTAATTAATATAAATATTTTTGTGATTTTTTAATTAACGTGCATAAAAAAAATAATTTATTACAAATTACATATTAGAAATAAAATAATGAAAGCAAAGTAATGAAAATAATAAAAAAAATTAACAAATCAACTCCCAAATGGATTTTCAAATCTTTATGGGCTCCCACTTGGTATGGAAAATACTCACGTATAAAAATAAATATTGAAAAAAAAAACAAATAAAAGTAATGTTAGTAAGAAAAATGAATTTAAAGATAACACTATAAAAATAGAGCAAATAAAAATGCATCATGTGTGACAAATCAATTAAAATTACATAATAAAATATGCAATTTAACAAATTAATAAATTCAACATGCAGAAAAAAACACAAAATAGCGCTAATAAAATCTGACGTGCATAAAAGCATAAAATAATATCCAATCATGCATAAAAAGTATAATACATATAAAATTCAACATGCATAAAGCATATTAATGATATCCATAAAAGCCAACATGCATAAGCAAATATAAAATAATAACTATAAAACTCAACATGCAAAAAAACATAAGAAAATAAACATAAAATTCAGCATATATAAAAACACAAAATAATAGCATTAACACCCAACATGCATAAAAACCAAAGGTAATAATAAAAATCAGCATGCATAAGAAATATAAATAATAATAATGATACTAATATCAGATATTAGCAATAAACAAGGATAATAAAAATAAAACTAGCAATTGCAACTATAATAATAAAAATAATAAACACAATAAAATCAAAGAATATGAACAACCCAAGTTAAGCATGCAAGAATAAAATAACATATGCCAAACTAATAAAACATGTTAAAACATGGCAAATAATACCAACAACAACAACAACAACAACAACAACAACAACAACAATAATAATAATAATAATAATAATAATAATAAAAACTAATAATCAAGTGAAGATAATAGTCATAAAAAATAATAACATGCATAATGACATGAACAATTAAATAAGAACATAAAAATAAGAAGAAACTAATAGATTTAATAGAATTTACATGATAAAAAGTCTAGAAGAATTTACAAAACCAAAAAAAATCTAAAAGAATTTGCATTGATACCAAGGACACCGAGACCCGTGAAACAAATCGAATTGAGCTTCTTGAAACACCAGGTATGACTGTCAAAACGGCTCTTCTGGCCTGACTGGTAGACTGTCCTCTTAGGTGAATTAAGACAAAACACTAAGAATCATTTCATGGACCAAGATGTTTTAATAGCAGGATCCCTGACTAAAGAATAAGAGTATTCTCATGAAAGAGAAGAGAGACTTAAAGACTCATGATTAAGGAAAAGGATTTTTTATTGCTCTGAAACTTCTTGAAAAACTACTTGATCCTAAAAGGATTCAAGGATACATATTTATAGAGCCGAAAAGACTCATAGCTTACATCACTGCTTACATAATCAAGCATTAATTACAGATAAGGAGGAATCTCCTTTATAAAAGCTACTTTTACAAAAGCATAAGAAAACAAAGATACAAAAGATACTTTATTAAAGCTGGAATCTTAAAAAGCTACTTTAATCTTTATTGCCAGGCTGGATAGGTTCATGAGAAGGGGACATATTCATGTCTTCAGGATCTTGATCATATTCAGCTATCCAATCGATATCTTCAAGCTTATCTTTTCCTTTATCAAGATGGGAAAAGAAATCACGAGTGGGATTTGCACTGGTACTGGCACTTGGGTTGTCCTTATCCTGTTTGTTTTTATCCTGATCTTCTATGGCCAAATCTTCATAGGGGTCTTGGGAGTCTTTGAAAAGCTCATCAAGATAATTGGGACGGAGAGATGATTCTGCCGTATCTAACACAGGAGGATGCAATGCGGAGTACTCAATATTATTGAGTTCACAGAGCATAGCATGTAGAGCTTTAGTGATAGCAGGAATTTCGAGATCTTTGCTCGAATCAAAAGTTTCCCAATAAATTGCCTGAGGTTGATCCCATATGGTATCTTGAGTAGGGTTCCAGAAGTAAGGTCTATGAAAGAAATAGAGAATGACATGTTCTCTGGCAAAGGATTCTTTCATGTTCCAAACTTTAAGATCTTGGATCTTTTTGAGTAATTGTTTTCTCCACCATGAGAGAGGAGCATACCACTGGAGAAATTGCCAATGGAAGGAACCTTGTTTGTCAGGATTGGTAAGAATTTCAAAAAGGCCAATGAGTGGGAATAGGACAGCATGAGTGTATAAGGTTGATAAGCACCATAAGAACCAAAGTTCTTCTTCAAAGTAAGGAGAATCATGAAAACATTTGAAAAGAATGGACCAAGGTTGGTCAGCTACGAAATAGTTTTCATGGGAGGGTATATCTCTCTTTTGGGTAAAAAGGTGAAGGTAATGAAACATATGATGGGTTGCAAATGTTTTGATAGCTGCAGGAGAGGTACGAGGACAGTTGGGGGGTATGGAGTCTGTCTTAGTAGCAGGAAGGTTTAGACATGGTGGTTGACTTTTCCTAAGACAAGGATGAGGTTTGAAATGTTCAAATGCCATGAGTGAAATAAGGGAGGAATGAGAAAGGGGTAGTTGAGGAATGGGAGGCTTTGGTTTAGAAAGTCTTGAGAGATAATCTGGAACCAAGTTCTTATCTTCTTTTATATGGACAACATTGAAGTTATACTTACTGAACCATTCTGCCCATCGAAGAAGTTGATGATGTGGCACAGACTTCCCTTTGAAGGAAAGAATCTTTGGAAAAGAGGAGCAATCCATGATGACTGTGAATTGGTGGCCAATCAAGTGGAATTCGAATCTTTTAATGCCATACTTTACAGCTAAGATCTCCTTATAAGTTGAGTGGTAGTGGCATTCTGACTCTTTAAAGTGACCACTGGCATATCCACATATCTGTCGTACTTTGTCTTTTTCTTCTAAAAACATTGCACCCCAATTTTCATCACTCACATCAGTCTGGAGGAATCTTTTTCCAGTAGATGGGATATGGAGAGGTGGAAAAGCCTGAGTGACTGCTTTAAGATCTTGGATTGATTGGGAGTGGATTTCTGACCAAGGTGGTGGATTTTTCCTTAAAAGTTATGTGAGAGGTGTTGACAGGTGGCTGAAATGTGGGACAAAATGTCGAATGTAATTTGCAATACCAAGAAATTGTTGAACCTGCTTTTTGGAAAGGTGATGATCTGGAAAGTTAAGCAATTCCTTAGCAAGGTGTGGCTGTGGTTGATAGGCTTGGTTAGCAAAATGCATCCCCAAAAAATCAATCTCCTTTTGTGCTAAGATCATTTTTGAAGGTGAAAGCATTATTCCATGTTCCTTTGTGAGTTCAAAGAACTGAATCAAATGTTGCTGATGAGTAGGAACATCTGGTGAGAATATTAGCACATCATCTATATAAATAAGAGCAAAGGAAAGGATTGATTTATAAACCCGTATCATAGACTGTTGGAAAATGGATGGTGCTGTTTTGAGGCCGAATGGCATTACAGTCCATTGATAGTGGAAATTAGGAATGCAAAAAGCAGTTTTTGGTCTATCTTCAGGAATAATACCAAGTTGCCAAAATCCTGCCTTGAGATCAAACTTAGAAAATATCTGGGCTTTGTAAAGGTATGGGAAAAGTGAAGAGATATTCGGTAAAGGATATTTATTGTCTTTCAGAAAAGGGTTAAGGGGTGTATAGTCAATAACTAGGCGCTTTTTCCCACGGACTTGCTCAGAGTGTTTGTTAACATAAAAGGCTTGACAAGCCCAATCAGATTGGGTAGGCTCAATTAACTTTTGGGCTAGCAACTGAGAGCATTCATCTTGGGCTAGAGCAAAATCTTCAGGAGACATTCCTGGATGAGTGGCTTTTGTGGGGTTAATGTCTTCTGACTTTTTAAATGGAAGGGTGATGAAGAATTCAGGCCTAATCCACAAGGGTTTTGGATGTTTGGCTAGAAAGTCAGTGTGGGAGGTTGCACAGCAATGGGCTTCAAGTTGGGCTTTTATTTCTTGAAATGGATTTGGGCTAGAAATAGAAAATAGTGAATGGGTTGTGGTGTAAGGTTGAAAATACTTCTTGTGTTTCAATCAATTGGGTTTAATCCGAAGATGAGGTAACTGGTAGAGAGCATCAAAACCAAATACAAGATCTTTTCCTGGTAGGTCTGAACCATAAACATGGGTCCAGATGAAACAATCTGGGAAAAGTTGAATCTTTATAGGCTGTTTGGTTTTTAGCTTAATCGTAAGAACTCCTTGGTTTGCAGCTTGGAAATGTTGGGTGTATGGTTTCCAATAGGATGAAGGAAGGATTTTTGGGTTAAGAATGGTATTATGAGCTCCTGTATCAATGAAGGCAATTATGTTAACAGGATTAGCAAATTTATCTAGGAAGATTTTTGCTGGAACAAGGGGAATAGGATGGGTGGATAAGATAGAGTTTGGTGAAGGAGTTGAGAAAAGGGTAAATGATTCAATAGTGGAAATATGGGAAATGGTTTCTTCAGAGTCTTGGTCAGATTGTTCAGATTCAGAATCAGTATACTCAATAGCAAAGAGAGTATATGGATCTGGTTCTTCATCTTCTGAGAAGAGTGATTCGATATCATCATTTTGGATATTCATGGGAGAAGTCTGCTGGATCTGTTGTAGCAGATATTGAGATCTTTTCTTCTTAGGACAATTCTTTGAAAAATGACCTTTTTGACCACATACAAAACATCGATCTCCTTTGGGTTTAAACCTCTTGCGTCTGTAAAACCGAATCTTTTTACGACGGAAAGGAAGACGATTCTTACCCCATTTTTCTTGAACTTCTTTTTCCTGTACTTCTTGTAGGGATAACAAGAGCAATCATCTTTAGATGAGCATTTAATTTGCAAATCTGGACGTCGACATGCTTCTTTCAGATGTGGATCTTTTCCCTTTTGAAAGATATCTTTAATCATTTGTTGTGAAGCACAGAGTTTATCAAGTGCCATTAAAACTCTCTGGTAGATTTGACCAAGGGAAAGAGAATTGATTTGTACGCCTTGTTCTCTGAGATAAAACATTGTTCTTGTGGAGAGTTGTTCTGGCAATGATGACAAAAATCCTTGTTTCATATTTGGATCATTTGCACCCTTAAGCATATAAAACAGCTTAGACATCTTCTTGTAGTGTTTGTCTAGATCCTTTCTTAGCAAAGAACAACAACGCATTTTGAAATAATCATCACGATTTGTATCTTCAAATTTCTGGACATCTCCAACAAATTTAGCATGGATTATCTGAAGAACATAAGCAATGGATTCAGAATTGATGAATTGAAGTTTGGAGTATTCATCTTTGTTGGTGAACCAATCTCGAAGTCTGCCCGTGAATCTGCATTGAAATTCATGGAAGATGTTTTTAAAAGTTGTAAGACCAGTAGGTCGAGATCTTGCTTTTAAATCAAGCCAGGCAAAAAACTCTTGGATTCTATCACGCCATTTGTGTCTGGGAATATCTTCAAAACCAAACCATGGTCCAGTTGTTGGTCTGGTATCAGTTGGAAGAGGAATACTTTCAGCAGTAGCCATATCCTCATCATCTGGTTCCTCAGCGAACTGAGTAGTAGTGCTTTATGCTGCAGGGGGATCTGCCATGAAAAGAGGAAAGTGCTTTGGAACTGGATCCTCATGATTAAGTTCATCCACATCATTATCAGAACTAGTAAAGCTACTAGTATCATTATCAGCAATGGATGTGATGGTAGGTAGATCTTGTGAAGCCTTTTGCTTCAAAGTTGTAACAAGCAAGTTTGGATTTGCAGGGTTTTGGATCATATGGGAAGAAGGTGGCTCAAAGATTATTACACCTTTTTGTTTATGATCAGGAAGGGAAACATGTGGAGTAATGGTAGGTTGAGAGGTTGAGGCAGGTGTTTCTTGGGTAGTTATGGAATTATGAGATCTTTTGGATGGAGTAGAAAATTGCTCCCTCATGAATAGTTCATGAGCATAACCAAGTGCATTGAGTTCATCCAAAGAAGGTTCTACATAGGGTGGAATCTGTATGGAAGGCTGATGAGTGTAAGGGGTTAAGGTAGACTCATAAAAGGGAAGTGGTGAATATGGTGACGGTTGATAGGATTGTGGGGGTGATTTTCTTGCTAAATCTCTTTTAATGGTTTCGATTTCTGCTTTCAGTCGAGTTACTTCAGAAGCTTTTTGCTGGAAATGAGCATCATATGTCCGATTGGTAATAGATGTCATAAGTTGATTATCCAGATCAGCAACTTTATTTTGTAATTTGGACAAAAGTTGGTATGTAGCAGCATTCTGATCTGTGATATGTGAATGGAGTGTGTTTACTCTAGTAGAAACATGATCAACTTTGGTTTCCAGACGATGTAAGAGCTTATTCTGAGCAAGAGAGTTCTCAGACTGCCAATTAAGCACAGCTTCAGCAGGAGAGACTGATCGAGGAGTTCCTTCTGTTGACATTCCAGGAGATTTAACCAAAGGTGTGGTTCGAACTTTTGTAGTTGGGTTTATAGTTTCAGAAAGGGTAGGGAATTCATCTGTAAAAGTACTAGTAGGTTGATACATACAGACAGCTGGGATAAGAGGGGTTTGTGTTTGTTTGGGTTTCCATGCCAAAGGAGGCATAGAGCAAGGTGTTTTAGGTGAGGGTTTTAGGTATGGCTTGCATTTTTCTAGAGTGGGTGTTGGTGTTGATGGAGGTTTATACCAGGAAGGAGGAGTATAACTGACAGCATAGTCATACTTTCCTGAAGGTTGACCCAAAGTTCCAACCGTAGGGTCATCATCTTCATCAAGATGATCTTGAAAACGAGCTTCAGAAGAAGTTTTCTTTTTTCCTTTTCGTTTCTGGCGACGAAAATCTTCATCATCTAATTCTTCTTCAAGTGAAGCATAGTAACAATTATCACAGTTACATAAATCCCAGTAACAGTGACCATCCTGTTTAAAGGCATAAATAGGGCGGCCATCAGCATCAAAGGCTTTGATTGGGATATCATCTTCCTGGGGAAAAGGTTGCAACATAAATTGTGTGGAAAAAACAGGTGCTGTAGTGGAATCAGCAGGATCTGCATCTTTGGGAGAAACAAATTGAGTTTCTATCATGCCGTCTGGTCTTTTAACAAAGACAGGAGTGGTAGACTGAACAAGCTTCTTTTGCTCATGGAGAATTTCATAGCTGGTAAGCCATGATTTTGGAAAAATATCAAGTAGCTGTTCTCGAGTAAGTTGCTTTGGAATTTGTACACAGGTCGGAACCTGATTAGAATCAGCACTGATAAGGAGAGCATTATTTGAGCATGGAAGGGAGATGTCTATAGCATGGTTTTGGACTCTATAGATCATCTGGTAATGAAGAGTTGCTACATCAGTTGTCTTGACCTGATCTGCTCCAGTGATCTGGATCTGAACTTTTAGGTTGTCAAGAATATGTTGATCATCCAACCTCATATTGAAGTTGGGATAAAAGGTAAACATAACAGTACCAGCATTGAGAGAAGTCTGGACTATTCCAATGACAGCTTGGGAATAATCCAGATATCTGGTATCCAGCATTGCAATCCTGGCAAAGACAGGAAGTCCTTTGCGTCCATGATAGGTGACTGCAATTCTAACGGCTCCAAAGTGAAGGTGAGTTAATCCATGATTGACCCAATATGGAATGGATTCAGACGGAATATCAAGGGAGATAAACTGTTCTTGTCCTGTGGCTTTTATTGGATGCTGTTGAAAGGAGGAGGACTGAACATATTCCTTTGCTTGGGATTTTGGTTGGCGAATCAAGGTTTTAATGTTTGATAGAACATTGGCTTTAGGAGTTTTAGTAAAGGCATCATAAGGATTAAGAAAAGGTAAGTGAGAGTCTTGAATTTTCTGATTTTCATCAAGGAAATTAAGCTCATACAAGTAATTAAACTTGTTTACTGTAGAAGGAGATAAAGAAAAAGAAGATCTGGTTGAAGAAGTTCGAGTAAGAGAAGAACTAGGAGATGAACTAGATAGACTAGATAAAGACATGGTTATGGAAGTTATCTTTCATTTGAATACCTTAAACTATAGTCAGAAGGCTCTGATACCAAGGACACCGAGGCCCATGAAACAAATCGAATTGAGCTTCTTAAAACACCAGGTATGACTGTCAAAACGGCTCTTCTGGCCTGACTGGTAGACTGTCCTCTTAGGTGAATTAAGACAAAACACTAAGAATCATTTCATGGACCAAGATGTTTTAATAGCAGGATCCCTGACTAAAGAATAAGAGTTAAAATTGGAGCCAAGAATAATTACCCACGAAATTAGCTTGATGAAATGAAGGTAAGGAGATCCAATTCCTTGTCTTGATTTGAAGAATATGACTAGAAAAATAAAATGTCAAAATTGAATTTTTACCCAAGAACAAACAATTAATTTATTTGTCCTAAAGTAAAAAAATGTTAATTGAAAGGAAGAAAATTTCCAAGAACAAAAATTAATCTTTTTGCCTTAAGAATTCACTTGGAAAAAAATTCTTTAGAAAAGTTGAGAGAATTTTGTTTGAGAGAAGAAAGAAGAAGAAAAACAATTTTTCTAAAGAATTTTTTTTTAATTCTCCTCCAAAATTCCTTTTATTCCTCTCCAAAAAAACAGATTTTTTAATCAAAAATTAAATTGATTTAATTTCAATAAAACCAAAAAACTGAAGAAAATCAAAGGTTTGGAATTTTAAAAGTTTTACCATTGAATTCTAAAAAAAAAAATTGAAGAAAAATGAATTTTTGTTGCAAAAATCGTCAAAAACGACCAACAGGAAGGGGGAAGGACGCTCTGGGCGAGCGACGGGCGTCGCTCACATTGCTGTGCGCTGGCGCACAGCAATGTGAGTGACGAGCGTCCAGGGCTCGGGCGAGTGCGCTTCGCTTGCATTCCGGGACGCTGCCGCAGCCTGACATTTGCGATATTGTTTTTTTCAAATTTTCTATAAAACACAAAAAATTAAAAATCACTTTTTTTACCTCAAAAATAATTTTTAAAATATTTTAAAATACATTTTTATTTATTCCTAACAAATCAAAACGACAAGAAAATTATCATTTTCAACTTTCATTCTTTTTGCCTATAAATCGGCACACTTAATTTCATCATTGGGTAATCCTGATCAAGGCTACTCAGGACCCGGTGTCTATAGTTTCCTCCAATTTTGGGGAGGCTATTGCGTGGGTGCCTAGGTGAGCCAAAATTCAGGAAAGGGAAAGAAGCGCGTACTTGAGGCTGCCTCCTTCCAGCTGCTTCCTCGGGAACAGTGCTGTGATTTGAACTGTGAGTATCCTCTTGGATTGCACTGAGTTGCTGACAAGACTACAAAGTGCTAGGGACCATCCTAAGACGGTTATGCGCCGGGTCTGCTACAGACTTACAAAACGCGAGAAATGTCCTATTCAGAGGACTGCACCGAGTCTGCTACAGACTACTAAAAGTGCCGGAACCATCCGCAAATGACGAGGCATCGAGTCGCTGACAAGAATACAAAACGCAGGAAATGTCCTCTTCAGAGGACTGCACCGATTCTGCTACAGACTACTAAAAGTGCAGGGGTGTCATCCGCAGATGACGATGCGCCGAGTCGCTAATAAGACTACAAAAAGCGCAAGAGGAGAACTGCACCGAGTCGCTGACAAGACTACTAAACGTGCAGAGGTGTCATCCACAGATGACAATGCGCCGAGTCGCTGACAGGACTACAAAAAGTGTAAGAGGAGAAATGCACCAAGTCGTTGACAAGACTACTAAAAGTGCATAGCTGTTATCCGCAGATGACGATGCGCCGACTCGCTGACAAGACTACAAAAAGCGCAAGAGGAGAACTGCACCGAGTTGCTGACAAGACTACTAAAAGTGCAGAGGTGTCATCCGTAGATGACGATGCGCCGAGTCTCTGATAAGACTACAAAAAACGCAAGAGGAGAACTGCACCGAGTCGCTGACAAGACTACTAAAAGTACAGAGGAAAAGAGATTTATCTCTAAAGAGACCCTGGAGAAATGCCTCTTAAGAGGTCCGGGAGATTGCCTTTTAAGAGGTCTTGGAGATTTGCCGACGTAGATTCTATCTTGACTTGATCGTCTTGCTCAAATGAATGTTAATGTTGAACTGAAGTTGTCCTTGACTAGCTTTAATGTGTCTAGCCTTCATTTGGACTTTTCCTGCAAAGCTGTGTGCACAAGAATATATACAATAGATTATGCATGCAAGTGTATATGATATGAGATGTAAATGTTTGTATGCGTGTATGATATGAGATGTAAATGTTTGCAAAAATAGATCGACCCTATCCTAAGTGGTTAAGGGTCTGCTGAGGATATAGCTTGGCTGCTGCATCGTGCCTCCAAGAATCTAAAAGAGTGACATCTTGGCTTTAGGGACTCTGACCCCAAAACATTTTCTGAGAGAGACATCAAGTGTGCATCTTTGCCCCCCGGTCAATGATCATATGCCCAGGATCTGACTCATGCATTATCTGACTGAAGAATGATCATCCGAAGTAATGCCGCCTTATCACTCCTGGCATCAAACATCATTGCTTTAAAGGTAGTGTGTCCCTTATGGATTTTTACACACGCTTTTCTTCGTGAGAAATGCGTCCTTTTGCCTAATTTTTGCTTGGAATGGACCCAACCCAATCCAGCGGCTTTTATTTATTTTATTTTTATGTAGGGCAGACTGCCTGTTTCTAGGTTTTCACCCTGCCCTTTGGCTTAACTTTTGCTTAGAGAGCCAGTTACGGTTTTCATCTCTAACGGCCTTTCTTTTTTTTTTTTAAGATTTTTTTTTGAAGGAATTACAAGAGAAGGCTATTATCAGAACCTCTGCTAAGAGTGAATAGCACATATCCGCTTAGGCACCTTCTGACAAAATGATTTGACAATAGTCATTAGATGAATAAGTGATATATTTCTTTTTAAGGCAAAACTAAAAGAACAATGAAAATGTAAACTGTATTCTTTTATTCATTGCAAAACTGAGTACATTTCTATATGATTTCATCATACATGATCCTTATTTAACAAGAATTCAAAAGCACAAGACTACACCTAATCTCGGAATAGATCTTGTAAGCATCAAACTCCTGTTATCAATCGGCCCTCTCGGGTTTTCTCGATTGAATATTTTCTCTTGGCCCTTAATTTTTGCCTAGGATGCCTTTTTTTCGGTTTTCACCCTGACAGGGTGCTAAATTTTAGCAAGGCCTCCTTTTTTTTGATTTTTGACCTGCGGGGCATTTATTCTCTTCTTTTTATTTTCTAGTCTTTAGCCATGGAACCTTTTTAGTCTATCGACATTGACCGGGTCTTTAAACTCATTCCCATCGCCAAGATTGCTGCTCCTTTTGTTAGTAACTTTTTCAAAATGAACGGGCCTTCCCAGGCCGGCATGAATTTTTCCCGTATGTCTGGCACTCCCGGCCTCATCATCTTAAAGACCAAATCCCCTTCTTTCAATGGATGCCTTCGTACCTTCTTGCCAAAGGACCGAGCTAGTCTCTTCTGATAAACTTGATTGTGGTAATAGGCTCTCAACCTATCTTCATCCAATAGATTCAACTGCAACAATCGCTGTTGTGCCCATTCTGTCTCTGGAATCTCGGCTTCCATGACTACCCTTAAAGATTTCAGCTTAATTTCAACTGGTAAAACTGCTTCGATTCCGTATACCAAGGAGAATGGTGTTGCTCCTTGTAGACACCGGGTCCCGAGTAGCCTTGATTAGGATTACCCAATGATGAAATTAAATGTGCTGATTAAAGGCAAAAATAATGAAAGTTGGAAGTGATAATTTCCTTGTCGTTTTGATTTGTTAGGATTGAATAAAAATGTATTTTAAAAATATTTTAAATATGTTTTAAAAATTATTTTGGGATAAAAAGTTAGTTTTTAAATTATTGTGTTTTTATAGGAATTTTAAAAAAAAAAATTCTGCCTAAAGAAGCACGACTGTGCTTTGCGCTGCACAGCGTGAGCGCGCGCGAAAGCACAGCCGTGCTTGTCTCGAAAGCACAGCTGTGCTTTTCAGTGCAGTGCGCCCCATTTCGCCCTTTTTCTGTTTTTTTGTCATAATTTCTTCATTTTAAATGCTTTTTAACTCATTTTTTTTTGCATAATTTAATTCTAAAATCCTTCTATCTTCCAACTCTCCAAATTCAGTTTTTTTTGAGTTATGGGAATTAAATTAATTTAATTTTTTTTAATTAAAAAATCTGAATTTTGGGGGAAATAAAAAGGATTTAGGAGAGAGAATTAGGGGGGATTTTCTTTAGAAAACATTTTTTTTCTTCTTCTCTCTTCTCTCAACCAAATTCTCTCAATTTCTAAAGGAATTTCCAGCAATTTTTGAGACAAAAAATAACAATTTTTGTTCTTGAGAATTTTTCTTATTTTCAATTGACAACTTTTTACTTTAAGACAAATAAACTAATTGTTTGTTCTTGAGTAAAATTTATCTTTCAATATTTTATTTTTTCTTCTAATCATATTTTTTCAAATTAAGACAAGGAATTATATCATCTACCTTCATTTCTTCAAGATCAATTTTGAGGGTAAACATTTTTGGCTCAATTTCTTAGTTTGATTTTTAATTTCATTTTTTTATTTAATTAATTAACATGTAAATTCTTTTAGTTCTATCATTTTATTCTTCTTTTTATTTTTTTGCTTTTATTCAATTGATTATCATGTAAATTCTTTTAGGTCTATTATTTAATTGTTAATATTTTTACTTCTTATTTCTTTTTTTGGTTTAATTTGTTCATATCATTATTTCTTATTTTTATTTCTCATTTAATTGTTCATGTTCATATTATTGTCATTTTTTTAGTTCATATATATTATTAGTATCATCATTTAACATCATTAGTATTATTATTATTATCCTTGTTCTTGTTTATTTTTATTATTACTATTATTATTTATTTCTTATACATGCTGATTTTTATTATTACCTTTGTTTTTTATACATGTTGGATATTGTTGTTGTTATTTTATATTTTTACACATGCTGAATTTTATGTTTGCATTTTCTATTCATGTTTTTTTATGCATGTTGAATTCTATTATCATTATTTTATATTTTATATGCATGCTAAATTGTTAATTTGTTAAATTGCATATTTTTATTATGTCATTTTAATTTATTTGTCATACATGATGCTTTTTTATTTGCTTTATTTTTATAGTATGTTTAACTCATTTTTATTACTAACATGGCTTTTATTTGTTTCTTTTATTTCAACACTTATTTTTTATGTGTGAGTCTTTTCCATACCAAGTGGGAACCCATGAAGATTTGAAGATCCATTTTGATGTTGTCAATTTTTATTGTTTTCATTATTTTGTTTTCATTTGGGTTCATTTTATTATGTAATTTGTAATAATAAATTTATTTTTATGCACGTTAATTAAAAAATCACAAAAAGATTTATATTAATTAATTTGATTTTTTTCTAAATAAAAATGGGACCAATGTCCTAGCTTTTCCCCCAAAATAAATTGTCACTTTAAAATTATTTTCTTTAATTATGCATGAGAGGACCAATGTCCTTATTTTTAATAAATAACCCGATTTATGCATGAGTTGTATTTTATTTACAAATGGGGGTTGTATTCCGCCCCTAGTTTTATTGTAATTTATTTTGCTTTCATTTATTTTATTTACCATTTTATTTATATGTTTGATATGCGTTTAATTAAATTGCATTAAAAATTGAATGAGAAATGGGATGAAATACTAAATTCAAAACTTGATTATAAACTTAGCCAAGGTATGAATAAATGGGGAGTCCCGAACTTTCTCTGGTCTTTGAGCTCAACGATTACAATCCTAGGCTCTTGGGGGTAGAGGCTGAGATCTCCAAAATCTCTCTGGTTAGCCCAAGATGGATATGTATGCGCCGTCTTAGGCTCGATGTGGCTAAACATGCCATTCCAACTTACCCGGAAAGTAAAAAGGTCAAGCAAAAGCTCAGAAGACTTAGGCCGGAATGGGCTCAGAAGGTGAAAGAGGAAATCCATAAGCAGATTGAGGCTAAGTTTCTACTGGAGGTTAAAAACCCGATGTGGCTGGCTAATGTAGTTCCCATGGCTAAAAAGGATGGAAAAGTTCGAGTATGTGTGGACTATCGGGACCTGAACAAAGCCTGTCCGAAAGATGATTTTCCTCTCCCTACAATCAAATCCTTAACAAGATAGTGGATCCGATCAAGACAGCTTTCATCACCGAATGGGGTACTTTTGCTTATCAGGTCATGCCTTTTGGATTAAAGAATGCAGGAGCCACCTATCAGAGAATGGCCACTAGAGTTCTCAATGATTTGATCCACAAGGAAGTGGAGGTGTATGTTGACGACATGATGATCAAGTCAGCTACCCGAGAAGGTCACTTTGAGGCTTTAGAGAAGTTCTTTCAAAGGATCAATAAGTATGATCTGCGCCTCAATCCCAAGAAGTGCATTTTTGGAGTTACCTCAGGTAAGCTGCTGGGCCATGTGGTAAGCCAGAGAGGAATTGAAGTGGATCCTGATAAAGTCAGAGCCATTAAGGAGATGCCAGTGCCTCAGAAAGAGAAAGAAGTTAGAAGTTTCTTAGGAAAGCTTCAGTACATCAGTCGGTTTATTGCCAAATTGGCTTCGGTGTGTGAGCCCATCTTTAAGCTTCTCAGGAAGAATCAGCCGATGGCGTGGAATAATGATTGTCAATTGGCCTTTGACACTATTAAGGATTATCTCTTGAATCCACCAGTCTTAAAACCACCACAACGTGCCAAACCATTAATCTTGTATCTGGCAGTAGAAGACAATTCAGTGGGTGCCATGATGGCCCAGGAGGATGACTTTGGGGTAGAGTTTGCTGTTTACTATCTTAGTAAGAAATTCCTAACATATGAAGCCAAATATGTGGAAGTGGAAAAGATTTTCTTAGTAGTTGTTTAGGCTTCTAAGAAGTTGCGGCACTATTTTCATTCCTTCAGTGTACAAGCGGTTGCTAAGCATAACCCGCTTAGGTACCTTTAGGAAGCGCCCTCTTTGCTGGGAAAGATGGGAAGGTGGTTACTACTATTGCAGGAGTTCGATATCGAATACATCACCAGGAAAACCATTAAAGGAAGAGCTATAGCTGAGTTCTTGGCTGAGCATCCTATTGAGGGAGACCAATTCGAATACAATTTCCCAGATGAAGATGTCATGGCCATAGCAGTACAAGGGTGGTAATTGTTCTTTGATGGGGCAGTTAACAGTAAAGGGGCAGGAGCAGGGATCATTCTTACGACCCCGGATGGTGAAAAGCTTCCATTAGCCAAAAAGTTGAGGTACAAGGTGACCAATAATGAAGCAGAATATAAAGCTTGCATCTTCGGATTGGAAGCACTGCTGGCTCTGGGGGCAAAGACCATAGAAGTTTTCGGAGATTCTTCATTAATTCATCAGATTAGAGGGGAATGGTCAGTTAAGGAAGAAAGCCTGTTACCTTACGTAAAGCACTTGAGAATGTTGAGCAACCAGTTCGAGACTTGCACTTTTCACTTCACCCCCAGGGATGAAAATCAATTGGTGGATGCTCTAGCGACACTAGTGTCCATGTGGGATAATCCAACAGGGGTTACTATGAAACCCGTGCTAATCTCTAGCTCGGAAAAGCCTTGTTTTGAAGCTGAGCAGGTGATGGATGTTGGGGCCACTGATGGAAACCCTTGGTACTATGACATTCAGAATTATTTGGAACAGTCAGTTTTTCCAGAGGAAGCCACCGAGAACGACCAAAGGATGATTCGAAAGTTGTCCACTCAGTTCATCAGTGTAAATGGCACTTTGTATAAGAGACAAGTCGATGGTATCCAGTTAAGATGTTTGGCAGAGAAAGAAGCTGAAAAGGTTATGGAAGAGGTTCATACCGGAGTCTGCGGAGCTCACATGAATGGCTTAGCCTTAGCGAAGAAGATCATGCATCAAGGATTCTATTGGCTTACAATGGATACGGATTGTTCAAAATATGTGAAGCAATGCCAGTTATGCCAGCAATACGCGAATTTAAGGCATGTCCCAGTTTCAGAGCTACATAATTTGACATCTCCATGGCCATTTGCAGCTTGGGGGATAGATATCATAGGCGAGATACGTCCTACAATGTCTAATGGGCACAGGTTCATTATAGTCGCCATTGATTATTTCACTAAGTGGGTCGAAGATGAATCTTTCAAGAAGATTGATGTTAGGGATATGGCTAAGTTCATTGAGCGAAATGTGATATGCCGATATGGCCTCCCACGGCATATTGTATCTGATAATGGGGTGCAATTCTTAGCAGAAACTAAACAGATGCTTCAGAAGTACAGAATCCAGCATCACAAGTCTTCTCCTTACCGTCCTCAAGCTAACGGTGCGGTTGAAGCTGCAAACAAGAATGTGAAAAGAATTTTGGCCAAGATGGTTCAGAGCTATAAAGATTGGGCGAAAAAGCTACCTTTTACACTCTGGGGTTATAGAACCACAGTCAGAACCTCTACGGAGGCGACACCGTTCTCCCTGGTATACGGAACTGAAGCAGTTCTGCCGGTTGAAATTGAGCTGAAATCCTTAAGGGTAGTCATAGAAGCCGAGATTCTAGAGACAAAATGGGCACAACAGTGATTGTTGCAGTTGAATCTATTGGATGAAGATAGGTTGAGAGCCTATTATCACAATCAGGTTTATCAGAAGATACTAGCTCGGTCCTTTGGCAAGAAGGTACGAAAGCACCCATTGAAAGAAGAGGATTTGGTCTTTAAGATGATGAGGCCAGGAGTACCGGACATACGAGGAAAATTCAGACCAACCTGGGAAGGTCCGTTCATTGTGAAAAAGTTGCTAACAAAGGGAGCAACAATCTTGGCAGACAGCGATGGGAATGAGTTTAAAGACCCGGTCAATGTCGATAGACTAAAAAGGTTCCATGGCTAAAGACTGGAAAATAAAAAGAAGAGAATAAATGCCCCGCAGGTCAAAAATTGAAAAAAGGCGGCCTTGCTAAAATTGGGCGCCCTGTCAGGGTGAAAACCGAAAAAAAAAGGCATCCTGGGCAAAAATTAAGGGCTGAGAGAAAATGTTCAATCGAGAAAACCCGAGAGGGCTGATTGATAACAGAAGTTTGATGCTTACAAGATCTATTCTGAGATTAGGTGTGGTCTTGTGTTTTTGATTTCTGTTAAATGAAGATCATGTATAATGAAATCATATAGAAATGTACTCAATTTTGCAATGAATAAAGATTACAGTTTGCATTTTCATTGGCTTTTAGTTCTGCCTTAAAAATATATTATCTATTTATCTAATGACTGTCGCCTTTTTGATTTTGTCGGAAGGTGCCTAAGCAGATATGTGCTATTCATTCTTAGCGAAGATTTTGATAATAGCCTTATCTTGTAGTTCCTTCAAAAAAAAAAAAGCCGTTAGAGATGAAAACCGTAACTGGCTCTCTAAGCAAAAGTTAGGCCAAAGGGCAGGGTGAAAACCTGGAAATAGGCAGTCTGCCCTACAAAAAAAATATATAAATATAAAATAAACAAAAGCCGCTGGATTGGGTTGGGTCCATTCCAGGCAAAAATTAGGCAAAGGGTTGTGTGAAAATCCCCTAAGGGACGTATTTCCCGCAAAGAAAAGCTAGTGTGAAAATCCACAAGGGATGCACTCCCTTTAAAACAATGACGTTCAATGCCTGGAGCAATAGGGCGGCGTTACTTCAGATAATCCTATTTCAATCAGTTAACACACAACACAGAACATGAATCCCGGGTAAATGATCATTGACCAGGGGGGCAAAGGATATACACCGGACGTCTCTTTCAGAGAACTTGTCGACGATCCTCAGGATTCAGGGGGCATGGTAGAGCAGACAAGCTATAACTTCAGCAAACCTTGGACCACCTAGGGCACAATCTATACATTTTTGCAAGCATTTGCATTCCATATCATACACACGTGATTTCTTATATATTCCTATGCATACAATCTTGCAGGAGAAATCGGCGGGGAACACCAACAAAAGCCGAGTGACGACACCAGTCCAAGCATCTAAAGGACCACAGCTCAAAAATTCACAGCGGTTAGCACGATGGCGGCACTGCCCACAAGAGGTTAGCATGACCGCGGCACTACCAATTCACAGTGGTTAGCACGATGGCGGCACTACCCACAAGAGGTTAGCATGACCATGGCACTACCAATTCACAGCGGTTAGCACGATGGCGGCACTACCAATTCACAGCGGTTAGCACGATGGCGGCACTACCCACAAGAGGTTAGCATGACCACGGCACTACCAATTCACAGCGGTTAGCACGATGGCGGCACTACTCACAGAGGTTAGCATGACCACGGCACTACCAATTCACAGTGGTTAGCACGATGGCGGCACTACCCACAAGAGGTTGGCATGACCACGGCACTACCAATTCACAGCAGTTAGCACGATGGCAGCATTACCCAAAAGAGGTTAGCACGACCACGATGTCACCAGTTACAATCAAAAGACAGCCTGCCTATAACACGGCAACAACAATCATCATAACTCCGTCCAGCAGGAAGATCGCCGCTTCAGGTACGCGTTTCTTTCCTTTTCCTGAATTTTGGCTCACCTAGTCACCCACACACTAGCCTCCCCAAAATTGGGGGCAACTGTAGACACCGAGTCCTGAGTAGCCTTGATCAGGATTACCCAATGATGAAATTAAATGTGCCGATTAATAGGCAAAAAGAATGAAAGTTGGAAGTGATAATTTCCTTGTCGTTTTGATTTGATAGGAATGAATAAAAATGTAATTTAAAAATATTTTAAATATGTTTTAAAAATTATTTTGGGATAAAAAGTTAGTTTTTAAATTATTGTGTTTTTATAGGAATTTAAAAAAAAAAAATTCTGCCTAAAGAAGCACGACTGTGCTTCTTCGAGCACGGCTGTGCTTCTTTGAAAGCACAGCTGTGCTTTGCGCTGCACAACGTGAGCGCACGCGAAAGCACATCCGTGCTTTTCTCGAAAGCACAGCTGTACTTTTCAGTGCAGTGCACCGCATTTCGCCCTTTTTCCGTTTTTTGTCATAATTTCTTCATTTTAAATGCTTTTTAACTCATTTTTTTTTTGCCTAATTCAATTCTAAAATCCTTCTATCTTTCAACTCTCCAAATTCAGTTGTTTTTTTGAGTTATGGGAATTAAATTAATTTAATTTCTTTAATTAAAAAATTTGAATTTTGGGGGAAATAAAAAGGATTTTGGAGAGAGAATTCGGGGGGATTTTCTTTAGAAAACATTTTTTTTCTTCTTCTCTCTTCTCTCAACCAAATTCTCTCAATTTCTAAAGGAATTTACAACAATTCTCGAGACAAAAAATAACAATTTTTGTTCTTTGAGAATTTTTCTTATTTTCAATTGACAACTTTTTACTTTAAGACAAATAAACTAATTGTTTGTTCTTGAATAAAATTTATCTTTCAATATTTTATTTTTTCTTCTAATCATATTTTTTCAAATCAAGACAAGGAATTGGTTCATTTACCTTCATTTCTTCAAGATCAATTTTGAGGGTAAACATTCTTGGCTCAATTTCTTAGTTTGATTTTTAATTTCATTTTTTTATTTAATTAATTAACATGTAAATTATTTTAGTTCTATCATTTCATTCTTCTTTTTATTTTTTTTGCTTTTATTCAATTGATTATCATGTAAATTCTTTTAGATCTATTATTTAATTGTTCATATTTTTACTTCTTATTTCTTTTTTTTGGTTTAATTTGTTCATATCATTATTTCTTATTTTTATTTCTCATTTAATTGTTCATGTTCATATTATTGTCATTTTTTTAGTTCATATATATTATTAGTATCATCATTTAACATGTTTTATCATAATTGGCTTATTTTATTTTCATGTTATTCTTCTATTTTTAATTGGATTGTTCATCTTCTTTGATTATTATTATTATTATTATTGTTATTATGTTATTTGATTGTTCATATTCTATGGTATTAATATGTTATTATTATTATTGTAGTTATTACCATCATTAGTATTATTATTATTATTATCCTTGTTCTTGTTTATTTTTATTATTACTATTATTATTTATTTCTTATACATGCTGATTTTTATTATTACCTTTGTTTTTTATACATGTTGGATATTGTTGTTGTTATTTTATATTTTTACACATGCTGAATTTTATGTTTGCATTTTCTATTCATGTTTTTTTTATGCATGTTGAATTCTATTATCATTATTTTATATTTTATATGCATGTTAAATTGTTAATTTGTTAAATTGCATATTTTTATTATGTCATTTTAATTGGTTTGTCATACATGATGATTTTTTATTTGCTTTATTTTTATAGTATGTTTAACTCATTTTTATTACTAACATGGCTTTTATTTGTTTCTTTTATTTCAACACTTATTTTTTATGTGTGAGTCTTTTCCATACCAAGTGGGAACCCATGAAGATTTGAAGATCTATTTGGATGTTGTCAATTTTTATTGTTTTCATTATTTTGTTTTCATTTGGGTTCATTTTATTATGTAATTTGTAATAATAAATTTATTTTTATGCACGTTAATTAAAAAATCACAAAAATATTTATATTAATTAATTTGATTTTTTTCTAAATAAAAATGGGACCAATGTCCTAGCTTTTCCCCCAAAATAAATTATCACTTTAAAATTATTTTCTTTAATTATGCATGAGAGGACCAATGTCCTTATTTTTAATAAATAACCCGATTTATGCATGAGTTGTATTTTATTTACAAATGGGGGTTGTATTCCGCCCCTAGTTTTATTGTAATTTATTTTGCTTTCATTTATTTTATTTACCGTTTTATTTATATGTTTGATATGCGTTTAATTAAATTGCATTAAAAATTGAATGAGAAATGGGATGAAATACTAAATTCAAAACTTGATTATAAACTTAGCCAAGGTATGAATAAATGGGGAGTCCCGAACTTTCTCTGGTCTTTGGGCTCAACGATTACAATTCTAGGCTCTAAGGGGTAGAGGCTGAGATCTCCAAAATCTCTCTGGTTAGCCCAAGATAGATATGTATGCGCCGTCTTAGGCTCGATGAGGCTAGACGACCCTTCCCAATGTTCTATTGGGTGGCGACTCCAAGAAACCTCTTTGTTGCCCAAAATAGACGCAGCTTGTAAATACCTTACAAGTTTTTGTGAACCTCTCCCGATCGCCCTAAGGCGGGCTTTTAGGAGGCATTGAGATTCGGCGCGCGTCACACTCCTGTAGAGGTTCTGACTGTGGTTCTATAACCCTAGAGTGCAAAGGGTAGTTTTTCTGCCCAGTCTCTATAGCTCTGAACCATCTTGGCCAGTATTCTTTTCACATTCTTGTTTGCTACTTCAACCGCACTATTAGCTTGGGGATGGTAAGGAGAAGACTTGTGATGCTGGATTCCATACTTCTAAAGCATCTGTTTAGTTTCTGCTAAGAATTGTTCCCCATTATCAGATACAATATGGTGTGGGAGGCCATATTTGCATATCAAATTCCGCTCGATGAACTTAGCCATATCCCTAGCATCAATCTTCTTAAAAGATTTAGCTTCGACCTACTTGGTGAAATAATCAATGGCAACTATGATGAACATGTGCCCATTAGAAGCTGTAGGACGTATCTTGCCTATGATATCTATCCCTCAAGCTGCAAATGGCCATGGAGATGTCAAATTATGTAGCTCTGAAACTGGCACATGCCTCAAATTTGCGTATTGCTGGCATAACTGGCATTGCTTTACATATTTTGAACAATCCGTATCCATTGTGAGCCAATAGAATCCTTGGCTCATAATCTTCTTTGTTAAGGCTAAGCCATTCATGTGAGCTCCGCAGACTAAGGCATGAACCTCTTCCATAACCTTTTCAGCTTCTTTCTCCGCCAAACACCTTAACTGGATACCATCGGCTTGCTTTTTATACAAAGTGCCCTCTACACTGATGAATTGAGTGGACAAATTTCGAATCATCCTTTGGTCTTTCTCGGTGGCTTCCTCTGGAAAAACTGACCGTTCCAAATAATTCTAAATATCGTAGTTTCAAGGGTTTCTATCAGTGGCCCCAACATCCATCACCTGCTCAGCTTCAAAATAAGGCTTTTTCGAGCTAGAGATTAGCACGGGTTTCATAGTAACCCCTGTTGGATTATCCCAGATGGACACCAATGTCGCTAGAGCATCAGCCAATTGATTTTCATCCCTGGGGGTGAAGTGAAAGGTGCAAGTCTTGAATTGGCTACTCAACATTCTCAAATGCTTCACATAAGGCAACGGCCTCTCTTCCTTAACTGACCACTCCCCTCTGATTTGATGAATTACTAAGGAAGAGTCTCTGAAGACTTCTACGGTCTTTGCCCCCAGAGCCAGTAATGCTTCCAATCCAAAGATGCAAGCTTCATATTCTGCTTCATTATTGGTCGGCTTGTACCTCAACTTCTTAGCTAATGGTAGCTTTTCACCATCCGGGGTTGTAAGAATGATCACTGCTCCTGCCCCTTTATTGTTAACTGCCCCATCAAAGAACAATTGCCACCCTTGTACTGCTATGGCCGTGACATCTTCATCTGGGAAATTGTATTCGAACTGGTCTCCCTCAATAGGATGTTCAGCTAAGAACTCCGCTAGAGCTCTTCCTTTAATGGTTTTCCTGGTGATGTATTCGATATCAAACTCCTGCAACAGTAATAACCATCTTCCCATTTTTCCTAGTAGAGAGGGTGCTTCTTGAAGAGCGGGTTATGCTTGGCAACCGCTTGTACACTGAAGGAATGAAAGTAGTGCCGCAACTTCTTAGAAGCCCAAATAATTGCCAAGCAAATCTTTTCTACTTCAACATATTTGGCTTCATATGTTAGGAATTTCTTGCTAAGATAGTAAACAGCAAACTCCACCCCAAAGTCATCCTCCTGGGCCATTATGGCACCCACTGAATTGTCTTCTACTGCCAGATACAAGATTAATGGTTTGGCACGATGTGGTGGTCTTAAAACTGGTGGATTCAAGAGATAATCCTTAATGGTATTAAAGGATAATTGACAATCATTAATTGACAATCATTATTCCACACCACCGGCTGATTCTTCCTAAGAAGCTTGAAGATGGGCTCACACACTGAAGCCAGCTTGGCAATAAACTGGCTGATGTACTAAAACTTTCCCAGGAAACTTCTAACCTCTTTCTCTTTTTAAGGCACTGGCATCTCTTTGATGGCCTTGACCTTATCAGGATCCACTTCAATTCCTCTCTTGGTTACCACATGGCCTAACAGTTTACCCAAGGTAACTCCAAAAATGCACTTCTTGGGATTGAGGCACAGATCATACTTATTGATCCTTTGAAAGAACTTTTCCAAAGCCTCGAAGTGACCTTCTCTGGTAGCTAACTTGATCATCATGTCATCAACATACACCGCCACCTCCTTGTGGATCAAATCATTGAGAACTCTGGTGGCCATCCTCTGATAGGTCGCTCCTGCATTCTTTAGTCCAAAAGGCATGACCCGATAAGTAAATTATCCCATTCGGTAATGAAGGCTGTCTTAATCCGATCCACTATCTTGTTAAGAATTTGATTGTGCCCTGCGTACCCGTCGACGAAGCTGTACATCATGCAAGCAGCGGCACTATCTACCAGCACATCAATATGAGGCAGAGGAAAATCATCTTTCGGGCAGGCTTTGCTTAGGTCCCAATAGTCCACACATACTCGAACCTTTCCATCCTTTTTAGCCACAGGAACTACATTAGCCAGCCACGTTGGGTATTTAACCTCCAGTAAAAACTTAGCTTCAATCTGCTTATGGATATCTTCTTTCACCTTCTGAGCCCATTCTGGCCTAAGTCTTCTGAGCTTTTGCTTGACCGGTTTACTCTCTGGATAAGTTGGAATGGCATGTTCAGCTACATCTCGATCAATTCTCGGCATGTCCCCGTAGGTCCAGGCAAAGACTTTTTCATATTTTTTTAATATTCTCTCAAATTTTATCCTCTCCTCAGGAGTTATATCTGATGCTATTAAAATTTCCTTTGGATTCTCCAAAGTTTCAAGATTAAATGCAGTCGTGCTAGTTGAGTTAATGTCAAAGATGAATGCATCATGTTTATGATCATGAGAAATGAAATCATCAGAAACATTACACAAGTAAGCAAAGTTATTCATATCATTGATGTAGTCAGAAACATTAACATTGTCATTAAAAAGTTCTGGCATAAAAAGACTATCTAAACAACTACTGTCTTCATCTTCTGTCGACGCCGATGTTGTAGCCAACTGGGCTTTGACTTATTGGCTTAGTGGAGGCTTTTCAACTACCTCCGATAAAATCTTCAAAATTTCAATCTTCAAATCTGACTCTGCCATCTTTTCTTTTCCCTTTAACCTGGTAGCTAATAGCTTATCAGTGGCAATCTCCTCAGGCCCATCCCTGTCCCGGACACTGCACTGAGTCATGATCTCCTCATCCCAGAAGTTCTCTGTGAACTTGATAACTCCAACATCCTAGTCGAAGACATCATTGAAGATTTCAAACCCTGGAATAATCTTTCCATTTACCTATTGAGGCTCCTCTTCTCCAGTATAAGCACAGATCGAAGATGAGGGAACAAAACTCTCTGAAATATGGGGGATCTTCTCTGACACTTTCTTCCTGCCATGCTCTCCTTTATAGCCCAGACCCTTTCGATATTTCTGGCCTTGTGTTGTGATAGCAGACTGCAGCCCTTGTCAGTTTTTTCCCAAACCAGCACCTGGAAGGAAGTGCATCTTCTTCATTATGTTCATTACCTGAGGGCTACCTGCCAAGCCCTGCTCCTCTCCAATCATTGATATGTGAAAGCCACTAAATGGCTGGTTAGAAATCCCCAAAGCAGTCACTTGGTTTTTTCTCGCTACTTTGACAGTTACCACCTCTCCTTCATGAGGTATCTTTATCATCTGGTGTAGGGTAGATGGCACTCCTCCCAATTTATGGAACTATGGCCTTCCAAGCAGAGCTGAGAAATTTGCTAGGATAGGCAAGACCATAAATTCTGCTTCTATCTCAATGGGCCCAGTCTTGACTGGAGCTCTGAAAGTTCCCGATGCTTGTCTCCAAGAATTATCGTAGGCTGTAATAGTTAAATCAAACTTGCTCAGCATGCTTTTATTTAGCCCCAAAGCCTGAAGTGCCACTAGGGGGAAAACATTTATGGATGAGCCATCATCAACCATAATACAAGCGGTGTGCTTGTCATTAATTTGAGCCTTGATGTACAGCAGCCGATTGTGATTGCGGCCTTCAGCTGGCAAATCAGCATTAGAAAACATCAGTCTCTCCCTGATCCCCCCTTGACGAGATCTAGCAGCTCGTATGGAGAAATTGTGGTGGCTACGGTGGACTCACTCAATGCCTCAACTAACTTTTGTCTATGAGAAGGGAACTGCCTTAGAAGGTCCTAAATAGATATCTGAGCCGTGGTCTTTTTCAGCTGCTTTATTATGGAATTTTCTTCCGGCTCCTTCTCCACAGGTGCTTGCACTGAGTCCTGCTGCTTCTCAACTTCGAGGACCACTCTCCCAATTCTTGTTACAGCCCCAACTCTCTCCTCCTCCTCTGAATCCCATGGATCCGTGAACTCTCCATCTTTCTCCTCTTTATCTTCGTCTCCACTCTCACTAGTGGACCAACAGTCTATCGTCGCCATGGGAATCCCTTTTTCACTTGCCTCAGGGAGAGTGATAGCAACATATTCATTGCCATACAAATCCTGAAGGACATACCATTCGGGTAGGCTCGACCCAATCATAAAGACAGGCGGTGGCACAGCATTGAACTTGGACTTTTTCTTGCTCTCGCTCTTTTCAGGATCGGTGATCTGCTGACTATCGATTAGATCCTGAATCTGGTGCCTCAGCCGAAAGCAATTGTCTGTCAGATGCCCAGTATGTTGGTGAAAGGCACAGTATTCATTCTCTTTATGCCCCGGTTCCCCTTAAGTCCTAGCTGACTTAGGTGGCAGGGGTTGTAACTTCCCCTCCTTCATTAACCTCTTCAATCCCCGTGACAAAGGCCTACCTAAATTTGAGAAGTACCTTTGATTCACTCCTGTTACCGACACCTCAGCTGTCTTCCCACTTTTGTTACCACTGCTGGAACTAGCTAACTTGGTCGCACCTTGATTGTTGTAGCCCTTCTTGGCATAAGCCTCACTGCTTGCCCTTCTGGCCATATATTCTCCCTCTGCCTCTATAGCAATGTCCTTCAAGGACTCCCAATCTTTCAGCCCTTTTATTTTCAGTCCATCTCTCAGATATGGGCTAGCATTCCGAATGAATAATCAGATTTGATCAGGTGTATCGGGTTTGCGCTTTATCTCCATAACCCGGTTCCTCTACCGAGTGAGGTATTCATGGAAAGACTCCCCAGCCTTCTGCTGCAGCAGCTCTAGATCCTTCAATGTGACCTCCATCAGGGTACTGCAATCGTATTGCTTTAGGAACTCTTCAGTCAACAAGTCCCAATCTTCTTTGGACCTCCTGTCCAGCTCATGGTACCAGTTAATGGCAGCCCCTATAAGACTCAAGCAAAAGTACTCTATCTTCTGCTTCCTTGTTAAAGTTGTCCCCTTCATGACGAGTGAGTACTGCTTGATAAGTGCAGCAGGGTCAGAGGCACCATCAAATTTTGGAATATTAGGCATCTTGAAGTTCTGGGGGATCAGATCATCCCCATCTAGCTCACAATCCTCCGGGTTCATTCCCCTTCCTACCGTCATTATCCTTGTCATAGCCTCAAACTTCTCCTCCATCTTTCTCCATATTGCCTCTTCCAGCTTAGGCGACTTTCCCTTTGCCACCATCTGTTCCTCTTGCTCATCTTCCCAGAGGTCAACCTCAGACCTAGGGCCTTCTCTATACTCCACAGGTGCTGGTGCTCTTTGGTCAACTGCAGGTAGGTCAACTACAGTAGGGGGATCCTCCCTAATAGCCCCTTGTTCATCTGGCCCCCTAATAGGAGCAGCAGTAACTTGTTGCCTAGCTATGGTAGTGGCAAGGTTGCCCATCATTGCCATCATTCTGGCCTCAAACTCCTCCATTCTTCTTCCTACTTTCTCGGCAATCATTGCCCTGGTTGCATCAGACCCACTTGATTGGTTAGTCATACTTGTATCAGCTGATGATTCTGAAGAGAAAGTCTCACTACCCTCTAAAAGAGAATCTGAGCTCTGAAATGACACTAGCTCTTGTAATCCCAAGAGTGGAATCCTTCTCAACTGACCATCGGGACCCCTAAACCACCTGGGCAAATCTATGATGAGTGAAAAAATACATCTCGTTAGGATAATGCATGATTGAAATGCAATGCATGGTCGTGCTGATGCAGCATAGACAAATACATGCAAGCAGATAGATCCTTCCAACCTTATTGCCCCCACACACGAGGTAGCATAGTCTCTTTCCTAGGTGGGCTTTATCTAAGGGTTAACAGGGAACCCATCGGATGCGTATGGTGCATGGTGAAAAATCGGCAGCATAACATCTCTTATCTAATATACAGACATATGAGTGTTTGGCCATTATGTATTTGAACAATTCAATTAAATCAAGATGGACCCACCGGGGAATGAAAGCCTTTGATGAAAGATCATTTAATTTAACTGATCTTGTTCAATATGTAACGACCCACATAGCAAGCACGGTATTATGGTACATTTCACCTAGTGGAAGTATCTATTGCCAATACATAGTCTTTGGTCAAAGGTGATGATACTTTAGGGCTACCCAAGCATGGTCCCTGCCAATGGGTCTAGCTCATTATAAGCATAACAACCGATTGGGTCTCCATTTGATATACCATAAGGTACGAGGCTTGGGCTGGTGATTATCCTTAACACTTCCCCACATTCAGTGAACGTAGGGTCGTGCTTTGGGAATGTACAGGGGTTAAAATAGGGACCAAACTAGCATAATCTAAGGCTCTAGCATGGATGCAATGTAGTTTCAAAAAGGGATGAAATTTTTAAATTAAAATTCAATTGTAAATTTTAGCCAATGCACTTTCGAAGGGAAGTCTCTAGGTCCCCAGTGGAGTGGCCACTGTGACGCGCGCCGAACCCCATGGGCCCTGAAAGCCCGCCTTTAGGGCGATCGAGATGAGGTTCATAAAACTCGTAAGGAATTACAAGTGCGTCCATTTTGGGCAACAAGGAGGTTTCTTACAGTCGGCACCCAATAAAACATTGGGAAAGGTTGTCTAGCCTCAGTGAGCCTAAGACAACGCTGCTATGTCAATTTTGGGCAAGCCAGAGGGGTCTTGGAGGTCCCATCCTAATAGAACATAAGGATGGCCCTCTAGCCTCGTGGAGCCTAGGACTATGCAAGTTAAAGCCTTTTTACGGGACACAAGAGGTGTCTTGGAAGTTCCATTCCAATGGAACATTGAAATGGTCCTCTTGCCTCATTGAGCCCAAAGACCCGAGAAGGCTTGGGACTTCCCGTTTATTCATACCTTGGTTAAGTTTATAATTGAGTTTTGAATTTAGCGTTTCATCCCATTTCTCATTCAATTTTAATGCAATTTAATTAAAGCGCATGTCAATCACATAAAGAAAGCGATAAATAAAGTAAATAAAAGTGCATGAAAATAAATTACAACAAAACTAGGGGCGGAATACAACCCCTGTTTGTAAATAGAATACAAATCATACATAAATCGGGCTATTTTATTAAAGATGAGGACATTGGTCCTCTCATGCATAATTCAAGAAAATAATTTTAACGTGACAATTTATTTTGGATGAAAAAGCTAGGACATTGGTCCCATTTTTATTTAGAAAAATTCAAGTTAATTAATATAAATATTTTTGTGATTTTTTAATTAACGTGCATAAAAAAATAATTTATTACAAATTACATATTTGAAATAAAATAATGAAAGCAAAGTAATGAAAATAATAAAAAATTAACAAATCAACTCCCAAATGGATCTTCAAATCTTCATGGGCTCCCACTTGGTATGGAAAATACTCACATATAAAAATAAGTATTGAAAATAAAAAAAACAAATAAAAGTAATGTTAGTAAGAAAAATGAATTTAAAGATAACACTATAAAAATAGAGCAAATAAAAATGCATCATGTGTGACAAATCAATTAAAATTACATAATAAAATATGCAATTTACAAATTAATAAATTCAACATGCAGAAAAAAACACAAAATAGCGCTAATAAAATCTGACGTGCATAAAAGCATAAAATAATATCCAATGATGCATAATAAGTATAATACATATAAAATTCATCATGCATAAAACATATCAATGATATTGATAAAAGCCAACATGCATAAGCAAACATAAAATAATAACTATAAAACTCAACATGCAAAAAAACATAAGAAAATAAACATAAAATTCAGCATGTATAAAAACACAAAATAATAGCATTAACACCCAACAAGCATAAAAACCAAAGGTAATAATAAAAATCAGCATGCATAAGAAATATAAATAATAATATTAATAATAATAATGATACTAGTATCAAATATTAGCAATAAACAAGGATAATAAAAATAAAACTAGCAATTGCAACTATAATAATAACAATAATAAACACAATGAAATCAAAGAATATGAACAACCCAAGTTAAGCATGCAAGAATAAAATAACATATGGCAAACTAATAAAACATGTTATAATAATAATAATAATAATAATAATAATAATAATAATAATAATAATAATAATAATAATAATAATAATAATAATAATAATAATAATAATAATAATAATAATAATAATAATAATAATCAAGTGAAGATAATAGTTATAAAAAAATAATAACATGCATAATGACATGAACAATTAAATAAGAACATAAAAATAAGAAGAAACTAATAGAACTAATAAAATTTACATGATAAAAAGTCTAGAAGAATTTACAAAATAAAAAAAAATCTAAAAGAATTTACATGTTAAACCAATTAATTGGAAATAAAAATGAAATTAAAATTGGAGTCAAGAATAATTACCCTTAAAATTAGCTTGATGAATTGAAGGTAAGAAGATCCAATTCCTTGTCTTGATTTGAAGAATATGACTTGAAAAATAAAATGTCAAAAGTGAATTTTTACCCAAGAACAAACAATTAATTTATTTGTCCTAAAGTAAAAAAATGTTAATTGAAAGGAAGAAAATTTCCAAGAACAAAAATTAATCTTTTTGCCTTAAGAATTCACTTGGAAAAAAAAAATTCTTTAGAAAAGTTTAGAGAATTTTGTTTGAAAGAAGAAAAATAATTTTTCTAAAGAATTTTTTTTTTTAATTCTCCTCCAAAATTTCTTTTATTCCTCTCAAAAAAATAGATTTTTTAATCAAAAATTAAATTGATTTAATTTTAATAAAACCAGAAAACTAAAGAAAATCAAAGGTTTGGAATTTTAAAAGTTTTACCATTGAATTCTACTAAAAAAATTGAAGAAAAATGAATTTTTGGGGCAAAAATCGTAAAAAACGACCAACAGGAAGGGGGAAGGGCGCGCCGGGCGAGCGACTGGCATCGCTGCGCCCAGCGCATGCGCGGGGGACCCCAGGGCATTTCTCGCGTTGCTGCGCGCTGGCGCGCGCTCCGACTGCATGCCAGGGCGTTGTGGCGCGCGCCCAGCGCTGCCGCAGCCCGACATTTACGCGATTTGTATTTTCAAATTTTCTATAAAACACAAAAAATTAGAAACTCACTTTTTTTACCCCAAAAATAATTTTTAAAATATTTTTAAAATACATTTTTATTTATTTCTAATAAATCAAAACGACAAGGAAATTATCACTTCAAACTTTCATTCTTTTTGCCTATAAATCGGCACACTTAATTTCATCATTGGGTAATCCTAATCAAGGGTACTCGGGACCCGGTGTCTACAAATATGTATGTTGATCAGTTTGCCTTTGATGTGTAAATGATGCATGAATGTGAGATTTGAGATATTGAGCATGATTGTGTGTTATGTGATGACATGTAATTGAATTGCTATGAATGCTTTGTGGTGAGAATGAAGAACTAGCATGTGCAAAACAAAGAGCAAGCTTGAACCTTAGTTCAGGGAAAATCCTGTTTACGTCCTACCAGACCTCTGTGTATTTTTTTGATCATATCTGGAGTTTGATAACACCAATTTGAGTGTTTGCTATGCCATTTGAACCATAACTTCCATACCTTTAAAATTCTAAGAGAGACCATGAATTAATTCTGTCTCTAAGAGGCCTAAAATTGGCAATTAACGGACACGTTTCTAACTAGTCGGGTTAATTTGAATAGTTTGTAGTGTTTAATGCATATCTCTTCATTTAGTATTCCAAATGACCTGAATATTCTTCCATTGGAAACTACACATCTTAGGGAACAATTGTTAAGAAGGACACTTTGTCTGCAAATGCGGTCTAGAGGTTGGTTTTTGCGATGTAAATTTAGAGTGGAAAGCAGTCTTGTAAGGCACCAGAGGTGAGCTTCTGTCGCGAGAGCGACAGAGGTCGCGACCTCACGACAGAACAACTTATATAAAGCATTTTCTTCTTAATTTTGAGCCCATGGTTGGCATGGATCAATTCCCTATCTTTCCCTCAACTTATTATGCATGATTAGGGCTATTAAATGAATATAAAAGTTGTTATCATTGGGAAAAGCTTATGAGTATGATTAAGATTGGTAATTTAACTAATAAAGTAACAATATATAATTATACGAAGGATAGCAAATGGAATGACAAATATATGTGTGTAAGGATTATGTTAGGCTCAAATGATGTGTATATGCCTATGACAAAGATGATTATTGAACTTAATCAAGCATCCAATTGATTGACAAACAATGGGTCATATAAGAAATATAATGTGTACAATTGATGTGAATAGTTTGATGTGTTAAAGTCCATGTGGAAAAGAGAATGTGATGAGGGGTGACATATGTGTTATGAAGATTGATCAATGTGAAATTGATAACATGACTAAATAACTTAAGCCTGCGAGTCAAGTAGTGGATAGATAGGCATGCCTATAGGGTCAAAGTGCTGCAGCCCAATGCATTTAATGTGTCTGATTCCTTGGGAATCACAATACGATTACAATACATATAATCCTTGCTGGATTTTATTATATGTGAAATGATATTATTGTACCTTAGGATACCAATGCGTCAATGAGATTTCAATGCGATTATAGTACCTCGGTGGTACCAATGAGAAACCCGTTATCCGCGTCTTTGAATTGCAGGCAATTTAATAAATGGAAATGATAATAATACATTCATTATGTATGCTATATTCTGGAATTATGTGATTGTGTTGAATAATGCTCTATGCTTGTGGATGCTAAAGAATTATGCCATGTTTATCATGATACCTAAGAGTTATAATAACAAGCTAAGCATGATCTTTTACATGTAATGTATGATATTACTATTTGCATGTTATTTTGGTTGTTATGTTTATGTGTTCCCTACTAAGCATTATCGCTTAGCACGGGTTTACTCTAATCCGTGTAGGTACAGATGAGAGGTATTTGAAGGACGCTTCCATATAGCAACGGTCAACAATAGGAAGCTGCTAGTGTAGGTTTTGAGGATTTTTGTTATGGGAATTTTGTATAACTATGAAAATGTTTTTGTATAACTAATATGTATATAAGTATGTAAAGGCATGTAATAATATAATGACCAAGTAGGTCAACTTTTGGCTATATATGTATGCATAGTAAGAATATGACTACAGTGAAGGATCTATAGATAATTGGCATGAGATGCATGATGAGTGAATGTGCATGTGTTCTATGTGTGTAACGGTCATTCCTAACTAGATTAGCTGAGCTAGTCTGTCAGATGGGAATGGGTGTCACAGTAGGCTTAGGCTGGTGATTATCCCTAATAGTTCCCTACAATGAGTAAAAGTAGGGTCGTATTTCGGGAATGCACTGGGGTAAGATAGGGGACCAACTAACATAATTCTAAGGCTCTAAAATGCAATGCAAATTTTTCGAAAAGAGATAGAATTTTAAGTTTTAAAAACTCAATTATACATTTTAACTAAAACACTTTCAGAGCAAAGTCACAAGCAGTCCCCAATGGAGTCGCCACTGTGACGCGCGCTGAACCTAGCAAGGGCCTTCATTGAATCCACTTTTAGGATTCGAGGGATTGGTTTACGTCTTTTTGATCTTTGGGTGCTATGAGACATTTTGGACGCCTCCTTCCCATTAGAACATTGGGAAGGATCACTAGCCTCACGACCCCTTTAGGCACCTTTGAGGTATCATGAAGTTGCCACCCAATTTACAAGAAATTGGGAAAGGTCTCTAACCTCTTATTGGTCTAGACCAGAGATTGGTGTTTGGAACTTCACTCTTATTTATTCTTCGATGAATTATAAATGAGTTTTTAAACTCCCAAAATTCTACCTCTTATCTCACACGATTTATGCAAGTAAATTAAAAGCGCATTGCAAACACTTAAAGTACATAAATAAATAATTTGATAAAAGCTGTAAAGGAAAACGGTAAATGAAGCGATAACACATCAAGCACACAATTACAAGGGAACTTGGGGCGAAATACAACCCCATTGAAAGGAGATTAAAATTATAAATTGGGACGGAACACAATCCCAAAATTAAATGACAGTGCCCCAAAATTAATTACAAGGGACCCAAAAGGAAATACGTGAAAATAAATTTAAAACGAACAAACAAAATCAAACATGAGAAAAATATACATAAATCGGGACATTCGTTTATTTCAGGAACATTGGTTCCTTCGCGCTTATTTGAAGGTTTAGGAACATTGGTTCCTTCGCGTTTATTTAAAGAGGGTTCGAAGAGTTATTTGATTGTTGGATTTGAAAAGCAGGGATGAGTGATCCCATTTTTGCAGAAAACTAACACTTCATTTTATTTGTGATGTTTTTCATTCCTTGGTTAAAATAAGGGACATTGGTTCCAATTTTATTAGTAAAAATCTCAATTTGATTATATAAATATTTTTGTGACTTTTTATCTTACGTGTGCATAAATAAAACATTTATTTACAAACAAGCACAACAAAAAGAGAGGGCATAGAAAGATCTCACCAAACCGACGTGACCCTCCATGCATCGTGACCCATCCGGGGAGCCACGGGGACACTCACATAGTGCGACTCAAATTTAAATCTCAGACAGGAAAAATAACATAAAAAAAATATATTAGCAACCATTCTAATGAGTAAGCAAATAGAGACAGAATAAATGCATGATGTGTCACACCCCAAATCGGGTCTAGTCGGAATGTGCAAACTAAGTCGGATAAGTGAGGGTATTTTGGTAATGTGTGCGTGTGGATTTGAAGTATTAAGGACCTAATTGAATAAGTAATTAAAGTTCAAGTGAGGAAATAATGGTGTTAGTGAGTGGAGTGCAAGTTTACCAAGGATTTAAGTGGGATTTGGTAGGACCAAAAGAGAAAGTCAAAGGAAGGGAATTATTGGTCCAATAGGAGACTGCCATGTGTCTTGGTAGGTGGGCAATTAGTAGGAAAAGAAGAAAAAGAATGAGAGAGGGAGGAGCAGATCACGTTTTACGTTCTGCTCTCTCCTCTCCTCTTCCTTGTTCTTCTTCTTTTCTTTTCCTGTTGATCGCGCTCCTCTCCTTGGCTGTGTGTGAGCTGGTGTCTTGGTGGAGCTTGAGGATTGCTGAGGTAAGTTGGGGTTAGGGTTTCCTGCGTTTTGGATTTGCTCCTCCTTCTTCTTCTTCCTCTTCTGGTTTTGATTTGCTTTGGATTTGATTTAGGATTTTGAAAGAGTAACTTTGGGTTTTTGGTTTGTGCAAGCTTTGGTTGGCAAAAGAGAGCTTAAAGGCAAGGAAAGGATTCAATCTGTGATTTTGGATCTTCAATTCCAGGTTTGGGAGTTTGATTTCTACATTTGGGTTTTGGGTTGTCTCTGCCCTAATTCTTCTTGGATCCTGAATGTGTATTTGTGTGTGATTTCCAGAAATTTGAGTGTTGATATGAGTTTATGCATGATTTTGAATCAAAAGAACAGATTGGTACGTTTAGGGTTTATTGTAATTTTCTGGGTTATTGTGATTGGAATTTGCTTCTGTCAGGTGTGATCTAATCGCATTAAATGTGTTATATGTTGTATTGTGCTATTGTTTGTTGCCATGGAGGCATGCGATCCGAGGTAAGTGGATTTTGGAAAAATGTTTTTGAAGTTCTGGGCAAGATTTGCAGATGAATCTGTGTGTCCCAGTCCCGATCGAGCTACCATCTTCCGATCGGAAATGCCTTGAGTGCACCACGCTCGGCTACCGATCGAAAGGCGGGAAGTTTCGATCGGGATAGAGGATCAGATCCTGTCACGTGTCGTGACTCCCTGTCATGGCTCGTGACCCATTTCTTCCTCCCCGATCGGCTGTGGACGCTCGGTTGTTCACACAATAGGGCAGTCGACTGCCGATCGGCTGGGAAGGAGGGAGATCCGATCGACTGTGAAGGGGGAAGAGAGTATCGCTCAGACTGGGGAAACCAGTCACGAGTCGTGACTTCCAGTCATGACTCATGACTTGCCTAGAGCCCCAGTCACGAGTTGTGACATCCAATCACGACTCGTGACTGGAGAGAGACCCCAGTCACGTGTCGTGACTCCCTATCACGACTCGTGACTGGCCAAACGTCCTCAGCTGAGTCATGACCGGCCTTCTTCCTCCCTTGTGCATGTGATCTTTGGCCACTATCGCGATTGCGATAGTGAGCCTTTGTTCGGTCTATTTTCTGAATTGCCCTGTTTTATCTAAAATGAATTTCTTGTCTCCTCTGTGTGAATTTTTTTATCTTTTCAGCATGGAATATTCTTCTATCTGGACTATAATATGCTGTTATATGTATGATGCCTGGATTTTCTCATGATAAAAATATGCTATATTTTGGAACATAATCTAATTATTCTTTAAGTTATGAACTCAGCATGTATTGGTATTATGCTATGCCAAATTTATTTGAATACTATGGTTGATGTTTGAATGCATTATTATGCTTTAGCCTATGAACTCAATGTGTTATGCTTAAATGTAATTTGGATTATGCATGGTTTATGCTTAGTTATCCTCATCTACCGCATGATTAGGATTTTGTATTGATAATCATTGGCATAGTAGGGCTTCCATACCTGACTTTGATATGCTTTAGAATATTGGTTAATGTTAAAGTGTGTTAACTGTATTATATTATATGTTTTGCAATAGGAATGGTATGATATATGACCAACATTATGAACATATTTATATGTCTATTGTACTCTGGTTTATGCATGATAAAATATATATATATATATGCGTTGTGCGATTCGAAACATGAATTATTTTATGCATGACCTGCGAGAGTCAGTCTAGTGGATAGTTAGGCATGCCTAATAGAGTTCTTTAGCTGCAGCCCTTTAGACGTTTGGACCCTGATCAGGTCCCCTGTGTGGTTCCTCGCGAACCTTTAATGTGTTTGGATCTTGTTTAAGGTCCCCTCAGAAAATATTTTTGAATGTGAAAAATGATGTTGCTTTTCGATTCTTACCTGTAAGGTACGCTATGCGTTCGATTCGTGCCTATAAGGTACGCTATGCGTTTACTCGTTATCCACTATTTTTGAGTTAGCAGGTATTCTGTTTATTTTGTCTGATATGAACAAGAGAATGTGATATCCGAATGAGCACGATTTTGGACATGTGAATCAATTATGTATCCGAATGTGTTTATGAACCTCTGAATGGGTTGAGTGTGACTCAACATGTGAATTGGACATATTTATCTGTATATATATATATATATATATATATATATATATATATATGTATATCATATTGTGAATGTATTTGTATACCATCAGTTATGGATATAAGTGCTGGAATTAAGACGTGCATGACTGTGACCATGATCTTTCAAATGCTATGAGTATATTTTATTATGCTATGCTTATGGGAATGCGAATTCGACTAGTTAAGTTATAAGCATATGAAATAGTATGTATTTGAATGTGTTTTTGTGCTATTAACTATTAGGGTAGCATGTGAACTAGTATGCATAATAAGGCGAGCTGGACTATTGAGTCTTTACATATGTATTATTTGAGGTGCAATGCATGTGAATGGGTTTTCAGTCAATGTATGGGTATTTGGGTGTGTTAAGTGCATGTATAAATCTCATATGACTATGCACGGTAAGGTATTGATGTCTGATAGCTCGGTAAGTATATGCGTGCGAGATTGTATGTAGTTCTGCATGATAATACTCGTATTGTGCTTAGTACCCTATCTGCCTTAGTTTGTTTTCGATATGAGTATATGGTTATGGATGAGTACCCGAATGAATGCCTTTATTCTGCAAGCGTGATTATATATGTGATATGAATGTCCGCATATGCCATTTGCATGTGTTATGCCTTGGCGACCATTGTGAATGGCCGTCCATATTGCTTGTGTGTTCTCCCCACTAAGCGTTTATCGCTTAGCACGAGTTCTTTTCCCGTGCAGGTGGCAGGTTTAGTTCGAGTCGAGTATCTGCAGGGTCGGCCACATAGAAGCTAGCAGTTCGGTTATTTTGTTATCAGTTCCTGTAATTTGGATTATGTATTTCTATGGCTTTCGTATATGTATTCATATGTAAAGACGTGGATGTATTATTTTAATGATGTAACAAGTTATCCGTTAGTTGTATCTTTCGTTTTATGCTTCCGCTGAATGACTGTATGTATGCATGTGTGTATGCTTCCGCTTAGAGCTTGCGTGTGTGTGAGTATGCATGACCAGCTTTTGCCCTCAAGGTAAGTTAATTTTTTAATTACCCCATATTGGTGTATGCTTATGATGCATGAATGTATGTTTTGTGTTATATCTGTGTGGTGACACCCAGACTCATACGGCATCTCACTCCGATTCGGATGGGATCACCTACATACGGGTAGGGGGTGTTACATGATGTATCAATTTAATATACCAAATAATAACAATAATAATTGCAATAATAATAAATCATAATGATAATGCAGAAATAACAGTGATAATAATGTAAAAAATTAATAAAATGACAATAACATAAATGACATCAGCAATAATAATATAAATAATAT
This sequence comes from Excoecaria cochinchinensis, assembly GCA_947683425.1. Classification (NCBI taxonomy): domain Eukaryota; kingdom Viridiplantae; phylum Streptophyta; class Magnoliopsida; order Malpighiales; family Euphorbiaceae; genus Excoecaria; species Excoecaria cochinchinensis. The sequence goes on from CANTUQ010000013.1 coordinate 16,935,173, forward strand.
TAACAGTTAATGAAAATAATAACAATGACATGGATGACATCAATTAATACTAATGATAAACAAATCAAACAATAATGATAATAATAACAATAATAATGATAATAATAATGATAACAATAATAATAACAACAATAGTGGCAGAATAATAATAATAAAAATAATAATAATAACAAAAATAGTGGCAGAATAATAATAATAAACATAAACACAAACATAATAATAATAATAATAATAATAATAATAATAATAATAATAATAATAATAATAATAATAATAGTGGCGGAATAATAATAATAATAAACATAAACACAAACATAATAATAATAACAACAACAACAGCAACAACAACAACAATAATAATAATAATAGTGGCGGAATAATAATAATAATAAACATAAACACAAATATAATAATAATAATAATAATAATAATAATAATAATAATAATAATAATAATAATAATAATAATAAACATAAACACAAATATAATAATAATAATAATAATAATAATAATAATAATAATAATAATAATAATAATAATAAATACAAACATAATAGTAGTAATAATAATAGTAATTGTAAAATACTAACAGTAGCCAAAAGGAAAAAAAAACCAATAGTGAAATCATAATAGCAATAGTAATAATAAGAAGAAGAAAAGGAAGGAGATTGACGAGGACCATAATTATCGAGTTGAACCCACAAAAAATAAAATTAAAAACCACACAAAATTTTCAACAGTAGCAACAAAACTAAAAATACTAGGAATAAATGATAAACATGATAATAATAACAAAAATAACGAAATTAACAACAATACATGACAAACAAAATTAAATGAGAACGGGTTCAAAGTGTTTACCCTCAGAGATTGTAGATGTGAGAAAACGGTGTCTTAATCTATCCTCGTTATCGGATTTATGGTGATAAATATTTGAAAAAAATATAAATATTTGTGTTTTGTAACAAATTAAATCAAAGAAAATATTATGATGAAAATATTTTTGGTGGAAGCTTGAGCAAAGAAAATTGATTTTCCAAGCTCAAGATCATCCGGGAAACTAAAAATATTCTTGAAAAAAAGAACAAGAAAATTTAAGACTTGGAGATTTCTTGTGATTTTTGCATAGAAAATCCTGGCTGTTGTTCTTGGTTGAGAGAAAATGAGGTTTTTGTTTTTTCGAATAATAATGCCGCCCCTTGAAAATGAAACCCAGTTTTCCTTTTAATTTCTGCCTCGTCCAAAAATGGAAAAAGACAAAACCTATTTCATTTTTAGTTAATCGAAAAAGCATAAAAACATGAAAGAAAACGGAAAAATTGGACTGCAAATGTCCAAAAAATACAGGAAAACGCACGTGAAAGCGGCCGGGCGGGCAAAATGCCTGCGTGTGGAGGCAGGGGATGCGCGCTCGCATTAGCGCGTGCCCGCGGCGAAACGCGCCCCAAGTGGCTCGCACCTCGGCGAGATGCGCCCCACATAGCTGCGTCTCACCAAGCTGAGACGCGGCCACTTTAGGCCACTTTATAAGTGGCCATGTTAGGCCACTTTATAAGGATTGTTTTAATCTACATTATTATTATTTTTTTCTCATAAATCTCTTGTCTCTTTTTTTTTTGTTTTTTTTTTAAATCTTTTTTTCCTTTTTCTTTTTCTTAATATTAAATCCTCTTTTCTTTTTTTTTTCAATTAAATTAATTAACTAATTTAATTCTCTTTTTTTTTTAAAATATCAAAAATAATACTTCTTAATAATATTATTCTATTTAATTTTTTTATAATAATATTTTTTTTATATATTTATTTTTTTTAAAACAATAAAGGTCTCGACAAGAAAAACATCATTTTCGACACCTTTGCCTATGAGCCGGTATTATTTTTGTCATCGGGTAATCCTGATCTTGGACCGCCTCGGGACCTGATGTCTACACCAGTGTGTATGTGGATGAGGTGGTTCGACTGCATGGTGTGCCGTTGTTGATAGTGTCGGATCGGGATCCAAGGCTCACATCTAAGTTTTGGAAGGAATTGCAGAGAGCTTTGGGTTCTAAGTTGAATTTTAGCAAGGCATTTCATCCTCAGACAGATGGTCAGTCCGAGCGGGTTATCTAGATTTTAGAGGATATGCTCCGGGCTTGTGTTTTGGATTTTTCTGGCAGTTGGGATAAGTATGTGCGACTTATGGAGTTTGCCTACAACAACAGTTATCAGTCGAGCATTGGGATGTTACCGTTTGAAGCTTTGTATGGTCGACCATGTAGGACTCCGGTTTATTGGAGAGAATTAACAGAGCGATCTTTTATTAGGCCAAAGATGATAAGGGATACCGAAGAGAAGATCAAAGTTGTGCAACGGAATCTGAAGGTGGCTAAGGATAGGCAGAAATCCTATGCCAATTTAAAGAGAAAGGATATTTGGTTTGAGGTCGGGGATAAAGTTTTCCTTAAGGTTTCACCTTGGAGGAAAGTATTGCGGTTTGGCAAGAAAGGTAAACTTAGTCCTCGGTTCATTGGGCCTTTTGAGATTTTTGATCGAGTTGGTCCGGTAGCCTATAGGTTGGCTTTTTCCGATGAAGTTGGCTAAGATGCATGATGCTTTCCATGTATCCATGCTTTGTCAATATAGATCAGATCCGTTGCATATGTTGTCAGTTCAAGATGTTCGGATTCAGCCGGATTATTCTTATGATTAAGAGCTGAAGACTATTGTAGCTCGGGAAGTGAGACAGTTAAGAAGCAAGTAGGTCCCTCTGGTCAAGATTCTTTGGCAGCATCACGGAGTCGAGGAAGCGACTTGGGAACCAGAGGCGACGATGAGGATTCAATATCCACATTTGTTCAGCTCAGGTGAGAATTTCGAGGATGAAATTCTTGTTAGTAGGGGGGAGTTGTCACACCCCAATTCCCCCTAGTAGTTTGAGCCATGATTGCCATGTGTATGTGTGCATGTGTGAGTGTTTTGGCATGTGTTAAGGGTATTTTGGGCAAAATGCATGTTTTGTGGGCTTTAATAGAGTGTGAGTGCATATATGCTAGTAGGGTGTGTGTGTTGAGTTGTGCTAGTGTGTGCATGTTCATATAGTTGTAGTATGTGTATTATGAGGGTTGGTCTTATGTGTAGGATCATGTGTGTTTATTGGGTGTGAGTGGTCAAGTTCCACCAACCAAAGAGTGACATGTGGCTAGAAATTAGGAAAGGGGTAATAAAGAGAAGGAGAGAGAAATTAGAACAGCAATTACTGTCCCTTTCCCATTCCCTCTTCCTCTCTTTATCTCCTTCTTCCTCTCTTATCTTCATTTGTGTGCCCTAGCTTGGATGTAAGTGTTGGTGGTGGAAAGTGATCATCTCCTTAGCTTTGATTGGTAAGTCTTTCTTGAGTTTCATCATCTTCTTCTTCCTCTTCATCCTTTGTTCTTGATTTTGGTTAGATTGGGTTTTAATTTAGGTCTTGTGTTTGTATGATTTTTGGGTGTTTTCGGTTAGTTGAGCCTCCCCGTAATCCCAAGGGAAAGGAGAAGGCTAGTGGGAGTGATGCTCATTGATTTGGAGCATAGGATTTTGCAGGTTTGGGAATTTCTTGAATTTATACATTTTTGTGATATGGCATGTTGAATGATATTTCTGGAAATTTGATGTTTGATGAGGCATATTATAGTGTTAATGTTATGGGTATTCAATTGATTTGAGTTATAATGCATGGATGTTGAACTATTGAAGCCAATTTGAAGTTTGATAAGTTTTTAGGTTGAAATTTCTGGGTTTATGTTCTTGAGAAGCTGAATTTTGTTAATGCATGATTTTGATTGTGTTAATTATTGATTTATGTTGTGTTTTATGTTATATGTGATGGTGGAAGGCTTATTTTGAGGTAAGATGAAGTGTGGATTGAATTGTGTTTGAGTTTAGAAGTTTGGGTGTTTGGAAATGTGAATTTCTGCAAAAAAATTGCGTAAGAGCTGGAAATCCAGACCCTGCCGCAAGCACGACACTGTTGCGACAGAGCTCGGAGAAGTCAGCTCTGGCACGCGATCGAGCGAATTTGGGCTGCCAAGCCGACCACAGCGAGAGCTCACTGTCACGAGCGCGATGTATGTCTCAAGCGCGATAGGGCGTTCGACTGCCGAGCGGATTTGGCTGCCAAGCAGATAGTTTTGCCGAACGGCCGCAGCGGAGCTCACTGTGACGAGTGCGACAGAGAGCTCGGTTACCGAGCTGTTTGGGGTATTTCCCCATTGCGAGTGCGATAGCCCTTGTTGGCATCTCACTGTTGTGAGCGCGACATTGAGGTGAACTTCTGTCTCCGCGCGAGCGCGAAGACTGTTGTGATCGTGACCTGGAGCCAGTTCAGCCTCTGTCGTGAGCGCGATACCCTTGGCTTTGAAATTGAGTTTGCTTGTGTGATTTCTGATGTTTCTTTTCCGAACTTGTGATACTTTTAGAATTATACTTGGACTATTTTGTGAAGTATATGAATATAATTGGATGAATTATGCACGGATAATCTCGTCAATTATATAAATGTGATTTGATGGATTTTGCATTACCTGCAAGAGTCAGTCTAGTGGATAGTTAGGCATACCTGAAAGAGTCCTTTAGCTGCAGCCCTCTGTTATGTTGACTCTGATCAGGTCCCCATTTAGTTCCTCGCGAACTTCAATGTGTACGGATCTTGTTTAAGATCCCTTTTGTAAAATGTTTTAAAAAGAGAAAATATGACATTGTTTTTCGATTCGTACCCGTAAGGTACCGCCATGCATTTGATTCATACCCATAAGGTACCGCTATGCTTTCACTCGTTTTCCACTACTGTGAGTCAGCAGGTGTTGTGATTTGTTCTGATATGTTTATGAGAATGTGGATTTAAATGAATATGATTATAAGTATGTGAATCTGAATGACTCTATTTATGAGCATATGAATTAGTGGGCATATGAATATTATTATGAACCTTTGAATGGTTATGAATGTGATTTGTTTATGATTATATCTTAGGATATACAGCTTATGCCATTACATATGTGATTGCCTTGATGACCATTGTGAATGGTCGTCCATACTATTGTTGTTTGTTTCCCAACTAAGCGTTATCGCTTAGCACAGTGTTTCGTCCGTGCAGGTGCAGAAGGTGTATAGCTTTTGGGAGAGTCGCCGCCAGTCAAGCCAACACAGTGGGATTGTTGATAGGACTTAGCTTCTTTTTGTATTATGATTATTTTATAATAGTGATATCTCTTGTAATTAGTATTTTGTCAGCTTCCACTTTGTATCTCTAAAAGTTGTAATTATGTTGGTATCAGAACAATTATGTATTGAATATTATTATTCCATCAATGAATGATTAATTTGGTTTTAAAGTTTTAATTTCCGCTATTTATATGTATTTTATATTGTGAATGAATGTTTGTGTACCATCTGTTTGGTGTGACACCCCTTCTCATACGGGTTCTCACTCCCTCGCGGATGGAATTCCCTACGTATGGGAAGGGGGTGTTACAAGGTTTTTGTTAAAATTAATATTATTGTTAAGAGTATTGGTATAATTAATAATGACGTTGATAATAGAATTTAAAATGTTAAAGTATAGTGACAAAAAAGACAACAAAGGATATAAGAATGATAAATGATCAAAGTAAGTAATTAATGTTCAAAAGATATGATTACGGAAATAAGCTTGATTATGTATGCATATAGATTTGGTTATGGAAAATTTAGGATATGAATCAACCATTGGACATTTTTAATGCTAAGCAAGTAGGGTGTTACTGCACGCAAGTTATGGTAGATTTGAAGTGGCCGATGATATAATGACTACCGAAAGAAGTATTCAACAGTAAGGATAGAAGGATTGTCATGGCATGTATACGACCGCAGTAGATGAAAACAATGGCGTATGGTATAAGTATGTGAATTGTATATTAGTGTACTATAACACCCCTTACACGCACGTAGTAAACCATATCATGATCTGGTGGTTCACGACGACGGTCAGGGCATTACCGACACAAACATGTAAATCTTATAAACTTTTAAGCTGAAATTTGAGTTATAAAATTTCTTTCATTTCCAAAAACACATTATAGTTAATTATAAATTCATTACACAATCACATTATAAAGTATACTTCTTCAGAATTCACTATAGATAGATCATTTACATAACCAATATCGCTTTTAAAAAATTTATAATTTAAATTTACAAATCTTGCATACATTCTTAAGACTATACAAATCCTACCCTAAAATTTCTTCACAATCTTGCATTGGCCTGGACTGCTGCGGGAAGACTCTCGAAAGATCCGATCAATAGTACCTACACGGATTAAAAGAAAATCCGTGCTAAGCATAAAGCTTAGTAGGAAACACATAAATATGGAAGACCACTAAGAATGGCCTTAGATGAATTCAAAGAAAAGCATAATATAGAAAATATAATCATATCAATTATAACAAATTAGATATTTTCAAGGAGGTCATCAAAATAACCACTTACTTTGCATATTAACGTTAACAGATCACTTATACATTAACACACTTTTTCACATCTTATACATGTCACTTTGTTCAATTATTCACATTTATTCCAGTTTCCAAAATTCATTTCATACATCTTGCTTAACAGAGGCCTTGCCGTATAATTTTCCAATCAATGGAGTATTTAGATCACACATACAAAATTATGTAGAGGTGTTATCATATTTTTATACAAAGATCCACACAGAACCAAAAAACATACGAGTGCTCAAAACACTAACTCATGCCACACATAGGTCACAGTAGACAATGTGATCACATTCTTATTAATTGCTTAATCTCATACTTGCGTACAAGTCATCACATATATTTATCAATTCACAACTTATTATTCGAATCACATACTCTTTTTCATTTACTGCCCGCTAAGTCAAAGGGGTGGATAACAAGCACATAGATTCAAGACAGAAGGATCGCGAAAATCCGATACAGAAGGATCACGAGGATCCGGTCAGGGACCCAATTAGGGTCCAAATCACAGAAGCTACAGCAAATCAAACTCCATAGGCATGCCTATTTATCCACGACTCGACTATCGCAGGCTACATTATTTGTCCAATTTATTGTTCAATTAACCGCATAATATAGCATGGTAATTTCAATAAGCAACATCATATCATTACTAACTTACTTACTCATGCAATACAATACCTTACAGTTGTTCATACCTTTAATTACAATCATATCTTAGTTTTAATACATGCTTAAAATTCATTTCAACTATAGCTTACATGGTATAGCATATCCTGGTTTACACAATATGTCATATGTAAATCACAAGTCAAAACTCATGTCCAAAAGCTCAAACAACATACGTTTATAAAGTAGAAAAGAGTCGCGCTCGCGACCTTAATCGCAACCGCGATAGACAACTAGATGGCCTCTGTCGTGCTCGCGACACCAGTCTCACTCGCGATAGAGCCATGCATCACACACTGACAACGCCATTCAAATCCCAATGACAGCTACCCTTGATCACGCTCATGTCCATTCTCAATTACATACAACTTCACATAAAAATTATTTATTCTTATAATGCTCATAAATAATTTCACAAACATTACTTCCCCAAATTCATACCTTAAATTCCAGAACTCCAACACACACATCTCAGACTATTCAATCTATTAGGAATTATTCATTATCTAGACAAGCATATAAAAACCATTCGAGACACGAAAGATTCATTTCATTTTCAATTTATGACACACCTAAAAAAAATCATTTACTTCAAACTTAACATAATCTACAAATTATAGAATTTCACTTCAAATCTCCTAACAGAATTCGCATTATGTCAATATTGAACGAATTCGAAAGTGTTCGACTCATTAAATTTTTAAGTACCTTAGTCAATATTCTTATTTATAACCTTATTCTCTTGTATTCCTAAGTGATATCCATCTATTTACCCTTTTAAAAACTCTAAACATGCGATGAATATGTCTCATAAAGTTCCGATGAAGTTCAGGTGTATTTCGGAAGGGAAAACATAACAAAATATACAAACTAGAAGAGGGTAAACGTAGGAAAGGGTTCCTACCAACCAAAAGGTTCAAAATAAGAAAAAACAACACTTGTCCAGTAGGTTCTACCGTGCTCGCGACCCTGGTTGCGCTCGCGACAGAAGCCCCCTTCAGGTTTCTCATGAGCATAGATCACAAGACTGCTTTCCAATTCAAACTTCAACCGCCTAAACTGACCTCTAAAACTCATTTTTAGGCCAAGTATCCTCTTACAAAATGATCCTTAGGATGATGGCTTTCATATATAACAATTTTCAAGTCATTTGGACACCTAAATAATCAGATATGATCAAAACAACCTATATTGCTCCCCGAAACCCGGCCAGAGAAGATACCTCTTCTTCATGACCACTTTTGGGACACTTAGAGCTACAATTAGCTCAATCTTATTTCTAAGACATTTGTTGGAATATATCTTAACTTTCAAACGGTACTAGTATCATACCATTTGCAGTTCTAAAACTCCAAATACAACCTAATAACCGAAAAGTGGTCAGGTGTGTTCTAACACAATTTTTCACCCAAAATCCTATTCACATGCACAATTTAACAATTTAAACCAACACTCGCTACCATCATCATATATCATTATCAACACATTCTAGTAACTTATATAACACATGAATATATTCAAACTCATATATAAATAAAGAGTTTCTAAACCTCTTTTCCTTTGCTCCCTAATTGCTTAAATGACTGCACAACCCCTTTATTTTCTTTACTCCTTCTCTAACTTCTCTTGTTCCCTCCAAACAAAACAACCAAAATTAAGAGTTACACATACCTCTACTTGTCTTTAAGGAGAAGAGGAGAGGAAGAGGGAAAAGAGTCAACCAGTTACCTTTCCCATCCAAATCTTCCATCCAAAACTTGAAGCTTGGACAAATCCACCTTGGACTTGAATTAAGGGAATTGGCGTGAGGAAGGAGGAGGAGAGGCTCTCTCTCTCTTTTCTTCCCTCATTTACCTGGCCAAGAATGGCCTAAAGGCAGTCAAAAGGAGTTAAACAAGCCATAAATCCAATCTTATCCCCAAATGCCACATGTCACAACTTTATTAGTCCTATAAAGATTTTTTTGTGCCAAACTTATCTTTTAATCTCTTATCTTACTTCGTTTCCATCAATTGGCTTTAAAATTTTCTATTTCATACATTGGCCCACATAATTAACTAATTCCTTCAATTTAATCCATAATTATAAAATGACCAAAATACCCTTACCCTTTACAATTAAAACCGGTCACGTCCTTTATTACAATTAATCACTTCCATCATCCAATTACACATTTTTAATCACCAAAATAATTATTTTCATGTCATTTAAGGCACGATGATATAACTGTTCAATTTACCGAAACTTGCCGAAACTTTCGAATTAATGATGGTTGTGTCCTTTTAACACTTCCGTCCCTATCTTAACCACATTCGGTTTCCGTTACACCCTAAACTTATCCTAATCCGACTAGGGTGTATTCGGGGTGTTACAAATCTATCCTCCTTAAAAGAGTTTCGTCCTCGAAATTCACTTATATCCGATTTCTGAATATCAAAATCTTTATCACTAACATTCACGCACACTAACATTATACTATCATATAATATTTACACTTCTCACATAAATCCATCTTATTACTTCCTGTCATATAGTATAATTTATAAAGCTTTTCAATGTTTACTTAAACTTCTGATTTTTCCTTGTTCCTAATTGTTATTATCTAGAAACAATAGTAACCTGCTTGGGAATCATCGACGTTGCTATCCAAATAGCAAGTTGTCTCACTAATATCAGTATCAACTGTTATTGTCACAATATGCCACTTTTCATGGTCATCATACAGTCCAAATCATTCTTATTAGTATCATTATATATATTAGAAAATCCTTCTTACAGAATAAGCATCTCCAAAATTTTGAGTTATAGATCGTTTGCATTCTATCACTATCGTGTCCCAAATGTCATTCTCAATCCACCCTATCAAATCATATGAACATATAACCCTTTCCATCGAATTATTCCTTACTCAATTTCAATACAATCATGACATACACATATTCCCAATATTCAATTCATCATATATCTTTATATATACCTTCATCCGATGATTATTATGTTAATCTTTTCACTTGACTCCTTCCTCATAAAACATCTCGTCTTTTAAATACAAAATCGTTCACATATTCACTAAACTCTTCTCTTGATCAAAATAACTATAACAGTTCCCTCCTAAATTACCAGTATCACTAGCCATAATTTGTTTATTACTTCTGAAATATCACATAGATTTTATAGTATTTATTATTTGACTAATTTATACAAAAGTTCACAATTTTATTCACTCTTATAAGCACTTTCAAATCTATAACTAAATAGTCAATTTAATCAGATACAGTTCCATTCCTTTCCACAATATGTTGAAACCTTACCACATTCTATACCTTAATTCATTGACAAAGAAGGGTCAAACCTATAAATTCTATAAACACGAATTTCTTATTCCTACTTATACGCTTTCGGTGATCCTCTTCTCTTTTTTTTTTCAATTTCTAGCTTGAATCCTTAATTCCCTGTTATCCTTACTAAACTTTGTTACACTTTATGTATATTCTGTCAGCTTCCTATCACTTGAGGCAAATGTACATGTCTGATGTTCATTCAGAAGGAATAACAGAGGTAAATATAATGGATGCTGAATGATTTATGTATGCAGAATGATGCAATGTATTAATGCAGTTCAGATAATGGCAATGCAAGTTGCCTAACCCCCATTATGTATCACATTCAAATAATTGCTCTCATCAGTAAAGTAACTGACAGGTGTACAAAGTGTCACAATCCTCGAAATACTTCCAATTATAGTAAATCCAGCATTGTCTAATCCTTTATTCCATATTTCCCCTTAGGGAAAACTTATACATAACTTATATTGTACTACACACAATCTCTAACTAGAATCTCTATAGCTACATCTAATATCTTAATAGCAGGAAACGGATTCATAATAGACTGATCACAACTTATCACATATAACACTTAACTGTCTCATTGCTGATATCATCAACATCTATTCATTCCTACTGCAATACTTATACAAAAATTAAGACCTCCGCATTGGCCAACGCAAAAACTATACAGACTGAACCCTAAACTCTAGTCGTCCAGAATCGACTAAACCTATGCTCTGATACCACTAAATGTAACACCCCTTACCCGTATGTAGTAAACCATACCATGATCTGGTGGTTCATGACGACGGTCAGGGCATTATCGACACAAACTTGTAAATCTTATAAACTTTTAAGCTGAAATATGAGTTATAAAATTTCTTTCATTTTCAAAAACACATTATAGTTAACTATCAATTCATTACACAATCACATTATAAAGTACACTTCTTAAAAATTCACTATAGATAGATCATTTACATAACCAATATCGCTTTTACAAATTTATAATTTAAATTTACAAATCTTGCATACATTCTTAAGACTATACAAATCCTACCCTAAAATTTCTTCACAATCTTGCATTGGCCTGGATTGCTGCTGGAAGACTCTCAAAAGATCCGATCAATAGTACCTATATGGATTAAAAGAAAATCCGTGCTAAGCATAAAGCTTAGTGGAAAACACATAAATATGGACAACCACTAAGAATGGTTGTCAGATGAATTCAAAGAAAAGCATAATATAGAAAATATAATCATATCAATTATAACAAATTAGATATATTCAAGGAGGTCATCAAAATAACCACTTCGTATATTAACCTTAACAGATCACTTATACATTAACACACTTTTTCACATCTTATACATGTCACTTTGTTGAATTATTCACATTCATTCCAGTTTCCAAAATGCATTTCATACATCTGGCTTAACAGAGGCCTTACCATATAATTTTCCAATCAATGGAGTATTTAAATAACACATAAAAAATTATGTAGAGGTGTTATCATATTTTTATACAAAGATCCATACGGAACCCAAAAACATACGAGTGCTCAAAACACTAACTCATGCCACACATAGGTCACAGTAGACAATGTGATCACATTCTTATTAATTGCTTAATCTCATACTTGCATACAAGTCATCACATATATTTATCAATTCACAACTTATTATTCGAATCACATACTCTTTTTCATTTACTGCCCGCAAAGTCAAGGGGGTGGATAACGAGTAACACATAGATTCAAGAAAGAAGGATCGCGAGGATCCGATACAGAAGGATCACGAGGATCCATTCGGGGACCTGATCAGGGTCTAAATTACAGAAGTTGCAGCAAATCAAACTCCATAGGCATGCCTATCTATCCACGACTCGACTATCGCAGGCTACATTATTTGTCCAATTAACCGCATAATATAGCATGGTAATTTCAATAAGTAACATCATATCATTACTAACTTACTTACTCATGCAATACAATACCTTACAGTTGTTCATACCTTTAATTACAATCATATCTTAATTTTAATACATGCTTAAAATTCATTTCAACTATAACTTACATGGTATAGCATATCCTGGTTTACACAATATGTCATACGTAAATCACAAGTCAAAACCCATGTCCAAAAGCTCAAACAACATACATTTATAGGTAGGAAAGAGTCCCGCTCGTGACAGACAACTAGATGGCCTCTGTCGCGTTCGCGATAGAGCCATGCATCACACTCCGACAACGCCATTCAAATCCCAATGGCAGCTACCCTTGATCACACTCATGTCCATTCTCAATTACATACAACTTCACATAAAAGTAATTTATTCTTTTAATGCTCATAAATAATTTCACAAACATTACTTCCCCAAATTCATACCTTAAATTCCAGAACTCCAACACACACATCTGAGACTATTCAATCTATTAGGAATTATTCATTATCTAGACAATCATATAAAAACCATTCGAGACACGAAAGATTCATTTCATTTTCAATTTATGACACACGTAGAAAAAATCATTTACTTCAAACTTAACATCATCTACAAATTATAGAATTTCACTTCAAATCTCCTAACAGAATTCACATTATGTCAATATTAAACGAATTCGAAAGTGTTCGACTCATTAAATTGTTAAGTACCTTAGTCAATATTCTTCTTTATAACCTTAGTCTCTTGTATTCCTAAGTGATACTTGTATTCCTAAGTGATAGCCATCTATTTACCCTTTTACAAACTCTAAACATGTGATGAATATGTCTCATAAAGTTCCGATGAAGTTCAGGTGTATTTTGGAAGGGAAAATATAACAAAATATACAAAATAGAAAAGGGTAAAGGTAGGCAAGGGTTCCTACCAACAAAAAGGTTCAAAATAAGAAAAAAAAAAAACTTGTCAAGCAGGTTCTGTTGCGCTTGCGACAGAAGCCCTCTTCAGGTTTCTCATGAAAACAGATCACAAGACTGCTTTCCACTACAAGCTTCAACCGCTTAAACCTCCCTCTAAGCCTCATTTTTAGGCCCATTGTCCTCTTAAAAAATGATCCTTAGGATGATATCTTTCACATAGAACAATTTTCAGGTTATTTGGACGCCTAAATAATCAAATATGATCAAAATAACCTATACTGCTCCCCGAAACTCGGCCAGAGAAGATACCTCTTCTTCATGACCACTTTTGGGACACTTAGCTAAAATTATCTCAAGCTTATTTCTAAGACATTTGTAGGAATATGTCTTAACTTTCAAACGGTACTGGTCTCATACCATTTGGAGTTTTAAAACTCCAAATACATCCTAATAACTGAAATGTGGTCAGGTGTGTTCTAACACAAATTTTCACCCAAAATCATATTCACATGCACAATTTAACAATTTAAACCAACACTCACTACCATCATCATATATCATCATCAACACATTCAAGTAACTTATATAACACATGAATATATTCAAACTCATATATAAATAAAGAGTTTCCAAACCTCTTTTCCTTTGCTCCCTAATCGCTCAAATGACTGCACAACCCCTTTATTTTCTTTACTCCTTCTGTAACTTCTCTTATTCCCTCCAAAAAAAAAAACAACCAAAATTCAGAGTTACACATAACTATACTTGTCTTTAAGGAGAAGAGGAGAGGAAGAGGGAAAAGAGTCAACCACTTACCTTTCCCATCCAAATTTTCCATCGAAAACTTGAAGCTTGGACAGATCCACCTTGGACTTGAATTAAGGGAATTGGCATGAGGAAGGAGGAGGAGAGGCTCTCTCTCTCTTTTTCCTTCATTTACCCGGCCAAGAATGGCCTAAAGGCAGTCAAAAGGATTTAAACAAGCCATAAATCCAATCTTATCCCCAAATGCCACATGTCACAACTTTATTGGTCCCATAAAGATTTTTTTTATGCCAAATTTATCTTTTAATCTCTTATCTTACTTCCTTTCCCTCAATTGGCATTAAAATTTTCTATTTGATACATTGGCCCACATAATTAACTAATTCCTTCAATTTAATCCGTAATTATAAAATGACAAAAATACCCTTACCCTTTACAATTAAAATCGGTCACGTCCTTTATTACAATTAATCACTTTCATCATCCAATTACACATTTTTAATCACCAAAATAATTCTTTTCATGTCATTTAAGGCACGACGATATAACTGTCCAATTTACTGAAACTAGCCGAAACTTTTGAATTAATGACGGTTGTGTCCTTTTAACACTTTCGTCCCTATCTTAACCGCATTCGATTTCCGTTACACCCTAAACTTATCCTAATCTGACTAAGGTGTATTCGGGGTGTTACATGTACTGTTAAGTTTGTATATGTATGTTGTGATTGTTGTTGTAGAAAAAGATAAATTCTACTGAATCTAATGAGTGCATTACAATGTATTTTAGTGCAGTGTTATGACATTCGAAATCCGCACTACTTACAGGAATAGGGTGCTATAGTTTTATTAGTATCAGAGAAAGGTTTTAGGCGGTCCTCAGATTGGAGATAGTGTAATGAGGACAAAGTGATACGTATACATGCCATGAATAGGTGTTGATAATAGAAGCGAGTAAAGGTATCGAAGGAGATATAAGGATGGTATAGGTTTATAGAATTTTAAAAGAATGTAAAGTATAATGGCTGATGTAATTTTTATTAGTGGGGGAGAGTTATAATGGCCCGAATGCTAGCCTAGTAGTATTCAGTGAACTTTGTAGAGTCTATAGTGTAATTCCGTCATGAGATGTCGGTATTAGTACCTTTAACTTCGGTAGAGTTAAAGAGTTAAGCATGCTCGAGGCATGGTAATCCTAGATAGGTGACCTCGGGGGTAGTCATACAACTGAGAATGACAGTAGCTACTGGAAAGTTTTTATTTGGTAAAATTGATTTTAGATTGTCAAGAGTCTAGTGGTAAAATTTGGAGTGGAAATGAGGTCATTTGGGTCTCCGAAGGTTAAGTTGAAGTTTGCCTCTTGTTCAGTTCAATAGTAACCGGGGTTGACTAAACTTTGACTTAATATTTAAAAATAGTAAATGAAGTCTAAGTTATGTATTGTGGGTTGTGTAATGGTTTAAAATAAATTTTAGTAATTTTTGACAGTAATAGATTAGCGAATTACGGCAAAACCGAATAATGTTGAATTGGACCGATTTAAGTGAACGGGGCCCCAAATGAACTCCGATTGAGCTAAAATTTTGTAGGGAGGTTATTTTTCATATTATAAGAATGATGGAATTGGTTGGGAGTGAAAATAAGTTAAATAACTTATAGTTACCATGGAACAGTGAATTTTGGCTTAGAAACCAAAATTTTGGTTCAAACCGGTTTGACCACTATGCTTGGACCGGTTCGGTTAAAATTTAGCCTATATAAACCCCTTAAGACCATATTTCTCTAGATAAATCCCTAGATAAATTGCCTCTCTTCTTCCTCCCTAGGCTGAATTAAATTCTTCATCTTTTTCTCCATTTTCTTCCATTCTCTCTTCATCTCTCCTCAAATCTAAGCCTCCTAAGCAAAGATCAACTCCTCTATAACATGGTGATGGTTATTGGAATCCATTTGGTGGGTTAGAAGTGGGAAAAGGCAAGTGATAAAGGTTATGTCTCAAAAATGAGGTAAGTGATTTAGGGTTCTATAATTTTATTTAAAGGTTCAAATGGGTACTTTAGGATGTGTAGAGTATGTTTATGTAATTATATTGCAGAAAGAAAGCAAGATTTTGAGTAGATCTTGATGAACATATTCTGCTAGCTTAGGTTTTCAAAGAGAAAGAAGTTATTTCATGGGTTAAAGGCTATGCAAAGGAAGTTTAAGGAGTGGAGATCAAGGAAATAAGGTTAGTGGATATAATATCCTCCTCTTTCCATTGAAAAAACATGATTTTAGGTTATGGCTAAACATAAAGTATGAAAAATATGCATGTATAAATGAATCTAACCTTATAGTCATGTTAGGGAAGGTTAATAATGATGTTTTGAATGCTTAGATTTAAAGGATAAAACTTTGGTGGAGTGTTCACACTTGGGCCGAATGGTATACCTAGGTTTACTTTATGTATACTAGATTGTTATGGCTTATAAATGATGTTTAGATAATGTTTAACATGGTATCTAATTAAATGAATGGTTAAAGCAAGAAAAAGTGAAGTCAATGTGGAAGTAATGTAACACCCCGAATACACCCTAGTCGGATTAGGATAAGTTTAGGGTGTAACGGAAACCGAATATGCCAGAGATAGGGACGGAAGTGTCCAAAAGGGACACAACCGTCATTAATTCAAAAGTTTTGACAAGTTTTAGTAAATTGGACAGTTATATCATCGTGCCTTAAATGACGTGAAAAGAATTATTTGGTGATTAAAAATGTGTAATTGGATGATTGAAGTGATTAATTGTAGTAAAGAACGTGACTGGGTTTATTTGTATAGGGTAAGGGTATTTTGGTCATTTTATAATTATGGATTAAATTGAATGAATTAATTAAATTATGTGGACCAATGTATGTAATAGTAGAGTTGAATGCCAATTAGAGGAAAAGAAGAAAAATCAGAAATTAAAAGATAAGCTTAATACATAAAAATCTTTTTGGGATCAATAAAATTGTGACATGTGGCAAATGGGGATAAGAATAGATTAATTGCCTTAATTCAGCCCTTTGACTATTCTAAGGCCAAGGGATGGACGGGAAAATGAAAGGGAAAAGAAAGGAGAGAGGACTGCTCTCCTCCTTCTTCACGCCAAATCCCCTAATTAAAGGCCAAGGTGGACTTTCCATGTTTTCAGTAATTAGATGTAAGATGTGGTTGAGAAAGGTAAGTGGTTAGTTCTTTCCTCTTTTCCTCTCCTCTTCAGCTTAAAGATAAGTAGGAGTATGTGTAATTCCGAATTTTGGATGCTTTATTTGGAGGGAACAAGAGAAGTTAAAGTAAGAGTAAGAAAACAAGGGGTTGTGCAGTCATTTGAGCGATTTGGGAGCAAAGCAAAAGAGGTTTAGAAACTCTCTATTATATATGAATTTTAATATACTCATGTGTTATATAAGTTCCTTGATTGTTTTGATGATGATATATGATGATGGTAGTGAGTGTTGGTTTAAATTGTTAAATTGTGCATATGAATAAGATTTTGGGTGAAAAACTGTGTTAGAACACACTTGACCCTTCTTTGGTTATTAGGTTGTACCTGGAGTCTTAGAACTCTAAATAGCATGAGACTAGTACTGTTTGAAAGATAATACATATCTCTATAAATGTCTTAGAAATAAGCTTGAGCTAATTTTAAATCTAAGTGTCCCAAAAGTGGTCAGAAAGTAGAGGTATTTTCTCTAGCCGGGTTTAGGGGAGCAGTTTAGATTGTTTTGATCATATCTGATGATTTCGGTGTCTAAACGATGTGAGACTTCTTCTATATTAAAGCCAACATCCTAAATATAATTTATTAAAAAGTACATTTTTTCCAAAAATGAGGTTTAGAGGTCGTTGCAGGCGGTTTAAGTTTGAAGCGGAAAGCAGTCTTGTGACTTTCTCTCGTGAGAAACCTGCAGGGGGCTTCTGTTGCGAGCATGATAGAACCTGCTTGATAAGTGTTTTTCTTCTTCTTTTGAACGTTTTGGTTGGCAGGAAACGTTTCCTACCTTTACCCTCTTCTAGTTTGTGTATTTTGTAATGTTTTTCCTTCCGAAATACACCCGAACTTCCTCGGAACCCCTCGAGACATATTCATCATATGTTTAGAGCTTAGAAATGAGTAAATAAATGGCTATTACTTAGGGATACAAGTGTTTGTGGTTATAAATAAGAATATTGACTTAGTTACTTAAAATTTTAATGAGCTGAACATTTTCGAGTATGTTCAATATTGACTAATTTATATTATGTTAGGCAATTTGAAGTGAAATTCTATAACTTGCGGTATAAACTAGTAGAATTTTGGGATTTGAATTCCCAACTCTTCGGATACATAGGAAGTTTAGAACACTATTCTAGGTTCAGACCAAAGTATAGAAACTATTTCGGACATGAAAGATAATGTACCAATTGAGCTCTAGTGATGCCTTAGTATTTGTTAAAAATAAATGTGGCTTATATGCACGGATTTGTTAAAGCTTGTTGAACCGTTAATGATTCAAGTTTCAAGTAGACTTATTTATAGTTTAGAATTTGTATGGGACATTAAGAATGATTCTTAATAAATTAAATAGTTTAAGATGCTTGTGTTGAAGTTCTTGAATTTAATGCATGAATTTGAGGAAAGTAATGTTTAGGAAATTATTTATGGACAATATAAGAGTAGGTATATTTTTATGTGAAGTTGTATTCAATTGGGAATCGACAGGAGTGTGATGCTTGGCTCTGTCGCGAGCGCGACTGAGGCCATCTAGCTTTCTATCGCGGTCGCGAGCGCGACTCTTTCTATGCTATGAATGTATGTTGTCTAGCTATTTGGCATGGGTTTTACTTATGCTTTTCATATGACATGTTGTGTAAACTTGGATATATTATACCATATAAGCTATAGTTAAAATGAATGTTTAGGAATATGGTAAAAATTATGATGGGATTGTAATAAAAAGGTTATGGTTTATCATATGGTATATGAGTCTTTGCTTTAGCTTATAAATGAATTATGCGTGTGATTATTATGCGACTATAATAAAAGTATGCACGTATGAAAGGTATTAAAAATATCATATACATCACTAAAAGAAACATATATGTGTTTAGCCTGCGTTAGTCGAGTTGTGGATAGTTAGGCATGCCTAATAGAGTTAGTGTTGCTGTAGCCTGTGTATGATTTGGACCCTGATCAGGTCCCCCGACTAGATCTTCGTGATCCCTGTGTATGCGAAAATGTTTTTGGAACAACAAGAAAAGATTGTTTTAATACCTATGGGTATTTATGCATTATGAGAATAGTGTTGATACCGTCGGGTATCTATGTGTTACTCGTTATCCACCCCTTTGACTTAGCAGGCATTAAATGAACAAGAGTATATGAATCAAACAGTAAGTTATGAGTTGATGAATATATGTGAACACTTGTATGAAAGTATGTATTTCATTATTGTAATCTAAATGCCTTGTTGATGGGATAAATTACATGATAATGCATCTGCTAAGCAAGATGTGTGAAATGAATTCTGGAAACCGAAGGGAATGTGAATAAGTGAACAAACTGACATGTATACGATGTGAAAAAGTGTGATAATGTATAGGTGATTTATTAAAGTTGATATACGAAGTAAGTGGTTATATTGATGACCTCCTTGAAAGTATCTAATTTGTTATTATTGATATGATTATATTTTCTATATTATGCTTTTCTTTGAACTTATTTGATAGCCATTTTTAGTGGTCGTCCATATTTATCTGTTTCCCACTAAGCTTTATGCTTAGCACGGATTTTCTTTTAATCCGTGTAGGTACTATTAATCAGATCGTTCGAGAGTCTTTTCGTAGCTCCAGGCCAATGTAAGATTATGAAGAGATTTTAAGATAGGATTTGTATAGTCTTTAGAATGTATGCAAGATTTGTAATTTTAAATTATAAGTTTTGTAAAAGTGATATTGGTTATGTAAATGATCTATCTATAGTAAATTCTGAAGAAGTATACTTTATAGTGTGATTGTGTAATGAATTTATAGATAATTATAATGTGTTTTTAAAAATGAAAGAAACTTTATAACTCAGATTTTAGCTTAAAAGTTTATAAGATTTACATGTTTGTGTCGGTAATACCCTGACCGTCGTCGTGAACCACCAGATCACGGTATGGTTTACTACGTACGGGTAAGGGGTGTTACATTTAGTGGTATCAGAGTATAGGTTTAGTCAGTTCTGGACGACTAGAGTTTAGTGTTTAGTCTGTATAGTTTTTGCATTGGCCAATGCAGAGGTCTTAATTTTGAATAAGTATTGCAGTAGGAATGAATAGATGTTGATGAAATCAGCAATGAGACAGTTATGTGTGATATGTGATAAGTTATAATAAGTCTATTATGAATCCATTTCCTACTATTAAGGTATTGGATGTAGCTGTAGAGATTCTAGTTAGAGATTGTGTGTAGTACAAAATAAGTTATGTATAAGTTTTCCTTGAGGGGAAATATGGAATAAAGGATTAGACAATGCTGGATTTTCTATAATTGGAAGTATTTCGAGGATTGTGACACTCTGTACACCTGTCAGCTACTTTGCTGATGAGAGCAATTATTTGAATGTGATACATAATAGGGGTTGGGCAACTTGCATTGCCATTATTTGAACTGCATTAATACATTGCATCATTCTGCATACATAAATCATTCAACATCCATTATATTTACCTCTGTTGTTCCTTCTTAATGAACATCAGACATGTGCATTTGCCTCAAGTGACAGGAAGCTGGCAGAACATACATTTGGTGTAACAAAGTTGAGTAAGTGTAATAAGGAATTAGTTATTCAAACTAGAAAGTGCAAAAAAAGGTGAAGGATCACTGAATGTGTATAGGTATGAGTAAGAGATTTGTGTCTATAGAATTGGTGGGTGTGACCCTTCTTTATTAATGAATTAAGGTATAACATGGGATAAGTTTCCTACATAGTCAGAAAGGAATGAAATTATATCCGATTAGATTGACTTTCTGGTTATAGATTTGTACTTGCTTATAAGAGTGAATAAAATTGTGAACCTTTGTGCAAGATAGTTAAATAACAAGTACTGTAAGATATACGTGATGTTTTAGAAGTGATAGCCAATTGTGACGAGTGATACTGGTAATTTAGGAGGGAACAATTATAGTTATTTTAATCAAGATAAGAGTTTAGTGAATGTGTGAATGAATCTGTATTTAAAAGACAAGATGTTTTATGAGGAAGGAGTTAAGTGAAAAGATTGACATGATAATCATAGGATAAAAGTATATATATAAAGACATATGATAAATTGAATATTGGGAATATGTGTATGTCATGATTGTATTGGAATTTGAGTAAGGAATAATTTGATGAAAAGGGTTATAGGTACATATGATTTGATAAGGTGGGTTGAGAATGACATTTGGGACCAAAATTTTGAAGATGCTTATTCTGTAAGAAGGATTTTCTAGTATACGTAATGATACTAGTAAGAATGACTTGGAAGGTATAATGATTATGCAATGTGGCATATCGTGATAATGACAGTTGATACTGATTTTAGTTAGACGATTTTCTAGTTGGATAGCAACGTCGATGATTTTCCAAGCAGATTACTATTGTTTCTAAATAATAACAATTAGAAACAAGGAAAAATCAAAAGTTTAAGTAAACATTGAAAAGCTTTATAAATTACACTATATGACAGGAAGTAATAAGATGGGTTATGTGAGAAGCAAAGTGTAAATATTATATGATAGTATAATGTAAGTGTGTGTGAATGTTAGTGATAAAGATTTTGATATTCAGAAAATCGGATATAAGTGAATTTTGAGAATGAAATTCTTTTAAGGAGGGTAGATTTGTAACACCCCGAATACACCCTAGTCGGATTAGGATAAGTTTAGGGTGTAACGGAAACCGAATATGCTAGAGATAGGGACGGAA
This sequence comes from Excoecaria cochinchinensis, assembly GCA_947683425.1. NCBI lineage: Eukaryota > Viridiplantae > Streptophyta > Magnoliopsida > Malpighiales > Euphorbiaceae > Excoecaria > Excoecaria cochinchinensis. The sequence continues at coordinate 16,957,251 of CANTUQ010000013.1, forward strand.
GTGTCCAAAAGGGACACAAGGATCATTAATTCGAAAGTTTTGAGAAGTTTCGATAAATTGGATAGTTATATCGCCGTGCCTTAAATGACGTGAAAAGAATTATTTGGTGATTAAAAATGTGTAATTGGATGATTGAAGTGATTAATTGTAGTAAAGAACGTGACTGGGTTTATTTGTATAGGGTAAGGGTATTTTGGTCATTTTATAATTATGGATTAAATTGAATGAATTAATTAAATTATGTGGACCAATGTATGTAATAGAAGAGTTGAATGCCAATTAGAGGAAAAGAAGAAAAATCAGAAATTAGAAGATAAGCTTAATACATAAAAATCTTTTTGGGATCAATAAAATTGTGACATGTGGCAAATGGGGATAAGAATGGATTAATTGCCTTAATTCAGCCCTTTGACTATTCTAGGGCTAAGGGTGGATGGGAAAATGAAAGGGAAAAGAAAGGAGAGAGGACTCCTCTCCTCCTTCTTCACGCCAAATCCCCTAATTCATGGCCAAGGTGGACTTTTTAAGTTTTAAGTAATTAGATACAAGATGTGGTTAAGAAAGGTAAGTTGTTAGTTCTTTCCTCTTTTCCTCTCCTCTTCACCTTAAAGATAAGTAGGAGTATGTGTAATTCTGAATTTTGGATGTTTTATTTGGAGGGAATAAGAGAAGTTAAAGTAAGAGTAAGAAAACAAGGGGTTGTGCAGTCATTTGAGCGATTTGGAAGCAAAGGAAAAGAGGTTTGGAAACTCTCTATTATATATGAATTTTAATATACTCATGTGTTATATAAGTTCCTTAAATGTGTTGATGATGATATATGATGATGGTAGTGAGTGTTGGTTTAAATTGTTAAATTGTGCAAGTGAATAAGATTTTGGGTGAAAAACTGTGTTAGAACACACTTAACCCTTCTTCGGTTATTAGGTTGTAGCTGCAGTCTTAGAACTCAAAATGGTATGAGACTAGTACTGTTTGAAATCTAATACATATTTCTATAAATGTCTTAGAAATAAACTTGAACTAATTTTAACTCTAAGTGTCCCGAAAGTGGTCAGGAAGTAGAGGTATTTTCTCTAGCCAGGTTCAGGGTATCAGTTTAGAGTTTTTTGATCATATCTGATGATTTAGGTGTCCAAACGACATAAGACTTGTTCTATATTAACGCTAACATCCTAAGGAGCATTTGTTAATAAGGACATTTGGTCTATATATGAGGTTTAGAGGGTGGTGCAGGCGGTTGAAGTTTGAAGTGGAAAGCAGTCTTGTGACTTGCTCTCGTGAGAAACCTGCAGGGGGCTTCTATCGCGAGCGCGATAGAACCTGCTTGACAAGTGTTTTTCTTCTTCTTTTCGGCCTTTTAGTTGGTAGGAAACCTTGCTTACCTTTACCCTCTTCTAGTATGTGTATTTTGTAATGTTTTTCCTTCTGAAATACACCCGAACTTCCTCGGAACCCCTCGAGACATATTCATCATATGTTTAGAGTTTGGAGATGAGTAAATAAATGGCTATTACTTAGGGATACAAGTGTTTGAGGTTATAAATAAGAATATTGACTTAGTTACTTAAAAGTTTAATGAGCTGAACATTTTCGAGTATGTTCAACATTGACTAGATTTGTATTTTGTTAGGCGATTTGAAGTGAAATGCTATAACTTGCGGTTTAAACTAGTAAAATTTTGGGGTTTGAATTCCCAACTCATTGGATACATAGGAAGTTTAGAACACTCTTTCATGTCCAGACCAAAGTATAGAAACTATTTCGGACATGAAAGATAATGTACCAATTGAGTTCTAGTGATGCCTTAGTATTTGTTAAAAATAAATGTGGCTTATATGCACGGATTTGTTAAAGCTTGTTGAACCATTAATGATTCAAGTTTCAAGTAGACTTATTTATTGTTTAGAATTTGTATGGGACATCAAGAATGATTCTCAATAAATTGAATAGTTTAAGATGCTTATATTGAAGTTCTTGAATTTAATGCATGAATTTGAGGAAAGCAATGTTTATGAAATTATTTATGGACAATATAAGAGTAGGTATATTTTTATGTGAAGTTGTATTCAATTGGGAATCGATACGAGTGTGATGCTTGGCTCTGTCGCGAGCGCGACAGAGGCCATCCAGCTTTCTGTCGCGGTCGCGACTAAGGTCTCAAGCGCGACTCTTTCTATGCTATGAATATATGTTCTTGAGCTATTTGGCATGGGTTTTACTTATGCTTTTCATATGACATGTTGTGTAAACTTGGATATATTATACAATATAAGCTATAGTTAAAATGAATGTTTAGGAATATGGTAAAAATTATGATGGGATTGTAATAAAAAGGTTATGGTTTGTCATATGGTATATGAGACTTTGCTTTAGCTTATAAATGAATTATGCGTGTGATTATTATGCGACCATAATAAAAGTATGAAAAGTATTAAAAATATCATGTACATCACTAAAAGAAACATATATGTGTTTATCCTGCATTAGTCGAGTAGTGGATAGTTAGGCATGCTTAATAGAGTTAGTGTTGCTGTAGTCTGTGTATGATTTGGACCTTGATCAGGTCCCCCGACTGGATCTTCGTGATCCCTGTGTATGCAAAAATGTTTTTGGAACAACAAGAAAAGATTATTTTAATACCTACGGGTATTTATGCGTTATGAGAATAGTGTTGATGCCTTCGGGTATCTATATATTACTCGTTATCCATCCCTTTGACTTAGCAGGCATTAAATGAATAAGAGTATGTGAATCAAATAGTAAGTTATGAGTTAATGAATATATGTGAACACTTGTATGAAAGTATGTATTTTATTATTGTAATCTAAATGCCTTGTTGATGGTATAAATTACATGATAATGCATCTGCTAAGCAAGATGTGTGAAATGAATTCTGAAAACCGAAAGGAATGTGAATAAGTGAACAAAGTGACATGTATATGATGTGAAAAAGTGTGATAATGTATAGGTGATTTATTAAAGTTGATATACGGAGTAAGTGGTTATATTGATGACCTCCTTGAAAGTATCTAATTTATTATTATTGATATGATTATATTTTCTATATTATGCTTTTCTTTGAACTTATTTGATGGCCATTCTTAGTGGTCGTCCATATTTACGTGTTTTCCACTAAGCTTTATGCTTAGCACAGATTTTCTTTTAATCCGTGTAGGCACTATTAATTGGATCGTTCGAGAGTCTTTTCGCAGCTCCAGGCCAATGCAAGATTATGAAGAGATTTTAGGATAGGATTTGTATAGTCTTTGAAATGTATGCAAGAGTTGTAATTTTAAATTATAAGTTTTGTAAAAGTCATATTGGTTATGTAAATGATCTATCTATAGTAAATTTTGAAGAATTATACTTTATAGTGTGATTGTGTAATGAATTTATAGATAATTATAATGTGTTTTTAAAAATGAAAGAAACTTTATAAGATTTATAAGATTTACATATTTGTATCGGTAATACCCTGACCGTCGTCGTGAACCACCAGATCACGGTATGGTTTACTACGTACGGGTAAGGGGTGTTACAAGTAATGATTAGGCAATATGGTATTTAATATGGTAATCATGTATATTTTATGATAAAATACTAAAATGAAGTATATCTAAGTAATTTATCATGTAACATTGCTAAATGAGTGATTAATGTGAATAGAATAAATTATAGTGAATGAAAGTTAACTTGGCCGAATGGTGATTATGTTTTAAATAATGTGCAATTTGATTATTTATAATGAAAAATGGCATAAAATGAATAAAGAATGAAAAATAAGTGTATGTGAGTTTATTTGAATTTAATGGAGTATAATTGTTTATATTAAAGTGTGATATTGTACTATATTTACCATGAAAATGATATAATATGTGTACATTTAAGTGAGCTTATGGTTTGAATGAAGTTTATATTGAATATTGAGTGAATTGGAATGGAACTGATGGAAAAAGAATGAACTAAAAGTGAAACTGTATTGTACCGATTAATATTGTGGATTTGTTCCATATTGTATCGTAAGTGAAAAATGTATTGAATAATGATTATGTATTGCCCTTAGTGATCTGGTAGTAAATCTAGTTCAGGATATAGATAGCAAGCCATATGGACGTCAGTGCATACCGCGGTAGTAAGTTATGGTGACTTGCAATTGTAGACCAATGACGGTCTATTTATAAGTGTTAATGTAATGTAAAGTGTAAGTGTAGTGTTGTCGGAGTGTAATTTGACCCCTTAGTGGCCACTCCGACACTACCGAAGTCTAATGTGGGCCCTTAGTGGCCACTTCGGTAGGTTAGGACTATAGAGCCCAGTACCGCATATCCAGTCTAGTGATAACTACTAGATGATACTCGGGGCAAATTTAAAAAAAAATTGATTAAAAAGAGATTTGTTGTAATATATGGTGAAAAAGTGTAAAGAGAAGATTAAATTGAAAGAATATAAAAAGTTTAAGGATTAAAACCTAATTTATCGTAAAATGATTGGTTATTGGATTAATTGATAAATTATAAGTTAAGAAGTGTTTAGATGTGGAAATTTAGTTAATTAATGGCATAATTATAAATAAAAGTAAGAGGAAGGGCAATATTATAATTTGGTAAAAAGCTTAGGGGAATTATGGTAAAGATGCAATTAAATTGATTAAAATAGTGATAAATAAGAAAACAAGTGAAAATGGGACTAATTGAAAAAATTAGAAAGTTTAAGGGTAAAACTGTAATTTTACACTTAATAGTTAAACATGGAGTAAATTAGGTGAAAAGTGTAATTAGCATGATAATGGTGTAAGAAAATTAAAATATAGGGACTAAATGGTAATTTGGCATGAAAATGGTAAATTAGGGACCAAAATATAATTTGATAGGTTATGTAATGATTAATATGGAAAATAAGTGTAAATAAGGGTATTTTGGTAATTAAGAGAAAATCAAGGACATAATCGTAAAGTTTGTAAGGTTAATTGAAGGACTAAAGTGTAAATAGTTAGTAATTTGACTATATGAATGAATAAGTGATTTTTTATGATGAATTTAGTTTTAATTGTAATTATTGAATAAGTGTAAATGTAAAGCATGTGAAAAATGAATTAAATGAGAGAATAAAGGTAGATAAGGGTATAACTGTAATTATGAGATAGTGAAGGGTAAAATCGTAAATTGATAAAAGTTTAAGGAGCTAATTATAAATTTTCAATAGTAAGGCTAATTAAGGGAATAAAGTGTAATTATTTAATAATATAGGTATTAATCGCATAATTGATAATTAGTGAATAAATAATCAAGGATTATAGAATATTGTTGTATAAATAATTATTAGATGTATAATAGTTTTAATTGATTTATATATATGATGAATATGTATGTGTGTGTCACTTAATTAAGTTTAAGATAATGATGTAACTGTAAATAAGTGACAATGAAGGGCAAAAAGGTAAATTAGTGGCATTTTTGTAAATAAATGAAAGTAGGGAATTAAATGTAATTGACCATAATAAGGTTAGTTTTAGGATTTAAATGTAAGTTGATAAGGAAATAGACTATTGAGTGAAATTATGATAACATTGAATTGGTTATATGTTTGTAACTTAAGAAATGATAATAATAATAATAATAATAATAATAATAATAATAATAATAATAATAATAATAATAATAATAATAATAATAATAATAATAATAATAATAATGGCAATTAAGTGAAATATAAGTGTAAATTTGTAATTATGGTAAATGTAGAGGACTAAATTGTAAATTATTTATAGTAAGTTTCTTGAAAAGGATTTTAGTGAATTAAATTATAGTGCATGGTTATTGAATGAAAATTTAAAAAGAACTAATGAAATTAATTATGTAACTTGCTCATTTAGAATGTTAAAAGTGTTTAATTAGTATAATGAGAAATAATAAATGTAAAGGTAATAGTAATAGATTGTAATATGATTGTTAAGATAGTGTTAATATAAAAGAAAATAATGAACGCATTACAATGTTAATTATATAAATGAATGAAATTGAGAAGGAAATTACGTATTAAAAATAAAACTACAAGAATAACATTAATGTAAAATATGGATTAAGGTAGTTAATAAGGTTATTGTTAAAATTAATATTATTGTTAAGAGTATTGGTATAATTAATAGTGATGCTGATATTAGAATTAAAAATATTAAAGTATAGTGACAGAAAAGACAATAAAGGATATAAGAATGATAAATGATCAAAGTAAGTAATTAATGTTCAAAAGATATGATTACAGAAATAATATGCATATAGGTTTGGTTATGGAAAATTTAGGATACGTATCCACCACTGGACATTTTTAATGCTCAGTGCTTAGAGTGTTGCTGCGTGCAAGTTATGGTAGATTTGAAGTGGCCGAAGATATAGTGACGACCAAAACAAGTATTCAACGACAAGGATAGAAGGACTGGTATGGCATGTATACGACCACAGTAGATGAAAACAATGACTTATGGTATAAGTATTTGAATTGTATGTTAGTGTACAGTTAAGTTTGTATATGTATGTTGTGATTGTTATTGCAGAGAAAAAAAATTCTACTGAATCTATTGAGTGCATTACACTGTATTTCAGTGTAGTGTTGTGACATCTGATATTCATACTACTTACGGGTGTAGGGTGTTTCAGAGTCGTTTTCCATTCATCACCTAATTTCATTCTAATTTGGTGATATCCACTTTCCAAATCAATTTTAGTAAAGAAACAAGCACCATGCAACTCATCCAACATATCATCTAACCTAGAAATAGGATGTCTATGCTTTACAGTAATTTTATTGATTGCTCGACAATTAACACACATCCTCAAAGTTGCATCCTTTTTCGACACAAGTAAAATAGGAATAGCACAAGGACTCAAGCTTTCTCTTATATGACCTCTTTCTAATAACTCTTCAACTTTCCTTTATAGTTCCTTTATTTCCTCGAGATTACTTCTATAGGTTGACTGGTTTAGAATAGTTGATCCTGGAATGAAGTCAATCTGATATTCAATCCCCCTTAATGGTGGTAACTCTTTAAGAATCTCTTTAGGGAAGACATCATCATATTCCTGTAATAAAAAACAACATAACTAGCCAAACTCGAGTTAAGGTCAGTAAAATTAAGAAAATTCTCTTTGAACAGAAGTACAATGAGAGATTTCCTTGGAATAAAAGCACTCTTCAACTCTCTCTCTCTTGCATAGAATGAAAGTTTCTTTTTTCTCTAATTTCTCACTTTTCTCTCCTATGCATCCCACTTTCTTTTTTACAGTTGCACGGTCACTCAATTTGGGCCATTTTTTTTCTTTTTCTCTTTTGGCCTCTTTTCCCTTGTTTTCTTTTTCCTTTTTCGCCTCAATACCCTTGTGATGCATGTCGAACCACGTAAGTCCCCGGATGCCCACTTTTAGGGTTCGATAGAGGTTCATTAAACTCATGAAAATTGGTCACTTCGCAATGGACATGGTATTTCCCCAATTTGATTGTTGATGATCAAGTTACGAGTGCATCTATTTTGGGCAACAAGAGGTGTTTTAGAGTCGCCACCCAATAAAATATTGAGAAAGTTCATGTAGCCTCATTGAGCCTAAGACCATGCGTATGTGTCCATTTTTGGCAACAAGAAAGTATTTTCGAATTGCCTTCCAATAAAGCATTGAAAGGGTCATCCAACCTCATGAAGTCTAAGACCAAAGAGAGTTTGGGATGTCACCCTTACTTATACCTTAGTTAAAATTATAAATGAGTTTTTATATTAAATTTCCATTTCTTTTCTCACACGGTTCATGTAATTAAATTAAGGCGCATCTCAAGCACATAGGGAAAATGATAAATAAAACAATGACAAAATTAACTTACCAAAAGAAAGGGGCAAAATACAACCCCAACAAATAAAATGAAATAAATCATACATAAAACGAAAAATTCATTTATGGTAGGAACATTGGTTCCCGCATGCATATTCATAAAAATAAAGAGTTTCTCAAACAATTTTGGAAAACTGGGATAAGCGATCCCATTTTGATAAGAAGACAACTCTTCAGTTAAATGACATTTTATTGGATGGAAAATTAGGACATTGGTCCTGTTTTATTAAGGAAAACCTTCCAATTAGTTAATAAAATACTTTTTGTGTTTTTCTTTTTAAGCTCATGTAAAAAAAAATTCATTATAATTAACCCAAAAAATAGAAATTAAGAGATGAATAACAATGAAAACTAAATGATACAAAAGGAAGGTTAAGAGGAATCAACCAAAATAATGTCTCCAAGTCACTTGAACCTCCATTTCCATCAATTCTTAATCAAAAGATAAATTCATAAAATCAAGCAAAAGAAAATAATATGTTAGCAATGTTAAATAAAACATTAAAAATAAAATAAAATATTAATACTGAAAATAAACAAATGTCAAGATAATATAATAGCATTTATTGGATAAAAGAAAATATAAAATTAATCATGCAAAACATAGCATTGAAAAAGAGTAAGAAAATAAAATAAAATAAAAAAGGAAAGAAATAAGATAGAGACATCCTAAGAGAGATGAGGGACGGCCGTCGGAAAGGCGAACGACGGGGAAGAAAGAGATCCCACGACGTCCCGTCCCTCGTTTGAGGGACGACCATTGGTTGAATCTTCTTCCTGTCAGTCATCTCTAGAAATCAAAGAAATGGGGAAACTCCATTTTTAAGTACTCAAACTTTCATCTGATATCTTTCTTCATATACTTCTTAGCCCATTTTCTTAAAATCATATTAAAATTGATTTATAAATAGGATTTATCATTCCAAAACAACAGAAACAATATAAATTAATCAATTTATCTTTTCACCCAAAGTACGCACATCATATTATGTTTTAGAAATTAAGGCACAATTAAGTTAATTATAACCCAATATATTATCCTCAGCAAATTGATCTCTGAAGGGTGTTGAAATAGCACGTTTCCTTTTTGGATTCCATAAAACTTGAGTTGAAAAAGACAGTAAGAAATTTTTTTCTCTCTCTATCATCTCTCTAAAAAATCCTTTAGAAAAATAATGAAAATGAAAAAGTGATCAAGGTAAGAAAATTGATTTTTCTCGCTTTAATGGACTTTTGAAATCGAAGTGTCGAAAATAATTTCACAGAAAAACTTTTTCTTTCCCTCAAAGTCTTGTTTGTTTGAAGTTCTAGAAAATCCCCCTTCCTTCTTTTTTCCTTTGAAAAGGTTCTCTATTTGTAGGCTTAGGATCCCCTTGAAAACCTGGATTTGGTATGATTTTAGGTGTAAAATAAGCCCCTTTAAAATCAAAAACCCTAAAATCCTCCCATTATCATAGAAAATCCGGTATTTGATATCTAAGATCGAAATTCCAAATTTTCCATTGAACGAAATTTAGAAATTCATTGTTAGATCACGATCGATGAGTGTCTCTTGTTTGAGGGACGGTCGTCGCTCGACGAGACCCTTACAGTCGGTCCCACCAAAGACGGGCATCCCTCGCATGTGAGGGACAGGCGTCCCTTGTGTATGAGGGGTGGGCATGTAACACTCTTTACCCATACGTAGTAGACTTCATCAAAAAAGGGTAAGTTACCACGACCGGTGAAGGATGCCACACAACTATCGAACAAACTTACTCACTTATGCTCAGAATTATAAAATTTCTTATATTAAATTAAAGTATACATTCACATGCAATCATTCACATATATATCCACTTATAATTACAAAGACATCCTTAAAATTCGTACAACATTTTATATGCTTATATTTATACTTAAGTTGTTTCGTTCATATTACACATTACACTTTACAAATTACTATACAGTAAAAAAGGATTACAATATGATAATATATCAAAACATAAAGCCTAACGTGTGTGCTAATGTGTGTTGACCGTGGTAATGTGGAACAGTCCTTCAATATCAACTATCTTCCAAACCTGCACGGATAAAACACCCGTGCTAAGCGCAAAGGCTTAGTGGGAAAAAAAAATCATGAATGGACAACCACTTATAGTAGTCGTCAATGCATGTCAACATACACATGTAGTATACTTATAACCAAATAATAACATATATAATGAACATAATAAATAATCATCACATGGCATACATTAGAATTCTATACATTAAATCATGTTCACTTAATCACATATCTCATATGGTTCACTTTATTTTCCTTTATTCACATACAATCTTTTAATTGTGTAGAGCTTGTATTTTCAAAGAAGCGGATAATGGGTTAGAACGTATAGGTACCTGAGGGTACCATTATATAGAGGGATCCCACTTAGGATCTAACAGAACACATAGGGATCCACAGCCGGAATCCAAAGACAAAGGGGGGGGGTCCACACAAGAATCCAAAAGTATAAAGGGATTCTATGATGCACGGCGAACCCCGGGGCATCCCGAACGCCCGCTTTTAGGGCTTTCGAGAGAGGTTCATGAAAACTTGTAAGAAATTACAAGTGCATCCATTTTGGGCAACGAGGAGGTTTCTTTGATTCGCCACCCAATAGAACATTGGGAAAGGTCGTCTAGCCTCAATGAGCCTAAGACAGCGCATGTACATCCATTTTGGGCAAGCCAGAGATATTTTAGAGGCCTCACCCCAATAGAACATTGGAGTGATCCTTTAACCTCGTGGAGCCTAGGATTATACCAATTGGGCCTTTTGGTGGGCAACAATAGATATTTTGGAGGCTCCATCCCAATAGAACATTGAGATGGTCCTCTAACCTCGTTGAGCCTAAGACCAGAGTAGGTTCGGGACTTCTCATTTATTCATATCTTGGTTAATATTATAACTGAATTTTGAATTCATGATTTCATTCCAATTTCTCATTCAATGCAATTAATTAAAGCGCAAGTTACCTATACAAGGAAAGCAGTAAATAGGCGTAAGAATAAAATTATGAAAATAAATTAAACAAAAGTAGGGGCGGAATACAACCCCCACTGTAAAGAACGTGCGAACCATACACAAATCAGAATATTCATTAAAAATGAAGACATTGGTCCTCGCATTCATATTTATTAACAAAATAAGTTTAAAAGGTCAATTTTATTTGGCTAAAAATGGGACATTGGTCCTCAGTTATTAATAAAAATTCAAATTTAATTACTATAAAATATTTGACCATTTTGTGTTAGCGGGATTAAAATAATATTTAAAACAATAATAAATAAAAAAGATAAGAATAAGGTTAAAGAGTGAACCCGGGTGAAGGCCCTCAGATCATTGCAAAGATCGCCATTTAACAATCACAAATCCACCAAAAATAGTTAAATAAAACTCACAAAAAAAATAACAATCATGTTAGTGCCAAAATTAAAAGCGTAATAAAAATGTTAAAAATTAAATAACAATAAAAATCCATGAGAAATTGCCAAAAGAAATGATGGGAAAATAAATTTTAAAGAAAGGAGAAAAGAGGAGAAAGGAAGGCCCAGAGACGGCCCCAGACTCACGACTGACGGGCAACCTTGGGTTGACCGGCGGGTGGAAGAAGATATCATCGACAGCCTGTCGTTCGAGTGAGCGATGGCCATCGATGACCCTTTTGCCCATTGATCACCTCAGATTTTGAAAAAGATGAAGGAATTCCAAAAAATCAATTTCGATCTTTTAATAAATGAAAATTTTATTTATAAATTAGTGTAAAGTAATTAAACTACACAGATAATAAATTCAGAATGTTTACCCTCGGATTTTACCTTTAAAGGTGAACGTTGAGTGATTTTGGTTCCTCGAGTTCTACAAGGACTGATCGGTGATTGCGTGATTTTAGGAGATTTTTTATTACAAAAATCGTATTTTGAAAATAAATCAAGAAAAGAAAATTATATTTTTCTTTCTTGAAATTTTGACAGCAATTAGATGTCGAAAATAGCTAGATCGATGGAAACGAATGGATTTTGTTACCTTGGATTAGCTTAATTCAAAAATAAAAATGAGGGAAATAAGAAATCTTGAGAGATAATTCCTTTGCAAAAGCGAAAATAAAAATCTCTGTGAAAAATGCTAAGATTTAGTTTTCTTGCAAAATTTTCAAACCCAAAATTTTCTAATCCCTAATAATGAGGTTTAATCCCTTATTTATAGAGTTTAAAAGATAATTCAAATAAATTTAAATTTAAGATTTAAATTTGAAAAAGATTTCTTAAATCAAATCAAAACCGAATGATTTCCAGAATATTCGCAAAATCAAATCTAATATTTAAAAATATTTGAAAAGATTTAGAGGATTTTGATAATATTTATAAAATATATGATAAATCTAGAAAATCTTAGCAAAATCCTGGAAAATCCTGTGAGACTAACTGATAGATCACCGACCGACGGGCATCTGTGGGCTACCGACGGGCGTCTAGGGGTACACTAGGTCTTTTGACCAGCGGTCCACACACGGGACGCGAAAAAGAGCGACGCCTATCTCTCATGAGCAGAAGGCATCACTTAAATGAGTGATGGGCACCACTCAATCACGAGAGATGGGCCCCACTTTCGAGCGACAGCCGACGCTCGTCGCGAGAGACGGGTCTCTGGAGCGAGCGATGGGCGTCCCACTTTTGAGTGACAGCTGGCTCTCATTGAGAGAGACGGGTCTCTCGCGTGAGCAACGGGCGTCCCACCACCGACGGGTAACCCGTCTATTGATGAAAATTCCTATTTTCAAAGTTTTAACCATTTGAAACCTCCCGTTACTGAGAAAAATCCTCAATCCTTGTAAAACCGGAGAATGAAAAGTTACAACTTTTAACCATTTATCTGAAAACAGGCATTAGTCTCTTCATTGGGTAACCCTGATCTAGACTGCCTCAGGACCCGGTGTCTATAGTTGCCCCTAATTTTTGGAAAACTAGTACACTAGTGTCTAGTTGAGCCAAAATTCAGAGAAGAAAGGAAAAAAAATGCGTACCTGATGGAGTCCTTACTTTCTTTTTGTTTCGTGAAAGCAAGTGATCATTCATTCGGCAGGCCTCGTCTCGGCCTACTCGGTGCCTGAGTGTTACGAGAGGCAGTGTTATCCAACTGCAACCTAATTGCAATTTGTTTTATTGTGTGTGTCTCGCTGGCCTCGTCTCGGCTTGCACGGTGTCTGAGAGAAGCAGTGTTCTCTAACCACAATCCCATTGCGATCTGTTCTATTGCATGTGTCCCGCTGGTCTCATCTTGGCTTGCACGGTATCTGTGAGATGCAATATTCTCTAACTAAAATTCCATTGCAATATGTTCTATTGCAGGTGTCCCGCTGGCCTCATCTCGGCTTGCACGGTGTTTGTGAGATGCAACGTTCTCTAACTACAATCCCGTTGCAATCTGTTCTATAGTATGTGTCCTGCTGGCCTCATCTCGGCTTGCACAGTGTCTGTGAGATGCAGTATTCTCTAACTACAATCCCGTTGCGATCTGTTCTATTGCATGTGTTCCACTGGCCTCATCTCAGCTTGCACGGTGTCCTTGCTAACCCCCATCCGATCTGCAAGGCGTGTGATTGAACGTTCTGTCTTGTTGGCCGCTTTCGGGCTTTCACAGTATAATCTTGCTAACCCCCATTCGGTCTGCAAGACATGATTTTTGGATCTATCGACCTCCATCCGGTCTGCTTGGTTTATACCTGTCTAAATGATGTAGTGTCTAATTTGGTATCCACCATCCGATTTAACCCAGTGCCTGACTATTGACCATCCTTGGGTCGGCATGATGACTCATTCGACGTTTTCTTTACTGGCGCTTATCCTGAACCTCTTCTTATTTTTTCTATAAAAAAGGGAAAAGCAAATGTGTAGGGTATATAAAAGACATACTTACTTGTGGCAGTACATACCTGTTGGGGTCGATGTCAGACGAGTGCCCCCGAAAGACGGTTGGTTGTTCCCCTAGAGAAGGATTTGTGGAATGTGAACATCTTCCCCTTGATTATATCGAGTCATTTTCTAGACTTCCCAAAGTGCGGATATCATCTTCTTGCAAGGTTCGGATATCTTCCTCTTAAAGATCCCTTATCGACTGTGATATACCAGATATCAATCCCTCCATCCTCTCTAATCGGAGCCTCCTTGTTGAAAAGACTTGCATGCATCTTGAAAGGGTGAGATACTTTAATGTCGAGCCTCTAGAGAGGCAAATAGGTTTGAGCCTTCTCAGAGGAAATTAGATTTGACCCTCCTCAGAGGAAAATTAGATTGGAGGTTTTGTTGCTTGCCTATAGGCGGATAGATTTTAATGTCTTTGGTGTCTCTTAACATGATTTTTGGGATTTTCACATTTTGGATGTATTTGAATTTTTACAGTATGTTGATTGTCAAGGCCTTGAAAATATCTTCTTCTTTTTGTTTTCTTTTTTTTTTTTTGTTGTTGTTTTTGTTGGAGAATTTGTACCATTGGTATATTTGAAGTTGGATTTTGTACACTTATTGTGTGATGTGTGTGAGCATACATCTTATGATAGAGAAACTTACCTGATTGCCTCCGGCATGGTGTGCATGAATAGGCTTATTGTTCTGGGCGTTCCCCCTTTATACAGATGCACCTAATTTAATGCCGAATATAGTGTCCGATGATGTTGAGCTGAACCCATCCCTTGGATCACCTTTAAATATGAGGTCTATTCGGACCTTTCCCCTGAGTCATGAACATAACAAAATATATAAAATATTGTGTGTGCATATGAAATCAATGTGTGTGAAATATACATACAAAAATATATACAGGAAACACACGCAAAAAAATTAATGTACAAAAATTATGTGTGCGCAATTACACGTGTAAAGGATTGAAAATATTATGTACACGGAATGTGCATGAAGAATCACATAAGCAAAATATATACCAAGCTCAAGCAGATGCGAATACATGTTGGGCATCATAAAAGGCTATGCATGCGTAAAGCTATACAAGGGGATATGCAAGAGATTTATGCATGCAAGATGCATGTGAGATGCAAAAATGGATACACCACATACTAGGTGGCTAAGGGATTCGTTGAGGGTACTGCTCGGCTGCTCACATTGTTTGATGCCCCCAAGGATCTATAAAAGCAATTCTTGGCTTTAGGGACTCTGACCTATAATCTTTTCAAAGAGAACTGACCCGTGTGCATCTTTGCCCCCCGGTCAATGAGCATTTTGCCCCCAGGACTCTGAATTAAGTTCTGTATTATGCACTACCTGCCTAAACGGAAGTTATTCAGAGTAATGCCGCCGTATCGCTCCAATATTCACAAGTCATTGTTTTAAAGGTAGTGCGTCCCTTATGGATTTTCACACTAGCTTTTCTTAGCGGGAAATGCGTCCATTCGGGGATTTTCACACAACCCTATGCCTAATTTTTGCTTGGAATGGACCCAACCCACTCCAACGACTTTTGTTCATTTTTTGTAGGATAGACTGCCCATTTCCAGGTTTTTACCCTGCCCTTAGCCTAACTTTTGCTTAGAGAGCCAATTATGGTTTTCAACTCTAACGGCATTTTCTTTTTTCTTTTTTCGTTTTTTTAATGGTATGATGGCGAGAAAAGTTGAAGCTATTATCAAAGCCCCCTTCTAGAGTAATCAGCAGTTATTCACTGAGGCATTTTCTTCCTAGACATCAGTTCCATTCCTTTGCCTCTCTCTATGAATGTGTCGCTAGATTAGGTGAGATGGCGGACGGGAATTGGATTCCTTAGGGCTTCATGAGGCTTCCATTTATATTACCACCCATTATGCTCGATAGTTCAAAGGGATTAATGATGTAGTGAGGCATCCATACCTTTCTAAGGTGGACCTTTATCTTTGGCTTTTACCTCCGGATATCATGGCTTCTAGGCAAGCTGTCGGTGAAGACTATTATGCCATCTATCGGGGGTTATTCTTTCTCTCCCACTAATACATTCAAGAGGTAGGTGGTTAGTCTCGTAATCAATACTAAAACTCATCGACTTAGACATCCGGATGGTGAGAGCAGTAGCAGAGTGTAGCCATTTAGATTTCATGCATTCAGTAATGAACGATGTTTCTCCTTTTTATAAACGAACAAGAAAATAAGGAACACATGTAATTGCAAAGATTGTGTACATTTCGGTATGATTTCTCTATACATGATCATTATCTAACATTGATTCAAAATGCAAAACTACATCTAATCTCATAGTAGATCTTGTAAGCAACAAACTCCTATCTCCAATCAGCCCTCTCGGGTTTTCTTGATTGGATATTTTCTCTCAAGCCTCTAATTTTTGCTCAGGATGCCTTTTTTTGGTTTTCACCCTGACGAGACGCCCATTTTTAACAAGGCCGCTTGTTTTTTTGGTTTTCGACCCGCGGGGCTTTTATTATCTTCTTTTGATTTTTAGTCTTTAGCGATGGAGCTTCTTGGATCTGTCGATGTTGACCGGTTCTTCATATTTGCTTCCATAGCTGTCTGTCAAAAATGCTGCTCCTTTGGACAATAACTTCTCAAGAACAAATGGGCCTTCCTACACTGGTCTAAATTTGCCTCATTCATTTGGAACATTCGGACTCATTTGCTTAAAGATAAAATCTCCCTCTTTCAATAGGTGCTTTCTAACTTCTTTCCCGAATGATTGAGTAGAGTGTTTTCTGATAGATCTGACTGTGGCGCTAATCCCATGACATGTCCTCGTCTGACATGTTTAACTGCTGCTGCTGTTGCTGTGCCCTATCGGCTTCCAGAATATGGGCTTCCATGACTGTCCTTAAAGATTTGAGCTCTATTTCGACCGGCCATACTGCTTCTGCCCCCATGTATCGAGGAATAAAAGGTGACTCATGTAGAGGTTGCAATGGTGGTTCTCTAGCCTCGAAGTGCAAAAGGGCTATTTCTCTGCTCAATCCTTGTAGTTTCGAACCATCTTGACCAAGATTTTTTTGTTAGCGGCCTCTTTTGCCCCATTAGCAATACAAAGAGGACTTGTTGTCTTTAATGCCATACCTTTGGAGCAACTCCCTAGCCTTAGCCATAAATTGTCCTTTCGTCCTTGAATCCGGCATGGTGCGGGAGACCATATTGACATATCGGATTCCTTTCGATGACCCTGTCCGTTGGAGGCCGTAGGGCATACCTCCCCTATGGTGTCTATTCCCAAGCTCGAGCACCCCGTATCCATTGTAAGTTAATAGAACCCTTTTGGTCCTTTTCGGGAGTCAAGAAAAATGGCAAAGCACGAGCATGTGTAGATCAATGGGATTTGAACAACACTTGCCCCCAGGATGACTTTCCTTTGCCCCCATATCAATAGTTTTTTTTTTTTTTTTTGTGGACAAGTTTTGTTCAAATCCTGATAGCTCGTACTTTTTCACTCTTCTTGACTATTGGGATGACGCTGACCAATGAAGTCGGGTGTTGTATAAAGAATTTGGCTTCATCTATGCTTGTGGATCCCTTCTTTAACCTTCTCTGCCCATTTTAGACTGGGTTTTTTGAGCTTCTGCTTGACTGGTCCATGATCGGGGTATATTGGAATGGTGTGCTTGGTGATTTCGTGATCAACTCTTAGCATGTCTTCATAGGTCCAGGCAAAAACTTTTTCATATTTTCTTGAATTTCTCTCAAGTTTTGATCTCTCTTCAGGAGTTATATTAGATGCTATCAAGATTTTCTTTGGATTCTCCAAAGTTCTGAAATTAAATGGAATGGAATCAATTGAATCCATGTTAAATATGAATGAGTCATGATCATCATTATGCATAGTGAAATTATAAGAAATATCACACAAGTAAGCAAACACGTTCATCTTATTAATGAAACGGAATGTCATTATTAAACAGTTCAAAAATAAAAAGAACATTCTAAATAGCTAATCATTTGTCATTCTTGCCAACATAGATATTGCAGTCGGTGGTCCATTATAATCTTTAAGAACCATCCTCCCCTTCCCACGTAGGCACTTAATCTGTCTTATTCTTTATCCTTTGCTCTTCTGGGTCAGAGATCTATTTGGAGTCAATTAGATCTTGAATAACAAGTCTCAAGGTCGTATAATCATCTATGATATGCCCGGTGTGCTGGTGGAAGGCACAATACTAATCCCCCTTGTGATTGGGTTGTCCCTGATTTCTAGCGGGCCTAGCCGGTAATGGTTGTATCATCCCCTCCTTCATTAGCCTCTTAAGGACCCAAGACAAGGATCTGCCCAAATTAGAATAATGCCTTTGATTCACTTCCATGGTTGGAGCTTCTACTATCTTTTCCTTTTCTGGGTTCGGCATCAATTCTTGAATGCGATCTCTTAGGGGACAACAGTAGTCTGTTCTATGCCCTGAATACTGGTGATATGCACAATACCAATCTGCTCTATGTCTAGGCTATCCTTGACTTGGGGCAGGCCTGGCTGGCAAGGGTTGTAACTTTCCTTCCTTGAAGAGATGAGTGAAGTGCCAAGATAATGGTCTACCCGAGATAGTGAGGTGGCACCGAGCTGTTCTAGGGGCTGAGACTTCTGTGGCCCTAACATTTGCCTCACTATTGTTGTGGCTTCCTAAGCTTTCTTTGTTCAGAATATATGTCATTGCAGGGTCCCCTCCCTCTTCAGACACAATGCTATGTTCTAGAGTAGGCCTCATATTTCCTTCTTGCTCAACTGGTGAATCAAATGGCCCCCTGTCTCTGGTCTCGAAAGGAAAAGGAGGTACTACAGCTGTCGCTCTATGAGCCTTCTTAACCGTGGCCGTCTCTACTTGGTTAAGAGCTGCCGCCATAAGCTGAGCTTGAAGAACTAGCACCATGGCATCCATTCTCTCTTTAATCGTGGCCAATAACCTTTTTTTAAGCTCTTTAAACCTTCTATCTATCTCCTGTACAATTAGGGTACGAGTCTCTTCAGTCTGTTGTGAAGGGCCAGCCATTTTTAATATCTTCGAACGCTCTAGCATGGATGCTAAATCTTTGTCAGCCAACTTGAACTCTGATCACTCTTTAGATAACTATCGAGGTCCCTAAACCATCCAAGCAAATGGTCTACAATGGCTGAAAAGCAAAGAGTTAGAATGATGTATGAATAACATGCTATGATGGTCGTGTTGTACAATAAATGGCATACAATGGCTAAAAAGATCAAAGAGGTTAGAATGATGTATATAACGTATGGAACAAATTTATACACGGGGTGATATGTACACACGAGAACTATATGCACAGGACAAAATGCACACACGCAAATTGAATATCACGTAAGGCATAAATATGCAATGCAACATCCACAACCACGTGCAAGCAAGTAGATCCTTCCAACCTTATCTCTCCTACACATGAGGTCGTGCGGTCTCTTTCCTAGGTGGGTTTGATCCACGGGTTAACAGGCAACCCAATGGACACGTATGGTGCACGGTGAGAAACCGGTAGCATAACCTCTCTTATCTAATGTGCATACATATGAGTTTTGACCATTGTGTATTTAGGCAGTCTAACTAAATCAACATGGGCCTATCGGGGCATGAAAGCCTTTGATTAGTTAACCAATCAATTGATCTGGGCTTGTCTAATACATAATGATCCATACAGCAAGCATAATATTATGGTTCATACCACCTAGGGGAAGTATCTATTGCCATTACATGAGCTTTGGCTAAAGGTGGTGATACTTTAGATCTACTCAAGCATGGTCCTTGCTGATGGGTATAACTCATCATGATCGTAACAACCGGTCGGGTCTCCATTTAATATACTATGAGGGTACGAGGCTTGGGTTGGTGATTATCCTTAACACTTCCCTACATTGAGTGAACATAGGGTTGTGCATTGGGAACGCACCAGGGTTGAAAAAGGGATCAAACTAGCATAGATCTAAGGCTCTAATGAGATGCAATGCAGTTTCGAAAAATGATGAAATTTTAAATTAAAACTCAATTGTAAGTTTTAACCAAGGTACTTTCGAAGCAAAGTCTCGAGTATTGTCCACAGTGGAGTCGCCACTGTGATGCGCGCCGAACCCCGGGGCGCCCCGAACACCCGCTTTTAGGGCTTTCGATAGAGGTTCATGAAAACTTGTAAGAAATTACAACTGTGTCCATTTTAGGCAACGAGGAGGTTTTTTGGAGTTGCCTCCCAATAGAACATTGGGAAAGGTCGCCTAGCCTCAGTGAGCCTAAGACAGCGCATGTACATCCATTTTAGGCAAGCTAGAGATATTTTTGAGGCCTCACCCTAATAGAACATTGGAGTGATCCTCTAACCTCGTGGAGCCTAGGATTATATGAATTGGGCCTTTTGGTGGGCAACAAGAGATATTTTGGAGGCCCTATCCCAATAGAACATTGAGATGGTCCTCTAACCTCGTTGAGCCTAAGACCAAAGTAGGTTTGGGACTTCTCATTTATTCATACCTTGGTTAATATTATAACTGAATTTTGAATTCATCATTTCATTCCAATTTCTCCTTCAATGCAATTAATTAAAGCGCAAGTCATCCATATAAGGAACGCGGTTAATAGGCGTAAGAATAAAATTATGAAAATAAATTACAACAAAATTAGGGGCGGAATACAACCCCCACTGTAAATAACGTGCGAACCATACACAAATCGGGATATCCATTAAAAATGAAGACATTGGTCCTCGCATGCATATTTATTAACAAAACAAGTTTAAAATGTCAATTTTTTTTGGCTTAAAACGGGTAATTGGTCCTTAGTTATTAATGAAAATCCCAATTCAATTACTATAAAATATTTGACCATTTTGTGTTAGTGGGATTAAAATAATATATAAAAAATAATAAATAAAAAGGATAAGGATAAGGTTAAAGAGTGAACATGGTGAAGGCCCTCAAATCATTGCAAAGATCACCATTTAACAATCCCAAATCCACAAAAATAGTCAAATAAAACTCACAAAAAAAAAAACAACAATCATGTTAATGCCAAAATTAAGAGCGTAATAAAATGTTAGAAATTAAATAACAATAAAAATCCATGAGAAATTGCCAAAAGGAATGATGGGAAAATAAATTTTAAAGAAAGGAGAAAAGAAGGCCCAGGGACGGCCCTAGACTCACGACCGACGGGCGTCCCTGGGTTGACCTGCAGGCAGAAGAAGATATCGAGCGACGGGCCGTCGGTGACCCTTCTGCCCGTCGGTCACCCTAGATTTTGAAAAAGACGAAAGAATTCCAAAAAATCAATTTCGATCTTTTAATAAATGAAAATTTTATTTATAAATTAGTGTAAAATAATTAAACTACATAGATAATAAATCCAGAATGTTTACCCTTGGATTTTACCTTTAAAGGTGAACATTGAGTGATTTCAGTTCCTCGTGTTCTATAAGGACTGATCAATGATTGCATGATTTTAGGAGATTTTTTTATTACAAAAATCGTATTTCGAAAATAAATCAAGAAAAGAAAATTATATTTTTCTCTCTTGAAATTTTGACAGCAATTAGATGTTGGAAATAGCTAGATCGATGGAAACGAATGGATTTCGTTACCTCGAATTAGCTTAATTCAAAAATAAAAATGAGAGAAAGAAGAAATCTTGAGAGATAATTCCTTTGCAAAAGCAAAATTAAAAATCTCTATGAAAAATGCTAAGATTTAGTTTTCTTCCAAACTTTTCTAACTCAAATTTGTCTAACCCCGAATAATGAGGTTTAATCCCCAATTTATAGAGTTTTGAAGATAATTCAAATAAATTTAAATTTAAGATTTAAATTTGAAAAAGATTTCTGAAATCAAATCAAAACCGAATGATTTCCAGAATATTCGCAAAATCAAATCTAATATTTAAAAATATTTGAAAAGATTTAGAGGAATTTGAATAAGATATATAAAATATTTGATAAATCTAGAAAATCTTTACAAATTCCCGGAAAATCCCGTGAGACTAACTGACAGATCACCGATCGATGGGAGTCTGTGGGCTATCGACGGGCGTCGGTCTGAGGGGTACACTAGGTCTTTTGATCGGCAATCGACACATCGGACGCGAAAGCGAACGATGCTTGTCTCTCACTAGGAGCGGGCGTCGCTCGAATGAGCGACGGGCGCCGCTCAATCGCGAGAGATAGGCCCCACTTCTAAGCGACAGCCGGCACTCATCGCGAGAGACGGGTCTCTTGCGTGAGCAACGGGCATCCCACCACCAACGAGTAACCCGTCTGTTGACCAAAATTCCCATTTTCAAAGTTTTAACCATCTGAAACCTCCCGTTACTGAGAAAAATCCTCAATCCTTGTAAAACCGGAGAATGAAAACTTTCAACTTTCAACCATTTATTTGAAAATAGACGTTAGTCTCTTCATTGGGTAACCCTGATTTGGACTGGCTCAGGACCCAGTGTCTACAGATCCACAATCGAAATCCCAACAAAAAGCTCTAGCAACAAAGGATCCTATAGGCATGCCTATCAATCTACGACTTGATTTACGTAGGCTAATATTTATATTTATTCCATTCTTATAATTTTCATATCAATTTTACATTTCTCAAATACAAAATAATTATTTACACATTCATTAACTTTCATGTAATAATATTATATGAACCCCATTATCCTTTCAATCTCATTTAATTTCTTATTAATAATACTAGCTTCTGAAGCACTTTTAACCAGGTTACATTGCTCATAAATAACTAATGCCAATTCATTTTTAACTTTATTCAGTAATTTTGATTATACCCTTAATATTTCACTAATTACTCATAATTATAACCTATTTACTTATGTTTTCAAGTGGAAACTAATCATATATTCATCACATAGCTCTAGACATGTATCTGATAAGTTCTGAAAAGCTCCGGTGAACTTCGGGTTTGATTCGGGATGAAAAATGGACCATATTGTATAAACAGAGATGAGGGATGGCCACACCTAAGGGACAAGCATCTCTCACTTAGTCTACCCATCTCTTACCAATTGGCTCATGAGGGACGGGCTCACCCCAAGCAACTCTTGAAAGCAACTATTTTCCACCTAAACAGATTGCAAACTCAACTTACTCATCCAAAATCACATAGCATATTTCATTTTTAGCAAAAGTGATCTTCCTAATAGTTAATTCTCATGATGTTAAATTTCCAATGGCATAAATTTCAAGTCATTTGGAGCTTTATCCAAGTAGATATACCCTAAAGTGTCCACACTGCTCCAACAACACACTTGACGAAAAAGGCTACTATTTTGGGTAATTTTGAGTCCTTTAGAGTCAAAAATAAATTATGGACATTTCTAGGCCTTTTGTAGGCCCATATGTCTTAGTTCTAACCCAACTAGAATCAGACCATTTGGAGTTCTAAAGCTCAACTTAAGATCAAAAAGTCACTAGAGGTCAATCTGAACCTTTAAACAGAATTTACCCTTTATAACTTAATAAGCTCTAATTCAACTAATTCAACACATCCAGCAACCAAATTCAATTCAAAGTATCAAAAGACATATATATAGACTTTGAATTATGCAATTAATCAATCACGCAATCAAAACACATAAATTCCCAAACCTTCTCCTTGGCTTGCTCTTATGGCTCAATTAGCTCCTCCTTCTCCAGTCTTCTCTTTTCCTTTGGCTCCACTAGAAATCAGCAAAAGCTCATAATTTACTCAATAAATTCTTAACTCTTAACCTTCAAGAGGCATGGATGGAAGCAAAGGAATGTAATGGCCCAAAAATAGTTACTTTTATGAATAGTAAAAGTGGGCCCATGAATAGTAAAAGTGGGCCCTATGAATAGTAAAAAGTGGGCCCCATGAATAGTAAAATGTGGGACAATGAATAGTGATATCATCAATGACATTATGATGATATCAGTAATGACATCAGCGATGATATCATAATGACATCTGCGATGACATTATGATGAATAGTAACCGTCGATACCATAAATAGTGACTTCAGGGTGAATAGTATCTAAAAATATTTTATTGCACCATTAGAAAGTGGATGTTAAATGGAGGTTAATGGTATAATTTGGTATGAAACGAGGTCAAATAAGTCCCCGAAAGTTAGTTTGAAGTTTGCCTCTTGTTCTGTTGAACCGAAGTCTGACCGAATTTTTATAAATGGTTTGAGTAGATAAAAAGAACTACTATAGGAAGTGTAAAGGCTCAGAATAATTTTTGGAAATTTTTTATAGTATTAGAATTGAATTTTACGGCAGAAACCGATTGAATCGAATAGGACCGATTTAAGTGAATTGGGCCTCAAATGGACTCCGATTAAGCGAAAATTTTCTATGAAGGCTATTTTTGATATTTTAAGAATGATGGAATTGGTTGGGAGTAAAAATGAGTTCAAGAACACTCAGTTACCCTAAAACAGTGAAAAATGGCCTAAAAACCAAAAATTGACCCAAACCGATTCGACCACTTCCGTTGGAGCTAGTATGATTCAATTTTCCTATTATATAAGCATCTGTTCATCTTGAAATCTCCATTTCCAGCCGCCTATATTCTTCCTCCTTAGGCCAAACTCATATTTCTTCATTTTCCTTCAATTTTCTTCCATTTTCTCTCCATCTCTCCACAAATTTAAGCCTCCATAACATAATTCAGCTCCTATAGAAGCTATTAGTGGTTTTAGAAGTCCATTTCAAGGATTAAAAGTGGGTGAAACCAAGACTTGAAAGTTTAGGTGTCAAATTGTGGTATGTGATTTAGGTATTTTTAAATTGGTTTAAAGGTTCATATAGGTACTTTAAGTATGTAGATCATGTTTATGTAGTTATATTACATAAAAGAAGCAAGGTTTTTTGATATATCTTTATTTTAAGTTTCGAATTCTATTAGGTGTTCAAGGTGAGAAAGGTTTCACCAAATCTAAAGGTAAGAAAAAGAAGTATTAAGGAGTGTTAAGTAAGGATATAAGGTTTGTGATTGTAAATTCCATCTATTTCCATGGTAAAAGTATGGATTTAAGTTATATTTGTGAAGAAAGTATGCGTTTAAGGAATATTTAATTTAAAATAACATGATATTCATGCTTAGGGATGTTAGACATGATGGTATGAGTGATTAAAATGAAGAAATAAATTTTGTGTGAAAAGTTACTTCTTTGGCTGAATGTAAACCTTGCGATTTTCATGTGTTTTAATGACGTTTAATGCATGTTTATGATGGATTTATGTTGTCTGGCATGTGAACTAATGAATGGTATGTGTTAGAGCATGTGAAAATATCATGAGGTATGTGACGTATGTATGGCCGAATGTATGTCATGTGTAAAGTTATGATTTTGACGTGTTTTTATGGAAATTAATGGTATGGTGATGTTATATAACATGCTATTGGCCTAAATAAATGATAAAGTTAATAAAAAGAATTAATGGAGAAAAATTAGTATGTGGGCCGAATGCATGTATGAATGTGTGCATGTGCATCATGATGAAATAATGAGTTTACATGGCATGTGATGGTTTAAGGATGATAATCACATGTATAATGATGAGATGGTATGAAAAAGAATGAGACATTATAAAGATATGCCTTGAAATGTATGTATGTGTTAGTGGTTATGCCCTAGGCCAAGATTTGGACCTTGATGTAATCATTACATTTTCATTTATATATAATGGTTTTCTTCACATTAATATTATTAGCATGTTACATTATTGTAATGTTTATGAATAATAATGTTATTCATGATATCCCTAGTCATTTATCACTAAAAGGGCATAAAGATAAATTAAAACTAGTATAGATTTGTATTGATAATCATAGGATGATTATATATGATGATATAAATCGAATCTATAGGTATTTGTTAGAGAACAAAGTACTAGATAGACCCACTATAAGATCACTACATGGGATAGTGTCATAAGTGATCTTATAATAGATGTGTTATTGAATCCTTTGACCTGAGGTTATCACGGTTTCCTATATAAGGAACATTATGTTTTGACATAATTAAATGTTATCTTTAATCGAATAATTATAAAGTTTATGATCGGACATAATGAGAATTATGCAGAGAAAAGTGAATAATCAAGATGGAATTTGTCCCTCTCTTTTAAGAGAGATATCTATTGGGCCCCTCAATAAGTAGGACTGTAAAAGCATGGCCGTGTTCGAATGAATTGATAGTGTGATCAATGTCATTTGAATTTATCAGTCTACTTAGTGATCGAGAAATTATATGTTTGAACAATATAAGTTTGACATGTGCCATGACTTATGTTCAAACAAAATATCGTGTGATAAAAGGATAATGGCATGTTCTATTGTCAGGTTAAAAATCGGACTAACGATATTTATATTATTTGGGTAGTCATAATGTCTTGCTAGAGACCAATTATGACTTGTGGGCTTATTATGAGATTAGGCCCACTGCCAACTTAATATAAACTTATTGGGTCACACACCAAGACCAAAAATGAACAAAATGGATTTTATTAGGCTATTTCAGAATAATATAAATATATGTATTTATATTTAATTTTGAAATTATATATATATATATATATATATATATATATATGTATATATGTATATAAATATATATAATTTATTTCATATTAATTTGAATAAGAAATAAATATATATGTATATATATTTATATAAATATCTCTTATTTTGAATAAGTGATTATATTCTTATTTATCTCTTAAGGTTTCATATTTACATATATATATATATATATATTTGGATATATATATATATATATATATGTTAAATAAAGGATGATTAAGCGTAATAATTGAAGAATCACGTTCTTCTAAAAAGGAGAGATTGAGAGTGGCTGTAACTTCTTAAGTGAAGAAAGGAAAAAATAACCTAGCCACCATTTTTCTTTGAGAAAGAAATAACATAAAATCCAGTCGCAACATAAGGGAGCTAGCACCCCTGCGAAATTTTGTTCGTCGGTTCATGCGTGTGGATACCGATAGAGGGTGTTCGTGATTGTTACAGTGCTTGTAGTCCGAGATAAGGAGTTAATCTCGATTTCCTGTGTTTGAGAAAGGTCGGTAAATCTTAATCTCTTCATTTTGAATCAATCGAAAATACATGGATTGTGACACCCCAAAACCACCCCAGTAGTTTGAGCCTGTCCGTGTCTGTATGTGTGTGTAATTTTATGTGTTTCATGTATGTGTTAAATTGGATTATTTATTTAAATAGAGTATGTGTGGGTGTAATAGTATGAGAAGAGGAGCTAGGTTAGTGTATGAGTAAATGTATGGTGGTAGGGTGTGAGTAAGTGAATAACTTTGTGTGTGTGTTAGAGTATGGGAGTAGGGTGTGTTAGGGGGCATTTGTCCTATGGAGAGAGTGACATGTGGCATAGATGATAAGTTAGCATTTAATGGGTTTGGTGAGAGAGAGAGAGAGAGCAGCCATTCTCTTCCTGTTTCCCGTTCTTCTTCCCTCCCTCACGCCATTCTCTTCTTTTCTTCTTTCTTCTTCTTTGTTCTTCCTTTTCTTGGCCCGATCTTGCTCCCTCTCATTTCCTTGAGTAGCTTGGGTTGTTTAGTTTGTGATTTTTGAAGCTCAAAGGTGAGTAGGGGTTATTGATGTTTTAGATTCATCTTCTTCCTCTTCTCTAGGTTAAAGTATTTATATATGTTTATGTAGGTTGTTATAGAATTTAATCTTGGTTGTTGTGGGCTTGTGATTAGAGGAGTCTCTTAGACCGGAAAAAGGGAAAGAAATCGCTAGCGGGAGCAGAGCTCGCGAGTAGGAGCGAAGGAGATAAGGTTTGGGAATATTTGTTTCATATGTGTATTTGTGATTTGAATTGGTTTCTAACACTTTTAGCCTCAATTGGAGTTACGGGTTGTATAATTATAGTTTAAATTAAAGTTAACAAGATATGTGATGCTAGAGAATGAATATTGTTGAAGGATTTGTAAGAAACTATGTGGATAGTTGCAATTATTGTTAAAATTGCTGTTTTGGGATTTCTTGGAATTGAGTATGTGTTTGGCTTGATTTGATTGGAATAAATGGTGATAAAACTGGGTTTTTAATTATGTTATGAGTTGTGGATACTTATGTCGCTTAATTTGGAGGTTTAGAATCAATTTTGGAAGTTTGGATGTGAATTGTATGAGATTTCTGCAGATTTTGGGCGTAAGAGCTTAAAAACCCGTGTCTGTCGCGATCGCGACACTGTCGCAAGCGCGACAGAGCGCGGAGGTTTCAGCCCTCGAGCCAGGAACTCGAGGGAGCTCTCTGTCGCGAGCGCGACAGAGTGCTTATTATCCGAGCATGTGCAAGGCTCTATTCTGTCGCGAGCGCGATAACCCTCGCGAGCGCGACAGAGAGCATCACCTACGTCCTCTCGCGAGCACGGGGTCACTCGCGATCGCGAGACGAGGCGGGGAGGTGTAGTTTGGCTTCTGTCGCGAGCGCGACGGTAGTCGCGAGCACGACAGACGTGACTTCCAAATTTGGTTTCTTCGCCTTTTTGCTTAATGACTTGATTTCTTTTGCATGCACTCTTTTATTTAAAGCCTTGAATATCTATTAAGTGAATAATATGTATGTTAATTTGACAAGATTTCGTATAACCTGCTAATGTCGAAAAGTGGATAGTTAGGCATGCCTAATAGGGTTATGTGTTGCTGCAGCTATGTGTACGATTTTGGACCCTGATCAGGTCCCCCGATCGAATCCTCGCGATCCTTCTGTTTGAATCTTTCTTAAGATTCTATGTGAAAATAATTTGGAACAAAAATAAAAAGAATGTTTTGATACCTTCGGGTATCTATGGGTTTATAATACGATATTGATACTCTCTAGTAACTATGTGTACTCATTATCCACTCTTTATGATTAAGCAGGTGTTAGTGTGTCTTTGTACAAGAACGTTGGATGATGATATAAATATTTGAATTAATTATGTATAATTCTATATCTGTAATTATATCCTTATCATGTGCTTTCTGTTGTCGTCACTGTGAGTGGCGGTTATGCATTTGTGTTTTCCCCACTAAGCGATTTCGCTTAGCACGGGTGTTTATCCGTGCAGGTGTGGAAGGTTTTGGTACGCATGGTCTGGGCGTGTCGCATCGGGAAGGCCAACGCAACTAGAGATTGAAGTTTTGTAGTATAGGCTTTCCTTCTTTCGTAATAGATACAATGTTTTGTTCGCCCTTCAAAACAGTGTACTTGGAACTTTTGTTTGTTGGTTTTTTGTAATCTGATGTAACATGTAAAGACCTCTTGTGTATATTAATAAAGTATTCATTTTGCTCTGTATCGCTCTTCTTCTTTCAAAGTTTTACTTTAACTTTGATATGTCATTTGTATGCGATGTTTTGCTTGTTTGTACTAGTGGGATGTGACACTCCTACCTATCTGGACCCTTCTTCCCTTAATCCGAATAGAAGTCTCCATGGTATAGGTTGGGGTGTGACATTAGGTGGTATTAGAGCTCTTGGGTTAGATGTTACTGGGTTTCAGTGTGTTAGTTAGTTGTTGGAGTTGTGTTGGCCTGATGCGCACTGCGTTTATGTTTTGTAGCTATGGAGTCCGCTCGTGGATCACTTGAGGGGTCAGCGAAAAGTGCTAATCCCCAAGAGCAAGATCCCTCAGTTTCTGGTCCGGCTCAACCTCCTAGGGAACAACCTGACGTGCCTATGGGACCGTTGGAGGCAATGCTTCAGAGTATGACAAGGGTACTTGAAAGAGTAACAGCACCAAGTGCCCCTATTGAGAAGTTAAGGAAGCATGGTTCAGAGGATTTCTTTGGTACTGGCATAGATGAATCTAATAAGGCAGAGATGTGGATAGAGAAGACGTCCAGAGTACTTAGGGAGATTAGATGTCCACCAGAGCAAGAAGTGGAGTGTGCATTGTCTTTGTTGCAAGGCTCTGCTTATGATTGGTGGAGGCTAGTGGCTAGTCAACCGCAGGTTCCTGAACCGATTACATGTGAATTTTTCGAGAGTGAATTCCAGAACCGTTATGTAACTAAAGCATATAAGGAGGCCAAGTGGGCGCAGTTTCTAACTCTCAAGCAAAGAACAATGTCGGTGGCCGAATATGAAGATGAGTTTAACAAGCTTAGTAAGTATGCACCGCCAAGGGTTCTCACAGAGGAGTTCAGATGTCAACATTTTGAAGCAGGTTTGAATGAGTCTCTGAAGGTGATGTTAATCTCTTTGATGTCGGCTCCGAATGTGAAGTATTATCAGTTGGTTCAAGCAGCCTTGAGGGCGGAGCGTTCTGAGAATATTCTGAGAGAGAAAGCTCAAAGAAGAAAGTCTGCAAGAGGTGGTTCATCTTCAGGCAAGAGGCCGAGAGAATCGCAAGGAAACTTTGTTGATGAGTCTGTAGCTAGTCCGGCCCCTAGAGGGAGAAGACATGGTTCTTCCAGGGGAGCGGGCACAGGTAGAGGAGATAGCACTCCCCGATGTACTCATTGCAACAAACAGCATTGGGGTGAGTGCCGATGGTTAACCGGAGGTTGTTTCAGATGTGGTTCTACGGACCATCTTCTTGCGAATTGTCCAAGTCGGTATGGAGATCCTTCGGGGCAACAGGAAGGGAGCCGAGCTGGATCTAATGTACCTCAAGGAAGTCGTAATCGGGGAAGTGGAAGGGGTCGTGGTGGACGGCCTCGAGAGAGAGAACCCTTAGAATCAGTAGATCGCCCTGTGCCGACGGCTGGCAGGGCCTATGCTATGAAGGCCCGAGAAGAACAGAATGCTCCCGAAGTGATTGCCGGTAAGTTCTCTTTGTTTGACTCTGAAGTTTATGCTTTGATTGACCCGGGCTCTACCCATTCTTATGTGTGTTCTGATAAGTTATGGGATAAATTGGGAAGTGAGGAGAAGATAGAATATGAGATCTGTGTATCCAGTCCGTTAGGTCAGAGTGTTTTGGTTGATCGGGTGTGTCAGAAGTGTCCCTTAAAGATTCAGGGTATAGAGTTTGTCGTGGATTTGATCTGCTTGCCGTTCCATGAGTTTGATATTATTCTGGGGATGGATTGGTTGGATAAACACCGGGCGGTAGTGGACTGTCATAGGAAGGTAATGGTTTTGAAGGATAAAGATCAAGTACCTGTTATTGTGAAGGGAATTGGAAGCAGCTCTCTGCATAACGTGGTATCAGCTATGAAAGCCAGAAGATTTATCAGGAAGGGTTGTAAAGCGTTTCTGGCTGTGGTTTTGGATTCTCGGAGAGGACAAGTTAAAATTCAAGACATTCCTATTGTAAGAGATTTTGTAGATGTCTTTCCGGAAGAACTACCAGGATTACCTCCCGAGAGAGGGGTTGAATTGTCAGTAGAGATTATTCCAGGTACCGCTCTGATTTCTAAGGCTCCTTACCGAATGGCTCCAGTGGAATTGAAAGAATTGAAAAGTCAGTTACAAGAGTTGTTAGACAAAGGATTCATTCGGCCCAGTGTATCACCGTGGGGTGCTCCAGTGTTGTTTGTCAAGAAAAAAGATGGAACCCTACGGATGTGCATCGACTATCGACAGCTTAACAAAGTGACTATCAAGAATAAGTATCCATTGCCGAGAATTGAAGACCTTTTTGATCAGTTGAGAGGAGCTGGGGTATTCTCTAAGATAGACTTGAGATCAGGCTATTACCAGTTGGGGGTTAAAGAAGCAGATGTGGCTAAGATGGCTTTTCGGACGCGCTATGGTCATTATGAATTTCTAATGATGCCTTTTGGTTTGACCAACGCGCCTGCAGCCTTTATGGATCTGATGAACCGAGTTTTTCGACCGTATCTGGACAAGTTTGTCGTGGTATTTATTGATGACATTTTGGTATACTCCAGAGATCGAAAAGAACATAAGGAACATCTTAGGTTGGTGTTGCAGATGTTAAGAGATCATCAACTGTATGCGAAACTCAGTAAGTGTGAGTTTTGGTTGAAAGAAGTGGCTTTCCTTGGACATGTGGTGTCAGTAGAGGGTGTACGTGTTGATCCAAGTAAGATTGAAGCAATTGTAAATTGGATGCCTCCGAAGAATGTACCTGAAGTGAGAAGTTTTCTGGGTTTAGCAGGGTATTATCGACGGTTTGTTCAGGGGTTTTCAGTGTTAGCCTCTCCTTTGACCAAGCTACTTCGCAAGGATGTCAAGTTTGTATGGACTGAAAAGTGTCAAGCCAGTTTTGATCGTTTAAAAGAGTTATTGGGTTAAAGCTCCTGTGCTCACACAACCGGTTTCAGGTAAAGAGTACACTATGTACAGTGATGCTTCGGGAATTGGCTTAGGTTGTGTTCTGATGCAAGGGAACAAGGTTATAGCCTATGCATCGAGACAGTTGAAGCCTCATGAGCGAAACTACCCGACTCACGATTTGGAGTTAGCAGCGGTAGTGTTTGCACTTAAAGTATGGCGGCACTACTTATATGGGGAGACGTGTAGGATTTTTACTGATCACAAGAGTCTCAAGTATTTGTTAACTCAGAAAGAGTTGAATTTGAGACAACGGAGATGGTTAGAGATCTTCAAGGATTATGATTGTATTATTGACTACAATCCGGGTAAAGCTAATGTAGTGGCTGATGCTCTCAATAGGAAGTCTATGTCTGCGTTGCTAGCTAGCCGAGGCAGATGGAGGTTTGATTCTGAAGGTGCTTTGATTGCTCAACTTAAAGTTAAGCCAAGTTTGAGGTCGGAAATTGCAAAGGCTCAGTTAGATGACCATGTGCTACAGCGTGTTTGTCAAGCAATGAAAGAGGGCAAACGGACTGAATACTTGATAGATGGTGAAGGAGTGCTTAGGCACGGTAATCGGTTATGTGTACCTAATGTGGGTGAGTTAAGGAAGAAGCTGTTGCAAGAAGCTCACTCATCAGTCTTCACTATGCATCCTGGTGGGGACAAGATGTATCAAGATCTGAAGCAATTTTATTGGTGGCCAGGAATGAAAAGAGATATAACAGAATTTGTTTCTAGGTGTCTCACCTGTCAACAAGTGAAAATCGAGCATCAAGTTCCATCGGGATTGCTTCATCCCTTACCCATTCCTCAATGGAAGTGGGATGACATCACGATGGATTTTGTATCTGGCTTGCCTATGACCCAGCGTAAGCATGATTCAGTGTGGGTTATAGTGGATCGATTATCGAAGTCCGCGCATTTTCTGCCAGTGCGGTTGGATTATTCTATGGACAAGTTAGCGGAACTCTATGTGAATGAGATAGTTTGACTATATGGGATTCCGTTATCCATTGTATCAGACCAAGATCCTCGTTTTACATCCAAGTTTTGGAAAGAGCTTCAAGCGGCTTTGGGAACTCGGTTAAATTTCAGCACCGCTTTTCATCCGCAGACCGATGGTCAGTCAGAGAGGGTTATTCAGGTTTTGGAAGATATGCTCCGGGGTTGTGTTCTAGAATTTTCGGGAAGCTGGGATCGGTATGTGTCTTTGATGGAATTCGCGTATAATAACAGCTATCAGGTGAGCATTGGTATGGCTCCTTACGAAGTATTGTATGGACGGAAATGTAGAATGCCAATATGTTGGACTGAATTATCAGAAAAGACTATGATAGGTCCGGATATAGTGCGGGATACCGAAGAGAAAGTAAGGGTTGTGCAACAGAACTTGAAAGCAGCTAAGGACCGACAACGTTCTTAAGCTAATCTGAAGCGCAGAGATATTCAGTACGAAGTGGGTGATAAGGTTTTCTTAAAAGTGTCACCTTGGCGAAAGGTTCTCCGTTTTGGAAAGAAAGGCAAGTTAAGTCCACGCTTTATTGGGCCATATGAGATCCTAAGAAAAGTAGGTCCAGTAGCGTATCAGTTAGCTTTGCCTATGGAGTTAGCTAGATTACATGATGTTTTTCATGTGTCTATGCTTCGGAGATATCGGTCTGATCCTTCGCATGTGTTACCAGTACAGGATGTCCGAATTTAGCCAGACTTTTCGTTTGTTGAAGAACCGAAAAAGATTTTGGATAAGGAAATCAGACAGCTTCGGAATAAACAGATACCGTTGGTTAAGGTCTTATGGCAACATCACGGTATTGAGGAAGCTACATGGGAACCGGAGGAAGCTATGAGATTGCAATACCCTCAGTTGTTTGAAGCAGGTAAGAATTTCGAGGACGAAATTCTGTTAAGTGGGGGAGTATTGTGACACCCCAAAACCACCCCAGTAGTTTGAGCCTGTCCGTGTCTGTATGTGTGTGTAATTTTATGTGTTTTATGTATGTGTTAAATTGGATTATTTATTTAAATAGAGCATGTGTGGGTGTAATAGTATGAGAAGAGGAGCTAGGTTAGTGTATGAGTAAATGTATGGTGGTAGGGTGTGAGTAAGTGAATAACTTTGTGTGTGTGTTAGAGTATGGGAGTAGGGTGTGCTAGGGGGCATTTGTCCTATGGAGAGAGTGACATGTGGCATAGATGATAAGTTAGCATTTAATGGGTTTGGTGAGAGAGAGAGAGAGAGCAGCCATTCTCTTCCTGTTTCCCGTTCTTCTTCCCTCCCTCACGCCATTCTCTTCTTTTCTTCTTTCTTCTTCTTTGTTCTTCCTTTTCTTGGCCCGATCTTGCTCCCTCTCATTTCCTTGAGTAGCTTGGGTTGTTTAGTTTGTGATTTTTGAAGCTCAAAGGTGAGTAGGGGTTATTGATGTTTTAGATTCGTCTTCTTCCTCTTCTCTAGGTTAAAGTATTTATATATGTTTATGTAGGTTGTTATAGAATTTAATCTTGGTTGTTGTGGGCTTGTGATTCAGAGGAGTCTCCTAGACCGGAAAAAGGGAAAGAAATCGCTAGCGGGAGCAGAGCTCGCGAGTAGGAGCGAAGGAGATAAGGTTTGGGAATATTTGTTTCATATGTGTATTTGTGATTTGAATTGGTTTCTAACACTTTTAGCCTCAATTGGAGTTACGAGTTGTATAATTATAGTTTAAATTAAAGTTAACAAGATATGTGATGCTAGAGAATGAATATTGTTGAAGGATTTGTAAGAAACTATGTGGATAGTTGCAATTATTGTTAAAATTGCTGTTTTGGGATTTCTTGGAATTGAGTATATGTTTGGCTTGATTTGATTGGAATAAATGGTGATAAAGCTGGGTTTTTAATTATGTTATGAGTTGTGGATGCTTATGTCGCTTAATTTCGAGGTTTAGAATCAATTTTGGAAGTTTGGATGTGAATTGTATGAGATTTCTGCAGATTTTGGGCGTAAGAGCTGAAAAACCCGTGTCTGTCGCGATCGCGACACTGTCGCGAGCGTGACAGAGCGCGGAGGTTTCAACCCTCGCGCCAGGAACTCGAGGGAGCTCTCTGTCGCGAGCGCGACAGAGTGCTTATTATCCGAGCATGTGCAAGGCTCTATTCTGTCGCGAGCGCGACAGAGAGCATCACCGACGTCCTCTCGCGAGCACGGGGTCACTCGCGATCACGAGACGAGGCGGGGAGGTGTAGTTTGGCTTCTGTCGCGAGCGCAACAGACGTGACTTCCAAATTTGGTTTCTTCTCCTTTTTGCTTAATGACTTGATTTCTTTTGCATGCACTCTTTTATTTAAAGCCTTGAATATCTATTAAGTGAATAATATGTAAGTTAATTTGACAAGATTTCGTATAACCTGCTAATGTCGAAAAGTGGATAGTTAGGCATGCCTAATAGAGTTATGTGTTGCTGCAGCTATGTGTACGATTTTGGACCCTGATCAGGTCCCCCGATCGGATCCTCGCGATCCTTCTATTTGAATCTTTCTTAAGATTCTATGTGAAAACAATTTGGAACAAAAATAAAAAGAATGTTTTGATACCTTCGGGTATCTATGGGTTTATAATACGATATTGATACTCTCTAGTATCTATGTGTACTCGTTATCCACTCTTTATGATTAAGCAGGTGTTAGTGTGTCTTTGTACAAGAACGTTGGATGATAATATAAATATTTGAATGAATTATGTATAATTCTATATCTGTAATTATATCCTTATCATGTGCTTTCTGTTGTCGTCACTGTGAGTGGCGGTTATGCATTTGTGTTTTCCCCACTAAGCGATTTCGCTTAGCACGGGTGTTTATCCGTGCAAGTGTGGAAGGTTTTGGTACGCATGGTCTGGGCGTGTCGCATCAGGAAGGCCAACGCAACTAGAGATTGAAGTTTTGTAGTATAGGCTTTCCTTCTTTTGTAATAGATACAATGTTTTGTTCGCCCTTCAAAACAGTGTACTTAGAACTTTTGTTTGTTGGTTTTTTGTAATCTGATGTAACATGTAAAGACCTCTTGTGTATATTAATAAAGTATTCATTTTGCTCTGTATCGCTCTTCTTCTTTCAAAGTTTTACTTTAACTTTGATATGTCATTTGTATGCGATGTTTTGCTTGTTTGTACTAGTGGGATGTGACACTCCTACCTATCTGGACCCTTCTTCCCTTAATCCGAATAGAAGTCTCCATGGTATAGGTTGGGGTGTGACATGGATCCTGTTTTGGGTTTTTTGATTTATTTCGCTGCGTTAATTTGAATGATTGCGATTAAACCCAATAGTATGACACATTAATAATGTGAAAAATAAAATAATATCGCCCTATGTAGTGATCTGGTAGTCAAGTGTAGTTTAGAATATGTTGGCGTGCCATAGGGACATAAGACCACGGGTGTGAGCTTAGCATCTCACTTATTAGTAGGCCAATGATGGGCCTATCTCACTGTATTTGAATATTTTTACTATACTGTACTGTATTTAAAGAAAGGGGTGGTCCCACAGGACTCCTCTGGTATTTATGTGAATTTTTGGAGTTTATGTCTCGTTTATTATGCACTTAGAGCTTGCTAGTGTGTTACAGGAGCATAATGGTAAAAATGAGATTAAAATAGTTAAAATGTGATTAAAATAATAATTATGTGAAAAAAGGGCATAAATGGAATCATATAAAAAATTTGAGGGCAAAATGGTAATTTTGTGCATATGTGTGTTAAGGATGGTTAATAAGGGTAAAAATGTAATGAAATAGTTAAATATGAAAATTTGTAACTTTTTAGGGGTAAAAATGTAACTTGGCATGATAATGGTAGTTGGAGGACAAAACCATAATTTAGCATGTTAATTAATGGTATAATTATAATATTAGTGAAAATAATTAAACTAGTGGCATAATGGTAATATTAGTGAATTTAAAATGAACTAATGGCATAAATGTAATTTTGGTGAAATATAAATGAACTAAGGGTACTTTTGTCATTTTGAAAAAGTTTAAGGGTATAAATGAAATATTACCATAAGTTAAAGATAAAATGGTAAATAAGATTATTTATGTGTAATAATTGTGTAATTGCCCTAATTATGTGATTTAAAGATAATTAAATATAATATTGCATGAATAATTCGCAATTAAATTAAATATGTTTAATTATGAATATTTAAATTCTATTATTTATTGAGTATTAATTATGGATGTGACATTAGTTTAGTAGAAATTTCTGGAATTGCAATCACCACTGGGCATATTTAATGCTCAACACGTAGTTTTATTTGACTGCATGTAGGTAACTCGTAAGATTTTGGAGCAGTGTATACCTCACATTTTGGAAGTAGTATTAAAGAAGTTATTTGGAATATTAAGTATGTTAAGAACTTGGCATGTATATGTCTTATAATATTATTTTTGGGTTTTGGTCTATAATAGATTGCTAAAACTGTCACTAGTTTATGTGCGTTTGGCATGCTTAATAATTGGTAGAAATTAAGTTAATACCATTGGTAAAGTAAAATGTAGATTTCCAGCTTAAAAGAAAACTGACCAAATGAATAGTAACATAGACAGTTATAGGTCAATCGGCATAATCGATAATGAATTAAAATAGGAATATTAAGTTTGATGATTAATTAATAATTGTTAATAGATTTAAGTAAATTGTCTATTCATACGATACTATTCAAAAAAAATGTACCAGTTTTTAATTAATTACCTATTTAATAACCTAATTAGTTTAATTAGGTTAACCAGATTAGAATGAGCAGTTAATTAATTGGAACGTAAGGTGTTAGGGTGTTACAAGGAAACTAGCAATTACTTACCTTTTAAAAACTTCAGAAAACAAGCAAACTAACTTGCCTAAACTTAGGGATTCTTAGCCAGCCATAAAGTGAAGCTCAAAGTGACCAAAGGGAGAAAGAAAATGGCTGCCAAAATAGGAGAAAGAAAGGCCAAAATTTTGCCTCTTTTCAACTCCATTCATGGCTTAAAAGCCATTAAATTCTTCCTTATCTCTTTTCACTTTGGTCCAGACACTTGTGCACTTGTGATTGGTTCTCTTTCACTTTTCCTCTTTGGTCCTTTAATTCCTTCTAAATCTTATATTAACATCTTAATTAACTCAAATTTATGCATTAGTATATTGCATAATCCATGTTTTGCAATTTAGTCCCTAGGGTTAAATGACATTTCTAACCCTAGCTTTCCACTTAATACCATTAATACCCCAAACACATACACTTAACCAATTACTCATTTAGGCTATTCTCATACCCCAATGGTATCCAAATGACTATGGTACAAGTCGGGGCCTTACAACTCTTCTCTCCTTAAATAATTTTGTTCTTGAAATTCATACCTGTACTCAATAGTTGAGGATGCTGCCGAAACACTTTCACTAACGGGATTTAGTTATTCCCAAGTTGCCTCACCTCCTGAGCTAAAATCTCTTTACATTCCTCATCATAAGAAAATCTAGTTACATATGCACATCTTGTACTGATAAAATGTGGGATTCATCTCAGCAATACCTTCAAAACATAGACACATGGAATACATCATGAAACTTTGCCAATCCTGGTAGCAAAGCTAACAGATAAACTGTAATAAACCGAAATCTACCCTATTAGCATTTTGGCTTAATTAGAGTAATTGGATGAGTTTGATTTAGGGTTTTTAATTTTGGACCTAAGAGTAATTGGAAAAGGACTTAATTATATGAAATAAATTAGCTAAGTGACTAAAGAGTAGTTGTGCATGATTAAGTTAGGAGTGGATTAATTAAGTGTTAAATGAGATTAGTTTAAGCTAATCATGACTAAGAGTAAGTGGATTCCATGTGTTGAGTGATGGAATTGCCAACAAATCAACAAAATGCAATTCAACGAGGATTGAGAGGTAAAATTAACTCATTAGTGCACTCATCTCTCTGACCACTTCTTCATTTCTGCCCTCTCTCTTTGTTCTTCATTCTGATCTTCCTCTTCCTCTTCTTCTTCTTCTTCTTCTTCTTCTTCTTCTTCTTCTTCTTCTTCTTCTTCTTCTTCTTCTTCATCTTTAGTCTCTTGTTTCATCGAATGTCTATTGGTTGATTTTGGTTAGTTGATTTCTGTATTGAGTCTTGGATTATTAAGTTAAGTGATTGAGTAGATTAATCTTCTTCTCCTTCTTTTTTTTTTTTCTTTATTAAATTGGATATTGATTCCCTTGTTCCAATTCTGGAAATTGGATTGTGTTGTAGTTGTGGAATCAAGAAAAGATAAGGGAAAGGACAAGGTTGGTGAGCCAAGTGTTAAGTGAGTACATTGGAGCAAAGGAGAAAAGGTTTGGAAAACTAAATGTTATGTGTTAAATCGATTGCTTGTGTATCTGAAATGTGTATTTATGTTGTGTGATAAAATGAATTGAAGAGATGAGCTTGTTGAGCTAAATTGATTGCTATGAAGTTTATTGACCTAAGCATGTAAGCCTAATTTCTAAAGACTTGAGAAATTGCTGTGTATTTGTGAATGAATGAGTTAAGGGTAATTACATGTGTTATAATGTTCATACTTGTGTTAGGAAAGCTTAGCTTGAGTTTGATGAAACAATTATGACAAATTAGTTAGTTTGAAGCTTGATGAGTTGGAAGTGTAGAATTGGTTTGAGTTCCATTTTGACCTACTGGGATTGTTTAGTTTATAAAATGAGTTTTATAACTCTAAAATGAATAAGTTTAATTGGATTTGAATCACAATTTCCATGCCTTCAATTGTTATAGAAATAAATCAATTGTTTTGGGGACTCTAAGGTCTTCAAAAGTGTCCATAAGTATAGCTAAATTCTGTTGGAGGGCCTTTAGAGCAAGTTGTGTTCCATTGGCCATTACTCCTTAATTCTAACTCCAAATGTAATGAGAGTTGTGTTATTAGAGATATAACATGAAGGTTGTCATTTGGTTTGAGGCTATGCTGACTAAAAATGCTGTTTTGATGGGTTTTAGTGGTCATCTATATTGCAGCAGTAAAAAGGGTTGGAAAAAGGTACAGTAAATGTTTTTGTTTTCCATTCTGGCTCAAACATTGCATATGTCATGGTCACAATCATTTGTTTGTCACTGTGAGGTATGCCTATTTTTTATTTTGCCTCGAGTTATTCATATGTTACAGTCACAACCATTTGGTTATCACTGTGAGATACTTCTGTTTTGCATTCTATTTAGGGTTGTGCATATGTCACGGTCACAACCATTTGGTTGTCACCGTGAGGTACATCTGTTTTCCATTATGCTTTGTATTTCCTTATGTCATGGTCACAACCATTTAGTGTTCACCATGAGGTACCTGAATTTTCTATAATTCTTTATGAAACACCATCTAATGTTGAATAAGTGTATAAAATGGAATTCAATCAAGTTTAGTAACATTTAATATAAATTATAATATGATAATCTATGTGAACATGTATATTGTGAATATGTATAATGAAGTGTGGGCTTGTTTGATAAGCCATGTAATGACTCGAAATCCAAGTATTTTGACTTAATTAGGGTAATTGGATGAGCTTGATTTAGAATTTCTAATATTAGACCTAAGTGTAATTGGAAAATTAAGGACCTAATTGTAACACCCCAACACCCACACATAGCATACCGAGGGAGAATGAAGACCGAGTGCTACGGTGAGTGGAGGGTGTTACCGAACAAATCACTTACTAAACAATAATCGAAAACAGAATAATAAAATTTCTAAAATTATGACCTCAACGACACACACATCCTAAACTTATATCCATACACTATTATTCGCACTAAAGAATGTTACAACTCATTACAAATGCTAATAAATAAAACTTAATTACATTCCAAAATCAAAAACACTTCCTATAAACTTCTACTAACTTATTGGCCAAAGTCACAACGGACTGCTCGAAAAAACTTCAAACTCCTCACCTGCATGGAAAAATACCCATGCTGAGCGATAATGCTTAGTGGGGATAAACCAATAATAGCCAGCTACTCATGGTGGTTGGTGAAATGAATACATGTTGAGCAATATACATATAAGCATAGAGTTATCACATATTCACATCCTCATTAGCATACGAAAGCATACATATTTGCATATGTATATATATCTTGTCATTTGCTTAATTCGATTAATTGATCTTAAAGATAATTATACATCATAGATTACTAGAACGACATTTTTTCTTATCAAGGTATAAAGACTTAGAAATTCCCATTATTACAATACTTCCAAAATCATGGTGATTATAGAATTGATACTTAAGTCAAAACATTTCATTTGTTCAAACTAAACAAAAACACCTCAAATTTCAGATTTGGTTCGAGCTTAAAACAATTATCCCAAGCTTCCTACGTATCCCTATGGTTGGGGAATCAGAACGATGTAGTTCAATAAAAAATCTTTATATTCATATATTCCAAAATTAATCTTAACTCAATCCATAAATCCAGTTATTTATATCATGCTTACCGCTTTATTTCCCTTACTTACAAATCGATATAGAATTACCGTATTCATTAAACCAACAAACAACGCACATAAATTCCTTACCAGTATACTTACTTTACTACCCAGGCTAAGGTCCAGAAGGTAGATAACACATAACATACCTGTATTCTCATTTTAAGCATCTAAACAAATATATATGTGTTCATAGAATTCATTTACTGAATAATTAATAATATCAAATATTCATATCAACTACTTCAATGATTCTCTGCAAAGAATCCATATAGGCGATCATACTCATAATTTTTGAACAGATTAATGACATGCATTTTTCATATACGAATTCTTATGCAATCAGTATTCATTCATACATGCTTATTTGGATAAACATTATTTGCTATATCTCTTTTCATTTAACTGTCATTAGTTTTAGATACAAAAGCATGTAGATACCACCCAATTCAACATAGGTGTCCATGAAGGATACAGAACATATAAGTGTGTAAAGCATAAGCTCAATCAATATATATATCCTTAAACACATTCAATGCTTATTCACATATCTTTTATTCTTTTAATTGCCTACTAAGCCAAGGGGGTGGATAAACGAGTGAACAGAACACATTGGGGTACCCGAGGGTACAATTGAAAAGCAACATCTTTATTTTCTCATAAAAAATGTTTTCACATTGGGGGATCCTAAACAAGATCTGTACACATTAAGGATCGCGAGGATCCAAACGGGGACCTGATAAGGGTCCAGAATAGAGGGGCTGCAGCTATCAAAACGCTATATGCATGCCTATCTATCCACGACCGACTACGCAGGCTAAAACACGTGTATTTCATTTCAATACTTAGAACATTCTTTTATAATCATATAGGTACATGCATTCATATACTTGCATATCATTTGCACTAATTATAATTATCATATTCATATGAACATATTAGACATAAACATATTATTGGGCATCATGCACTCATTTAGACTTATAAATAAATTGCATTTCCCTACACACATACACATATTCATAAAATAATAATGGTAGATAAAATCCTCATATTTCAATTCTTATAATGCATAGGAACATTTGAATAATTCATGTTTTAAATCATATATGCAAAACACAAGTGAAAAACCGTGCAAATAAGAATTTAACAAAAACATTTTATTACAAAGAGGTCTATCGTGCTCACTACGGGTGTCACACTCATGACAGACGAACCCCAAAAGGCTGTCACGAGTCGTGCTCAATGTCATGACTCGTGAAGGCAAAATGCATCGACATGTCTAAAAAACAAAAGGAAAAACAAATGAGGGGATGAGGGCTATCACGAGTCGTACTTAGTGTCACGACTTGTGACACAAGCTGCACGAGTCGTGATAGGCCTCACGACTCATGAGGAAGCTTCATGAGTCGTGCCAGCCTTCACGTCTTGTGAGGGAGCCTAAAGAAATCATGTCGAGCCACATCCAGAGAGCAGTTACAGGGGGGTATGGAAATTTCTTACCCCCGTGTAAGATGCATAACACAGAAATCATTCAAAGTAGAATGACTTTACACGACGGTATGCAAAGTCCTTACCGCCGTGTAAAATCACGGATAAGGAAACTGAAGAATAGAATATGATAACACGGTGGTATGCCCATTTCATACTGTCGTGTAGATCATTCCAACCCAGAAAATCAATCAATATTAACCCAACTCTCAACCAAACTTTATCATACTTCAAAATTACTACAGCATTACAAATGTACTACTCACATTGTCTATACAAAACTTCATAAACAATACCAAACTCAACTTTTCTACCACTATCACAATTAAATCATGCAATTAACAAAATCAAAATCTCTAATTTTACAACCAGCAAAATAACTTCAAAAGTTCAATCAAAAACACACTTTGATTCAATAATCCACATTCAAAGCATCTTAACCCAAATTATTCAAACCCAAAGCATTCGAACATATCTAAATAACGTTAACCCCATGACTTTAAAGAAAACCAAATCAAAACTCCCAAATTATAATATTCATCAAAATAACTAAATCCCAAACCTCAACTCCTTTGCTCCTATTAGCTTCCTCGGTTGATCATTCTTACTCCCAAACTCATCCAAGGTCTTTCTCATCAAGAATCCTCATCA
The DNA here is from genome assembly GCA_947683425.1 of Excoecaria cochinchinensis. Lineage (NCBI taxonomy): Eukaryota > Viridiplantae > Streptophyta > Magnoliopsida > Malpighiales > Euphorbiaceae > Excoecaria > Excoecaria cochinchinensis. The sequence goes on from CANTUQ010000013.1 coordinate 17,000,947, forward strand.
ATCACACATACACAAACACAAAACATAAATTTAGGTCAAAACCTAATCAAGAAAAAAAGAAGAAATCAAAGCTTATAACCCACCTTACCTTAACAATCTTCACTTAAACCACTTAAACTAATAACTGACATCATCTAAATCCAAAGATTTGATCTAAGGGAGAGCAAATGGCATTGAGGCAAGAAGGGAAAGAAGAAAAAGAGGAGAAGAATGGGAAAACGAGAGAGGGGGAGAGCAAATTTTTCTGCCTTCTATCTCCTTCTCTCACTTCTTTTATACTTCCTCTGTCACACCCCATTTTTTCCCTAGTAGAATGAGCCATCTGTGCGTGCATGTATTGTGTGTGTTTTGGCTTTTAATAAGGGCAGTTTGGGTAAAAATGCACATTTGAGGGTCTTGTTAGTATGAGAGTGCATGTATGGTGTTTTGGGTGTGAATTAGTTGGGTTATGTTTGGGTGTGCTTGAGCATATCATACTAGGGGGTGTTAGAGAGGTTGTGCTTGTGTGGGTGTGCTCACAAACTTGTTGGGTATTATAAGTTGGGAGTGCATTGTGTGTGTGTGAAGCATGAATTTAGGGTGTGAGTGACCAAATCCCACTAATAGGGTAGTGACACTTGTCTAGGGTTAGAAAAAGAGAAAGAAAAAGAAAGAGAAAAGGGAGAGGGCAGATTTTTGTTCTTCAAATCCCGTTACCCCTCTACTTTTCTTCTTCCTTCTCTTTCCCTAAGAACCCTAGTTTGGATTTCAGACATTATTAGTGGGAATTGATCATTTCTTGCACTCTAATTGGGTAAGTTTCCTTGCATTTCTTCATCTGGTTCTTCTTTGTTCATCATCTTCTTCTTCTTCTTCTTCTTTTTCAAGGTTTGGGTTTTTAATATAGGATTTGTATTTTGGGTGTTCTTTGATGTGTTGTGCTTAGTTAAGCCTCCCCGTGACCCGAAAGGCAAGGAGAAGGCTGGTTCTAGTGGAGCTCATTAGATTGGGAGCTAAGGAGATAAGGTTTGGGAATTTTCTTTTAAGTGATGTTTATATATGGGTTTTTGAATATGCATGAATTTCTGGAAATTTGTGGGTTCTTGATGTTCATTGTGGGTTTAAATGTTATGGGTTATGATTGAGATGTGTTAAAAAGATTTAATTGTGGGTTAATGAACTTAATTGTGTACTTGTGTGAGATGATGATGAATAGTGCTGATATTCCAATTTGTGTAAATTGATGTGGTTATTGGCATTATTTAATTGGAATTCTTAATACAGATATTGTATTTTATGTTGCTAATTGTGTTTGGGTTGCTAGAATTGAGGTAAGAAGAGGTTTGAGTTGAATGTGTGTGTTTGAGTGTTGTGAAGAGGGAATTTTCTGCAGATTTTCTGGGCAAGGGCTGAAATTTACGACCCTGTCATGAGCGCGACATCATCGCGAGGTCGCGACAGAGCCCAGTGAAAGCAGCCCTCGCACGCGTTCGAGCTCTCCGCCGAGCCATGCAGCAGAGCCTCTATCGCGAGTGCGACAGAGAGCTCAGCTTCCGATATATTCTGGGCTGGTAGCTCACTGGCGCGAGCGCAAGAGTGAGATACCCTTGTTTCCTCGCGAGATCGCGATGAATGTCGAGGTCGCGACCTGGACAAAACTGCCTCTGTCGCGAGCGCGACGATGTCGCGATCGCGGCAGTGCCTCTTGCCTGCCTTGCTTTCTGATTTGTTTTTTCTGCAATAATGAATTTCAAATGTCTTGACTATGATTCATCCTTACCGTATGCTCTATGAATGTGCTTATATGTCTATTATATTGCGAATTATACATGATAAAGTATATGTTGTGCTCAGAAACATGAATTGGTTTATGTATGACCTGCTAGAGTCAAGTAAGTTGATAGTTAGGCATACCTAATAGAGTCTTTTAGCTGCAGACTCAGTTTCATTTGGACCCCGATCCGGTCCCCGTTTGGTTTCCCTCAAACCCTCAGTATTTGGATCTTGTTTAAGGTCCCCTACGAAAATTGTTTGAATGTGATATGATAAATGGTCTTATGATTTGTACCCATAAGGTACTGTCTGTATTCGATTCGTACCCGTAAGGTACTGTCCGTATACTCGTTATCCACTATTGTGAGTCAACAGGTGCTCTATTTGTTTTGTTCTGCTTTGAAATGGTTACAAGATTATGATACCTGAATGAGTTTGATGATTCTTATGGGCTATCAGTTAACAGGTATATGAATGGGTTTATGAGCTTTTGAATGTATGTTTCTATTATGTATTCATGAATTTATATTTGACATGGTTATCCGCATTTTTCATATTGAATGTGTTATTCCTTGACGACCATTGATAAGTTCAATTTTATGTTGTTCTTTTATGTGAATTTTTAGCTCACTTTTAAGTTTAAAAGTCCCTATTTCAGTGTGTTTTTATTGAAGTATTATTAGATTTTATTTGGTACACTGAAGTGAGTTTTTAATGTTGTTTTTGGTGTTTTAGGTAGCTTACACGGCGGTGAGAAAGTTCCATACCGCCATGTAAAGATCAAAAGTATCAGAGGGCAGCAGAAGAACATCACACGATGGTAAGGAGCTTTCTTACTGCCGTGTACATCGGGACTTTGAGTTACGTAGGAGGCTACACGGCGGTAAGGAATTCCCTCACTGCCGTGTGAAGAGTGATTAACGGCGCTGTTCATGGGAGAAAAAAATCAAAGAAGCTGACCAGAAGTGGTTACACGGCGGTAAGGGACTATCATACCGCCGTGTAAACCAAAAATATTTCAAAGAACTGTTATCAGTATTCAGTTACACGGCAGTGAGAGCTTATCATACTGCCGTGTAACCCGAAAATCATGCATGTGAATAAAATCTGCACAAAATCAAAGACTGTCTTGCTACCGTTTGACTTTAACTGTTATATAGGGGCTGAAGTTAGACATTAAGGGGATCTTTTTGGAACGGAAGTCAGATATTTTTTTTTCTCTGCAACCTAAGTTTAGATTTTTCATATATTTTATTTTACAATTAATTATTCAGTTGGGATTGATCTGGAGAATTTGGGGGATTGGAGAATTTATCATTCATTTTGGAAGTCTTATTAGATGATTCAGTTTGAAGAACATCATTTTTTATTATTGTAAGAATTTCATTTTCAGATCTCAAATGGGTAATATCAACTTCTCTCTATTTAATTCAGTTTTTATTTCAATCATGAGTGAGTAGTTCCTTTTCTTGTTAAGGGATGCCTTGAATCCCTAATAACCATGTGAATGCTTTGTGTGGATTGATTTATGCATATGCTTTAGTTTTATCTTCTCTAAATTAATCTGTTAGTTATTGAAATTAATGCAAGTTTGAGATTGATCTACCGTGATAATCTTTGATTGTAATTCATTTCATGAACTTACACATTCTTTGTTCTATTTCTATCGATTTTCATTGATTTGATGAATCCAGGATGGTAGTTAAATCTGTGGACTTTTATTTTAATAGGTTCAGAATGGTGGGAGATAATTGAGTTTTGATGTCTGAATCTGGGATGGTAGGACCATCTAAGCTCAGGACTTAAGACCTGCTTTGATTACTAATTTATGTGCTAAATCCGGGATGGTAGGTGCATGTTTTAGATAAGCTGGATCCGAAAGGCAGGCTAGGGTATAGGCTAGGTTGTTCACTGAATTGCATATGAAATTATTATGTTTAAGCATTTGCATGGTATTATAGGGAGAATGGGTATTCGTTAGCAAGATCTGTTAATCATTTTATCAAATCTTTATTAAAATTGATTATTTTAACGTTGTTGAATTAATTATTTCATCAGTTATTTATCTTAATTTTGCATTACATAACTTATCACTCTCAACAATGGGGAATTCTTTAGCATACATTTATTTATCAACGCTTGCACAATTCAGTCCCTTGGGTACGATAACTCGGGGTCTTAAAAATTACCCCACTATATTACTTGCCGATTCAGTACACTTGCTGAGGTCGCATTAAGTTTTTGGTGTCGTTGCCGGGGAGTGGTGTTGTTAGTAAGTTTTGATTTTTATTTATATGTGTTTTTATTTTTCTGATTTTATTATTTCTTATTCTTTTCAGATAGTTATGGTGTATAAGCAGATTGAGGCAAGAAAAATTAGCACCCTACGATCCTGAAATCAAGAGGACTTTGCACCAACGTAGGAGAGCCAACAGAGGTAACAACATGGATAACAATCCTCCTTCTATTGGTGAATTTCCTCCCGAGAATGAACAAGTGCCAGGAGCACAAGAAGAGATGCCGGGTAATTATGGAGAAGAAGTCCCAAGGCAGAGGACAATAAGAGACTACGCTGTACCAAGATGGAATGAGGATCACAGGACAATTGTGTTGCCTAGGGGAATGCAATTTGAACTTAAACCAGCAACCATTACTATGGTACAGAGAAACCAGTTTTCAAGATCAGAATTGGAAGATCCTGCACAGCATTTCGATATATTTTTGGAGGTCAGTGACACAGTTTAGATCCCGGGTGTCACTTCTGATGCAGTAAGGTTGAAATTATTTCCATTTACATTGATTGGAAAAGCAAGGGACTGGTTGCAGATGTTACCAAGTCAATCAATAAGATCGTGGGAGCAATTACAAGAGAAATTCTTAATGAGATTTTTCCCTCCCACCAAGACTGCAAGAATTCCTAACAGCATTATAGGTTTTGCTTAAATGAATGAAGAGCCTTTTCATGAGCCTTGGGAGAGATTTAGGAGATTATTGAGAAGCTGTCCGCACCATGAGATAGCTGTACATCAATTGATGACTTTATTCTATGCTGGAGTTACCCCATAGACAAGGTCACTTTTGGATGCATCATCAGGAGGTTCCTTTTTGAATAGGCTGCCAGAAGAAGCTTTTCTTATGTTGGATGAGATGGCAGCAAATGATGCTCAATGGGCTGCTCCTAGAGCAATCCCAAAAAGGCAAGGAATACATAATGTGGATGAAGTATCAATGCAGAAGGCACAGATAGAATCAACGCAGAAGGAGATGAGTGGATTGAAGGTTCGAAATGTGTCCTCAGTCTCTCAAGAGAGTGGGCAGTATGAAAGCGGTCAATATAGTCAAGAAGGTGGAGTAATGGGAGATGTAAATGCTGTAGGAGATTACCGCAAGAATGATCCTTACAGCAACACCAATAACCCAGGTTGGAGGAACCACCCTAACTTCTCTTGGAGGGATGGAAATCAGAATGCTTCATCTTCTCAACCACAACCAAGAGTCCCTTTCAACCAACACAACCAGTCATACCAACCGCAACCCCCCAATAATTATCAAAACCCCTATCCACCATATCACCAAGGGCAGGGCTCAAACCAATCCCATTCTCAAGCTTATCACCCATCGGGTAATCAACCAAGGCCACTTGTACAAGAAAAGAAGCCGAATTTGGAAGATATGTTAGGTAGCTTCATGAACAGTCAACAACAGTTTGTGAACAGCCAGCAACAATTTATGGAAAATCAAGAAGCAAGGTGAAAATCACAAGAACAGTGGAACTGGAATCAAGATGCGTCCATGAGGAACTTGGAAACGCAATTGGACCAACTTGCAACTTCAATGTCGAATAGACAACCAGGAACTTTTCCTTCTAATGTGGATCGTAATCCCAAGGAAGAGGCAAAGGCAATTACATTGAGGAGTGGCAAGGAGGTAACACAAAGCAAAGACCAAGGTAAAACATCTTCACCATCTTCAGGTAAGGGGGAGCCTACACGAAAGGTAAGTAATTCTAACTCTATGTTGGAAGTAGATGAAAATGCTCCTACAGTTGATAAAGGTAAAAGTCTGGTGAATCCCAGAGCAGAGGATCTTGATATTAATAGGTTGCCATTTCCTGCCGTGGCCAGAAAGGCAAAGAAAAATGAGCAATTGGCTAGATTTTTAGAAATGTTTAAGAAACTGCACATTAACCTACCATTTGCAGAGGCCTTAGCTCACATGTCGAATTATGCAAAATTTATGAAAAGAATTGTGCTCAAATAAAAAGAAATTAGAAGGGCATGGAACTGTGCAACTTACAGAAAATTGTAGCGCTTTAATAATGAATAAGATTCCTGAAAAATTGGAGGATTCAGGTAGTTTTACGTTACCATGTGAAATTGGTGAAAATTTTTATAGGAGTGCTCTATGTGATTTAGGTGCTAGCATAAATCTGATGCCATATTCTATTTGCAGAAAACTTAATCTTGGAGAGCTCAAGGAGACGAGCATGAGGCTTCAACTTGCAGATAGATCAGTAAGGAGACCTAAGGGAGTGATAGAGGATCTGCTTGTGAAAGTTGGAAAATTTATTTTCCCGGTGGATTTTGTAATAATGGAGATGGAGGAAGACCATAAGATACCACTTATAGTGGGGAGGCCATTTTTGAACACAGCAAAGGCTTTGATCGATGTACATGGTCAAACTGTTACCTTACGATTCAATGATGAAAAGCTAGTGGTAGATATGAATAAAACTCAAAAATACCCATTAAACGATATAGAGGAATCTATTTATTTTGTGGATGCAGTAGATAAATGTGTGGAGGAGACTCAGGAAAATGTGTTGGTAGCTGATCCATTGGATGAAATTGTAGTGCATTTATTAGATGATGACAAATTGAAAGATGAGATGGAGAGAAAAGCGATAGCAGCTGTAGAGGAAAAATAGCTAGAAGAACCTGATTCGAAAAAGGGGGAGCCAAATTCTGAACTTAAACCTCTTCCCTCTCATCTAAAATATGTATTTCTGGAAAATGAAAAAAAACCGGTAATCATTTCTTTTTTGTTGTCAGGTGATGAGGAGAAAATATTGCTGGAGGTACTAAAAAAACACAAGTAAGCCATTGGATGGGAAACATCAGACTTAAAGGGGATAAATCCAAGCTACTGCACCCACCGGATCCTCATGGAAGAAGAATGCAAACCAGTAGCTCAGCCACAAAGGAGACTTAACCCAGCCATGCAAGAAGTCGTAAAGAAGGAGGTACTTAAGCTCCTTGATTTAGGTATAATCTATCCTATTTTCGACAGTAGATGGGTTAGTCCATTGCAATGTGTCCCTAAGAAAGGGGGAATGACAGTGGTAAGTAATGAGCTAGATGAGTTAATTCCAACTCGTACAGTTATGGGTTGGAGAGTTTGTATTGATTATAGAAGATTGAATAATACCACCAGAAAAGATCATTTTCCATTACCATTTATTGATCAAATGTTGGAAAGGTTAGCAGGGAATAAGTTTTATTGCTTTTTAGATGGGTACTTTGGATATTTGCAAATTCCTATAGCCCCTGAAGATCAAGAGAAAACAACTTTTACCTGCCCTTATGGCACGTTTGCATATAAGAGAATGCCCTTCGGGTTGTGCAATGCACCGGCTACGTTTCAGCGGTGCATAATGGCGATATTTCATGACTTCCTAGAAAAATTTATGGAGGTATTTATGGACGACTTCACCATTTATGGGAGTGATTTTGAGAGCTGTCTAAGGCGTCTGAATTTGGTGCTAAACAGATGTAAGGAAACTAATTTAGTACTGAATTGGGAAAAGTGCCATTTTATGGTGAGAGAGGGCATTGTGCTTGGGCACAAAATTTCTAAGAAGGGGATAGAGGTTGACAAACCCAAGGTAGAGGTAATAGAGAAGTTACCACCCCTAACTAGTGTGAAAGGCATTAGAAGTTTCTTAGGACATGCAGGATTTTACCGCCGTTTTATAAAAGATTTTTCGAAAATTGCTAAGCCTTTGTCCAATTTGCTTATGAAAGATGCTGTTTTTAATTTTGATAGTGAATACATGCTAGCTTTTGAAACTTTGAAGCAAAGGCTCATTTCAGCCCCGGTGATTATATCTCCGGATTGAAATTTGCCATTTGAATTAATGTGTGACGCTAGTGACTTTGCAGTTGGGGCAGTGCTCGGATAGCGGCGGGATAAGGTATTTTGTGCGGTTTACTATGCAAGTCATATTTTAACAGGAGCTCAAGTTAACTACACCACAACTGAGAAGGAACTTCTTACAATCGTGTATGCTTTTGAGAAGTTCAGACTGTATTTGTTGGGTGAAAAAATCGTGGTGTGGTCGGACCATGCGGCTTTGAGACATTTGTTTGCCAAAAAGGAATCTAAGCTGAGATTGATCAGATGGGTGCTCCTATTGCAAGAATTCGACTTGGAAATCAAAGATAAAAAGGGAGCAGAGAATTTTGTAGCGGATCACTTGTCAAGACTGGAGAATGAACACATTGAGAAAGGGGAGATTTCAGATTTATTCCCTGATGAACATATCTGTGCTCTATTTGCAAGTGAGCTTTCTGTTCCCCGGTTTGCTAATATAGCTAATTTTCTTGCAGGAGGATTCATGCCAAAGGACTTCACGTGGCAACAAAGGAAGAAGCTGAAGGCTGATGCTAAACATTACATTTGGGATGACCCGTACCTATTCCGCTTATGTGCTGATCAAGTGCTAAGAAGGTGTGTCTCAGAGGAAGAGACGGGTGAGATTATCACAGCTTATCATAGTGGGGAAGCTGGTGCGCACCATAGGCCAAATAGAACAGTATCAAAAATTATATCTTCTAGTTTTTATTGGCCTACTATGTTTAAAGATGTCCAAAATTTTGTGAAAACTTGTGATAGGTGTCAAAAGGTAGGTAATATTTCTAAGAGAGATGAGATGCCCTTGACTAATATGCTTGAGGTTGAACTTTTTGATGTATGGGGAATTGACTTTATGGGACCTTTTTCGGTTCCATACGGATTTGAATATATTCTGGTGGCAGTTGATTATGTGAGTAAATGCGTAGAAGCTGTAGCCACTAGAACTTGTGATGCGAAGGTTGTTTTAGATTTTTTGAGAAAAAATATATTCACTCGGTATGGAACCCCGAGAGCCATCATTAGCGATGGTGGTAAGCATTTCGTTAACCACCAATTTAAGACTTTATTGAAAAAATTTGGAGTTAGGCATAAGGTCACTACCCCTTATCATGCTCAAGCTAATGGTCAGGTTGAAGTGTCAAATCGGGAGTTAAAGGCCATTTTAGAAAAGACGGTCAATGCATTTAGAAAAGATTGGTATCTTAAGTTGGATGACGCTTTATGGGCTTATAGGATAGCATTTAAGATACTGATAGAGATGTCCCCCTTTAGGTCAATGTTTGGAAAATCATGTCATCTCCCAGTGGAACTAGAGCATAAGGCATATTGGGCTACAAAATTCTTAAATTTTGACCTTGAAAGTGCAGGGAAGTGCAGGTCTTTACAGCTGAACGAGCTAGAGGAACTCAGGTTTTAGGCGTATGATCGGGCTCAAAAATACAAAGACAACACAAAAAAAATGGCATGATCAAAAGCTAATCAGGAAGGAATTTGTGCCTGGAATGAAAGTGCTATTGTATGACAACAGGTTAAGACTGTTTCCTGGGAAGTTAAAATCAAGGTGGAAAGGGCCTTTTGAAGTTGTAAGGGTTGAAAAATTTGGAGCCATAACAATCCGAAAGCAATCTAGGAGTGCAAAATTTAAGGTAAACGGTCATCACTTAAAACCATATTTCGAGAACCACGCTAAAGTTGCAACAGTGGTTATTATCCTAGAGGAGGAATAAGGTAAGTTCAAAGTCGAGCTGAAGACTCAAAAATCAGAACTAAAATAATTTCTAACTCTATTCTCTTTTGTTTTGATTTTTTTTATATATAGTTCCAGTTATTTTTAGTTTTAGGAAAATTTTCTTTTCATTTATTGGTCAAAAATCGGTTTTAGGGATAGTGTATAATGTTGTGGAGTGCTTGGTGTAATTGTTGCTTGTTTCAGGAATTTTTCTCTCTTAAAAATTCATTTTACATGGCGGTGAGAGTTCAGCATACCGCCGTGTAAATCGGGCTTTAAAAATACCTGATTCCAGTAGCATTTTACACGGCGGTGAGAGGCACTCATACCACCGTGTAAATTGTGATTTAAAAATAACTGGTTCCAGTGGCATTTTACACGGCGGTATGGTATCTTCATACAGCCGTGTAAAAAGAAAAACCCTATTTTTAAAATCCACAATCGCCAGTTTCTTTTTGGCAATTTTTAAACACCAAAATTCTCTCTCTCGTCTCTCTCTACCCGGTAATCCAAAATTTTTGAAATTCCTTATTTTCACTTGGTTGAATCACGTTTCAAGAACATCTTTTGCACATTTTGTCTGCACTCCTTCAACCCAAGTAAGTTTCCTTCCTTCTTTCCTCTTTCTATCAGTTGTTGGTGTTAGGTATTTACATTCTTTTTTTTTTCTCATTTCTTTCTGTAATAAATGGATGCAATTTGTATTTTCTTGTTAATTGTTGGGTTGTTGTGTGATAACATGGATGAATTGGGGATAACAAATGCATAAGAGGTGCTTGTTTTATATGCAAAAATCTGTGGCCACCAGGTGTTTGACGAATTGCCTGAATGAGTATTATATCTCATTTTTCTCTCAGTCACATATCTTGCTATCAACAGTGGTGAATCTTTTGGCCTCCATATACCATGCAATATATTTGTCTCAGGCTGTGATTAAGCTTTGAATTGGTGTTTACGTGTGAATAATATGGCAGTATGGTAATGCAGTGAGAATGCTTTAATTCTTTCCATTCTATTTATTTATGTTCTATTTACTGCTAAGGAAACCTGATGGTGCATTATTGTCAAAGGTACTGGCATTTGTCATTCTTGAAGTTTATCTTTGTAGCATTAATTTCTCAATGTTTCTGCACATTGCTTTTAACTTAATTCCTGCTAGCCTACTGCTTTTGTTACAAATTTAAGCCATTGTTTTCCTCCCTCTAATTGTGTTTATCTACTGATGCAGTGGCTCCTAAAAGATCTAGAATGGACCAGGCATCGTCTTCTCAAGAGAGGGATAGCTCTGTACCCTCTTGGGTCCCAACTAGGTGCCACACTGCTTACAATTGTCTTACAGATGCAACATACCTGCCCTCCACATTTTTTGATTTTGAATCCTTAAGGAAGCTGGGGATTAGGGAAGAAATTGATGAGTTGATTGTAGGAATAGGGTGGACAGAATTTTTTCAAAAAAATGAGCGAGTTCATCCGAAGTTGACTCGGGATTTCCTTGCAACCGTAAATTGCAAGATTGATAATGAAGACATAGAAGATCCTGGAGAGGTGACATTTTGGCTAAACAAGAGAAAGTATACGATGACTTTTAATGAGTTTTCAGATGCTCTTGGTTTCCCGGTGGATGGTGTCCGGCATATTCCGGACTTGGTTAAACAGACCACTTGGGCCACAATTCGGGATCCAGTCACAGCCACTCACTATGTCACTGGCATGTCCAAGGCACATCACCTTCGGGACCATGCATTGACGATCTTGCATAGATTTTTTGCCCTCTCTTTTTATGGACATATAGAAGCAGCTGGAGTGGTGAACCAGGCGGAGGCTTTTTTACACTGCATGATCCACAGGATTCGATTGAATGGCGCTTATTTTCTATGGAAGAAGTTTGAGGATCTGCAGGGAAATCCCAAGAAAGTTAAAAAGATTGCAATAGGGTGGATAGTCACTGTTCTAGCTAAGAGAGTAAGACACCCCTCTTTAGGATCAGATTTGGGAGCTAGCAGTGTCATGGATTTCAGAATGCTGAAGAATCTTAAGATCATTGTGGATGACCATCATTTTCACCATCAAGTCCGATTGTCAACCCGGGATGAGTACTTGAGACTCATTGAAAGATGTCAAGTCTAATTACCGGTAGAAGGAGCTGAAGAAGAGGAGGAGCAGCAAGAGGAGGCTGGGGGTGCTGCTGCTGCACCCGCCCCAGCAATGCCAGCTTATGACTTATCGCAGTTTACTGAGCAGTTAGAGGCCTTGCAGACTGGTCAAGCTCAGATTAATTCTCGATTGGATCAGTGGGTTAGCTTTATGGAGGATACCCGTACTGAAAATGTTCAGATTATGGGGCGGTTGGACATGCATGAGCAGCAGTTAGCCATGCAAGCACAGAGTTTGGCAAGGCTGGAGCATTCTATACACCTTTCTCGGCAAGAGTAGGAGCATTTTTACTGGACCATGATGGATCGCTTTCCTCCACCACCACCTCCGCAAGAGTGAAAAAAGTTTCTGGGAGTTTTTCTGATCTTACATTTTGTTACTTCAGTACTTCTTACTTTTGATTTCTTTTTGGTTAGATTACTTGCTGGGGACAGCAAGTTCTTAAGTGTGGGGTGGGGACTTAAAACTTGTTCTGAAATTATAACTGAAATTTGTCTAACCTTTAGTATTACTTTAGTATTTTAGTTATATGTGTTGAATTTATTTACACTTCTGCACTTTATTTTTGGGGTAAACCCATAACCAGCCCCCTATACTTGCAGTCAAATTTCATTTGAGCACCTATACTATAATAATGACCAAATAAGCACTCTTTCTTAAAGTTTTCTCAACAAATAAACACAAATGCTGACATGGAATAACGCGTGTTGTTCACGGAACGAGGAGAGCGTGTGCCCAATTATAACTATTCACAACGGTAAAACTCAAGTTTAAAGCCCTAATCTAAGTCTTCAAATCCAAATTCGTCTTCTTTGTTCCTCTTCCTGTATACAGAAAGGCTTCTCTGTTAATCTATATATATTGATTTTATAGTGAAGACGAAGTGTGTGCTGAGAAGTGAAGATGAATCATGGCATCGGGAATGTCTGTAAATGCAACAAGATGGCGGTTATGGTAGTTTCGTGGTCCATGGCAAATCCTGGTCGCCGATTTTTGGCTTGTGAGATTGGGAAGGTAAGCTTATAGGTTTCACTCAATAGTTACAATAATGTATGCTTCAGTTAGTGTTCAGGTAAGTTGTTGTCTGTAGGGCTAACGAAATATTTTTGCAGAAGCGTGGTGGCTGTAATTTCTTCACTTGGGTCGACGAAGAGATGTCTGAACAGGCCAAAAGAGTAATTTGGGGGCTGTTGAATAGAGTGAAAGATTTTGAGAAAGAAAGACAGAAGGAGGAACGGAAGAGGAAGAAATATGTTTTTTGGCTGGCTATTGTTGTAATTTGTTTAGGAGTTAGTAACACTGTATTGATGGCTAAATTGGGTATGCTGTAAATCGGGGATAAGATAGAGCTTTGTGGGTATTTGTTTATTTAGTTGGAATTTGGTCATTCTCTGCAATCTTGTAATTGTAATCTTTGTTTGCTATGTTAATAGACTTTAATGTTTTCTCTTCATATTGTGTTATGTGAAATGATTTTGTTATTGTGCTATCATCCTGTATGAAAAGAAGCATTTGGAAAATTGGAAAAAAGTGATTCATTGATTGAAGTCTGCAAACATGTAAAGCAACAAAATTGGCAGATCATGTTCAAACAAAAAGCCACCAAATTAGTACAAAATAGTACAGACAACAAAACTAGTATCAGTTTGGCATGAAATCCTATTTTTTCGTAGCAGGTGGATTGGCAGATGAACTTGTTGAAGCTTGATTAAGTGTTTTTTTAGCAGCAGCTGCTGCATGATTTTGCTGCTGAAGTTGAGTTGCTGTTACTGTATGCCTTGCATTTTTTCGACCTCTGTTGGCAGTATAACCAAGATCAATGTTTGTGTCACATGCATTCTTCACAGATCTTCCAACATCCACTACTCTCTGTGATGTTCTCCCTGGCTGCAAATAATTAAATGTAGAAATTAAGTGTTAGTATGAAATGAAAAGCAAGAATTAATTGAGTAAACAAGGACATTTTTACATTTAAGATTGTAGTCCCTGTGTTCTCATCAATGAAGCAACCATGACCAGTTTCTCTTGGCCTTTTGTAGCCACTGAGTCCCCTTCCCCTAGTAGTCCTGCCCCCTGAATTTCCTCTCCCCCTTGAATTTCCTCTTCCCCTGGTAGCTAAGCTTGTGTCTGATGTGGGATTGTCCCTGAGTGAACTCCTGGCCGTTGAGGAACCTCTATTGCTTGATGAGCCTCTGTTGCTTGATGAACCTCTATTGCTCCTCCCTAATGCAGATGTATCTTCACATAGTGAAGTCTAGTTACATTGATGTGATCGTAGGGCAGAAGATGGACCACCATAAATCTCTTCAGCTGCTGTAGCAGAACTCTCTCCCCTGTCCATATTGACATTCTGCAAAAAATATATTTAAGAAATTATGAATTATCCAGATATGAGGATAGGAATTATGATTAAGAAACTTACATGCTGCTGGCAACTTGATTTGTTATGACCACCCCTCTTGCATTTGGAGCAATGCATTGTAGTTCCCCTTCGAGACAGCCTTCCATGTGTTTGGGAGCCAACCTCATCCTTATCTTTTTTCCTACTCTTTTTGGGCCTACCTGGCATTGCCTTTACTTCAGGTGGCTCAATTTGAGGGTTATTGGTTGGTTCCCACATCTTCATGTTGGAAATTGGTTGGATAACATACTGGTATGCCTTTAAGAAAGTATCCTTGTGATACCATTTGTGTACATGCTGTTCTGGATCAAGTTATAAGTGGTACATTGCACAAACTGCATGTGAACATGGGATTCCTTTCAATTCCCAACTGTTACATGTACACGTTTGGGCATTTAAATCCACTATATGGCAGTAGGGGCCATCAACCACTTCAAAACCCTTATCCCCATTCCAGGTTACTTGACATTTCCTTGCTAAGTTGGCATTATCATCTAAAATTTTCCTAGATATTGGTGAGATGTCAGATATCCAAGTATTGACAAAGCTCCTCATTTGTATATGCCTATTCATTATCTTGTGCCTAATCTCCTCAAGCATAGAAATGATTGACTTATGTCTAGGTACTAGTATCCAATTGTTGAATGATTCACACATGTTGTTGTCTACATTGTCACACTTAACATCCTTTCTAAAGAAAGCTCTACACCAAGTTTCTTTCGGGTAACCTAGTAGATCCTCACATATCCCTTCACCTAGCTTATTTAAAGCATCTAATTCATCTTTAAATCTCACCAGAAAAGTTGATTTAGCACACCTCCAAAATTGTCTTCTCCTCTCTTCACCTTTCCATTTCTGTTTCCAGTTAGCCCATACATGTCTAGCACACATTCTGTGCTCAGCCTCTGGTAACAATTCTTGTATACATGGCACTAATCCCTGCCCATTTAAAATGAAAAGCACATTATAATTTGAACATTTTAATTATACGGTTGACATTTCAACAAATTAAATGCATTTACCTTTTGCATGTCAGACATTATAGTAAGTCCATTTCCATTCCCCACCTGCAGATCATCAATGAGATACTGGAGAAACCAACTCCATGAGTGCTTTGTCTCTGTGTGAACCACTGCCCAAGCTATAGGGAACATTTGTTGATTTCCATTCTTCCCATAGGCAACCAATAACTGTCCTTTGCAAATCCCTTTTAAGAAGCATCCATCAAGACCTATCACTCTTCTACATCCATCAAGCCACCCCCTTTTCAATGCATCAAAACACACGTAGAAATATACAAACATGTTCTTTCCTGGATGTGTCTCAGTATCTGTTCGAATCCAGCAAGAGGACCCAGGATTTGTCATCCTTATCTGATCAGCATAGTCACCAAGCCTTGCAAATTCTTCTTTCCAATCACCCATGAACCTATTAATAACTACTGCCTTTGCCCTTGAACAGAGAGACCGACCCACATACAACCCCCACTTTTCCCTCACCAGATCTTGTATCTTCCAGATCTTAATATCTCGCTGAGAAAGTATCCTATCCTCAAATTTCCTAGCTATAAAAGCAGCATTACACAATTTATTTTTGTTCTTCTTCACGCATTGGTGTTCTGGATTATATGTCTTAACCTTGAAATCACCAGAATCTCCCTCCAGACTAGCAAATATCTCCCACTTACAGTTAGTTGCTTTACATTTAACCCTCACTCTATGCCTTTCATTAGGCCTAAGTTTTACAGAAACTCCATTCTCCACTGCATAATCAGCAACTACCTCTCTGAATTGAATAGCATTTTCGAATATCATTCCAAGTTGAAATATCGTGGTGCTGCATTTTGGATCAAAAAACAACTTGTTGCTCTTCTTTTTGCTTTGGACATTCAATCCTGCTCCAGACCTGCACTCTATCTCATCTTCGCTATCATCACTCCACGCATCAGAACTGTCAACATAGTCCTCATCACCACCCAGTCTACCTTTATATTTTTCTGCTCTGTTGACACCTGTTCCTTCAAAACCCCTATCAAATCCGGCTTCCCCTAATGGAATCTCTTGAGTGTAAGTGCACTCATTTCTCTTATTCTTATCTTTTTTCTCCTCTCTTGCAGCTTCCCTAAAATTTCTTAGTTCTTCATCCTCATCACTTCCAACTTCATCAGTATTATACTCTCCACCACTGCTACTCTCTGCACTTAAGTCTTCTTTATCACTTGAAGATGCTTCATCACTACTCTGCCCTGCTTCATCCTCTCTCTCTTCCCTACACTCCCCTGCTTCATCCTCTTTATCTTCCCTACACTCCCCTGCTTCATCCTCTCTCTCTTCCCTATTTATACCCACACCCTCTACACTGGTTTCCTTATCAACACCAGAAGCATTTACAATATCATCCTCGTTTGTGGTTGCCCTAGAAGGACCACTTGCATTTACATTTTTCCCCTCTACCTCTTTTGCCCCACTCTCTTCCACATAGGATAACAAATTTTCCACCATTATGGGTTGACTCACACTATGCGTTATGTATACATCCAAAATATCCCCGTTATTGAAGTCCTTTACTAACCCCAATAACACTTGGTCATTACCGAACATTTTAAATTTCTCTCTTGTCTTATCTAAAAAACAGAAACCAACAACTTCTGTGTAGCCTAACAACTTCGCATGTTCGCCTAACTCCACAAGCAATAGCTTATCCTTCTCTATGTACCAGTCTTCAACCGTGGCTTCACCCGTGTATTTCTCGTTTCCTACCCTGTTTCTAATGAAGGTTCCCTCATGGTGAAATCTCACTTTCACCCAAACTGTCGACATTGCAAATAAAATCACTGCATTCCAAAACTCATAACTGTTACTGAAAACAATTAAATCACTGCATTCCAATACTCATAACATAAGCCCTTAATTTAAGAACTAAATATCAAAAAAACCATTTTCACAGTATTACGAAACTTACCTCTGCTTTCTCGATTTCACTTCTCTTGCAATCGCAGCTTTTACTTCCCGCTTCCTCTCTTACTATGCTTCGTATATAGTCCACCGAACTCTCTCCTCACTTTGCATTGAGGATTAACACTCGGAATTCAACAACAATTGCTCGATTTACCGTTCTTCTCCTTAGGAGATTGATTTCAAACCCAAAACAGTTCCTCATTTCCGTTTTTCCCATTTATGCTTCATATTCATAATGCCACGTGTTCCATTTTAACTGGTAAGGTGATACACGTCACCGCATGTGTGTCTCACGCGGTTTTCATATTTCCATCATCTGCTAATCTGTGTTTATTTGTTGAGAAAACTTTAAGAAAGAGTGCTTATTTGGTCATTATTATAGTATAGATGCTCAAATGAAATTTGACTGCAAGTATAGGGGGCTGATTATGGGTTTACCCTTATTTTTGCTTTAGTTATGCTTTGTGTCATGCTGCGTGTTTCTTGTTTTAATTATTTGAGTTGTTTGGTTTGAGCTGGTTGATTTCTCTCATAATTAGTTTAATAAGCCCTTAATTTGTTATTCTAGTTTAATTTTCAAACTTGAATAAGTTATTTAAAGCATTTAGTTAGCAAGAGAGTAAGTTCTCTATAAGAGTTTTTCCTCCTAACATTTTTCAAAGTAGAGCATACAATTAAAATTTCCAATATTTTGCACTTAGGCCAGTTTTTACAAGTCGAGAAAAACCAGCCATGAAATCTTTTGATCAGGAAGTCTTTACAGCACTAGAACCTTCCTCATTGCCCTTCGAAATGATATAATAATTAAGGCATGAATTTTGACATGACTTAGGCATCTTTCTTTGTTATGTCCCTTTAAATAAACTTTCTCTTACCTATGGAATTAATTACCCTTGTTAGCCAATTTTGAGCCTAATTGAGTATGCTAAATGCGTATTTCGAGAATTTTCTTGTTTGCACAACTTATTGTTACCATTGAACCTAAAATGCCTTTAGCTTACCATTATAGGAGAGCTGGCCACTCTA
Source organism: Excoecaria cochinchinensis (assembly GCA_947683425.1). Lineage (NCBI taxonomy): Eukaryota > Viridiplantae > Streptophyta > Magnoliopsida > Malpighiales > Euphorbiaceae > Excoecaria > Excoecaria cochinchinensis. The sequence goes on from CANTUQ010000013.1 coordinate 17,019,101, forward strand.
GGATTGTGGGGGGTTGCTGTTGGGAAGTTTGGGTGATTGAGTTCATATGGTGGTGTGAATGAGTTTCAATTTAATTGGCAAGAGAACAAGTTAGACTGAATGTTTTAATAAGTTGGAAGGAAAAGAAAATGAAGATAATGCCCTTTGTGATTTGGTATAAAATTTGTAGCTGATTATAAGTTATTGAAATATTCAAGTGTGGGGTAGTTTATCTTCTCTAAAAAAAAAAAAATAAAATAAAATAAAATTCTATTTTATTTCGTATTCGGTTATTAAGGATTCAATAAAATTGTGTTTCTTGTTCTCGTCTTGAAATTATTCATCAAAGTTTAAGAAATTTATATCGCATCTTTTGAAAGGGGAAGAGCGTAGGAGGAGTTCTGTTAGCTTTGAATAAAAAAAATATCATGAAAGGATTAGGTAGGAGTGGCTGCTTCTTTATTGTTGAACTATTCTGATTTTTCTTATAGCCATCACACCTTGAACCTTGCATTACAACCTGTTTAAGACCTAATGATCATGTTTATGCCTTGAATTGTTTAGTGGAGATGACCATCGGGTTCCGGTACCAAAGGAGAGGCCTATGGTGTTTCTAGTGTTTCAATTGAGAAACCAGAATTGCACTCGTACACTAACTTATTTGGACATTGATTGATTGGTGCTGGAAATTTTAATTTTGAAACTTATTAAAACTTTGGTTTTGGCCCTTGCACAGACACACGCTGAAAATTTATTTGTATTATCTTCATTTGAATTTTGTTTGAGTAAGAATTTATCCCAAGTGGAAGTTGTTAAGTGTTCTCTTTGTGTTTTGAATTTCTGGTTTCTTTCTTGAAAATTGAGAAAACTGGAATTGAAGAGGTATTTTACTCGAGGGTGAGCAAAAGCTAAGTGTGGGGTATTTGATAAGTTCAATTTTATGTTGTTCTTTTATGTGAATTTTTAGCTCAATTTTAAGTTTAGAAGTCCCTATTTCAGTGTGTTTTTGTTGAAGTATTATTAGATTTTATTTGGTACACTAAAGTGAGTTTTTAATGTTGTTTTTGGTAGCTTACACGGCGGTGAGAAAGTTCCATACTGCCGTGTAAAGATCAAAAGTATCAGAGGGCAGCAGAAGAACATCACACGGCGGTAAGGAGCTTTCTTACCGCCGTGTACATCGGGACTTTGAGTTACATAGGAGTCTACATGGCAGTAAAGACTTCTCTCAACGCCGTGTGAAGCATGATTAACGGCGCTGTTCATGGGAGAAAAAAATCAAAGAAGCTGATCAGAAGTGGTTACACGGCGGTAAGGGACTATCATACCGCCGTGTAAACCAAAAATATTTCAAAGAACTGTCATCAATATTCAGTTACACGGTGGTGAGAGCTTATCATACCGCCATGTAACCCGAAAATCATGCATGTGAATAAAATCTGCACAAAATCAAAGACTGTCATACCACCGTTTGACGTTAACTGTTATATAGGGGCTGAAGTTAGACATTAAGGGGGATCTTTTTGGAACGGAAGTCAGATATTTTTTTTTTCTCTGCAACCTAAGTTTAGATTTTTCATATATTTTATTTTACAATTAATTATTCAGTTGGGATTGATCTGGAGAATTTGAGGGATTGGAGAATTTATCATTCATTTTTGAAGTCTTATTAGCTGATTTAGTTTGAAGAACATCATTTTTGATTATTGTAAGAATTTTATTTTCAAATCTCAAATGGGTAATATCAACTTCTCTCTATTTAATTCAGTTTTTATTTCAATCATGAGTGAGTAGTTCATTTTCTTGTTAAGGGATGCCTTGAATCCCTAATAACCATATGAATGCTTTGTGTGGATTGATTTATGCATATGCTTCAGTTTTATATTCTCTAAATTAATCTGTTTGTTATTAAAATTAATGCAAGTTTGAGATTGATCTACCGTGATAATCTTTGATTGTAATTCGTTTCATGAACTTACACATACTCTGCTCTATTTCTATCGATTTTCTTTGATTTGATGAATCCAGGATGGTAGTTAAATCTGTGGACTTCTATTTTAATAGGTTCAGAATGGTGGGAGATAATTGAGTTTTGATGTCTGAATCCGGGATGGTAGGACCATTTAAGCTCAGGACTTAAGACCTGTTTTGATTACTAATTTATGTGCTGAATCCGGGATGGTAGGTGCATGTTTTAGAGAAGCTGGATTCGAAAGGCAGGCTAGGGTATAGGCTAGGTTGTTCACTGAATTGCATATGAAATTATTATGTTAAGCATTTGCATGGTATTATGTGGAGAATGGGTACTCCTTAGCAAGATCTGTTAATCATTCTATCAAATCTTTATTAAAATTGATTATTTTAATGTTGTTGAATTAATTATTTCATCAGTTATTTGTCTTAATTTTGCATTACATAACTTATCACTCTCAACAATTGGGAATTCTTTAGCATACATTTATTTATCAACGCTTCTACAATTCAGTCCCTTGGGTACGATAACTCGGGGTCTTAAAAATTACTCCACTGTATTACTTGCCGATTCAGTACACTTGCTGAGGTCGCGTCAACCATTGTGAATGGCCGTCCATAATTGTTGTGTGTTTCCCCACTAAGCGTTTATCGCTTAGCACGGTGTTTTTACCAGTGCAGGTGCGGAAGGTATTTTGCTTTGGGAGAGTTGCCGCCAGTCAAGCCAACACAGAAGAGATTAGTGTAGGGCTTAGCTTTTGTAGTCTTGATGATTCTTTTATAATAGAACTCTCTGTATTAGTAATTTTGTATAGCTTCTGCATTTGTTTATTTTAGATATGTAATCATCTTTTGTTTCTGCGTGTTGATCAGAACAGTAATGTAACGGATATTGTTATATTAATGCATGATCAGCCATTTTCTTTATCACTTTGCAAAGTTTTTAATTACCTTGTATTTATGTATATATGTTTATGAATGAATGTATGATTTGTATTGTATCTGTGTGTTTTTGCGTGGTGACACCTTGACTCATACGGCATTTCACTCCTTATCGGATGGGATTGCCTACGTATGGGAAGGGAGTGTTACAGTTTTTGGTATCAGAGCCTGGTTTAGGCGTTTTTGGGTGTTGTTGATGTGTTGAGGTGCATAGATGTGTATATGCCTAGGACTGTGTTGGCTGATGCGGTTGTCTTGCTATTTGTTTTAGATGGCTTCTAACTCTGTTCGTGGATCACTTGAGGAGTCCGCCGAGAGTGTGAACCCTTAAGCTATTGATCCTTCGGTTTCTGTGTCAGCTCAACCTGCTAGGGTTTAGTCCGAGGCCGCAGCCATGACCTTTGAAGCTATGCCTAAGCTATCTCAAGACATGACTCGAGTCTTGGAGAGAGTGACTGCTCCTAGAACCCCTATAGAGTGTTTGAGAAGGGCCGGTACTGAAGATTTCTATGGCACGGGTTTGGATGAGTCAGAGCTAGCTCAGAAATGGTTAGACAAGGTGAAGCGTACCTTGAGAGAGATTCAGTGCCCTCCTGACCAGCAGGCAGAGTGTGCAATGGCTTTACTACAAGGGTCAGCGTTCGAATGATGGGAGTTAGTTTGCAGACATCCTTAGTTACCAGATCCAGTCACATGGGATTTCTTTGCTAGGGAGTTCGTGAATAAGTATGTGACTCAGACCTATAAGGATGCCAAGTGGGCATAGTTTTTGAGCTTGAAGCAGAGGGCTATGTCAGTATCGGAGTTTGAGAAAGAGTTTAACCGGTTGTCTAGGTATGCTCCACAGGTTATTTTGACAGATGAGTTTCAAATTAAGCACTTCGAGGCCGGGTTAAATGAGTCCTTAAGAGCTATGTTGATTTCCTTGATGAGCACTCCGAGAGTGAGTTATTATCAGATTGTGGAAGCTGCTGTTAGAGCTGAGAGGTCAGAGATCGTTCTCAGAGAGAGGGCTTAGAGGAGGAATCCTCCCTGTGGTGGTTCATCTTCCTCGTCCTTAGGTAAGAGGTCCCGAAACCCACAGGATGAGTCCTCATCTAGTCTGGCTACAAGAGGTAGAAGACAGGGTTCTGCAGCAGTATCTAGTTCTGGTAGAGGTGGTAGATTTGAGCCTATGCCCATATGTTCGAATTGCTGTAAGGCCCATCAGGGTGAGTGTAGGTGGCTCACAGGTGGGTGTTTCAGATGTGGGAGTACCGAGCACTTTTTGGCCAACTGTCCGAGGTTGAATGAGGATTCGAGTGCTCAGAGAGAGACCAGCAGGGTTGGTTCGAATGCCACGCAGGCTACCCGTGGTAGAGGCCGAGGTAGAGGTCGAGGTGGTCAACCTAGAGAGGGAGTTGCATCAGAGACAGTTGAGCGACAGTTGCCTGTTCCAGCAAGAGCTTATGCTGTAAGAGCCAGAGAGGAGCAAGATGCAACCGATGTTATTGCTGGTAAGTTCCTACTCCATGACACTGAATTATATGCTCTAATTGACCTTGGTTCCACACACTCATATTTGTGCACAGATAAGTTAATTGATAAGTTGCATGAGGTAGATCAGTTAGATTATGAGATATGTGTGACCAGTCCATTAGGGCATAGTGTCAATGTGAGTAGAGTGTATAGGAATTGTCCCCTTGTTGTTGAGGGAGTTGTGTTTTCAGCGGATTTGATTGATTTGCCATTCAGAGAGTTTGATTTGATTCTTGGTATGGATTGGTTGGGTAAGCATCGAGCAATAGTGGATTGCCATAGGAAGTCGGTTGTGCTTCGGGATAGAGATCGGTCGTCTATATTTGTTAAAGGTTTGGGTGCTAGTTCCTTAAATAATGTGATATCTGCAATGCAAGCTAAGAGATTCATTAGGAAGGGTTGTGAGGCTTTTCTGGCAGTGGTGTTGGATTCCAAGAGAGACCAAGTTAGGATTGAGGATATTCCGATTGTGCGGGAGTTCAGTGATGTGTTTCCGAGTGAGTTACCTGGTTTGCCTCCTGAGAGAGAGGTGGAGTTGTCCATAGAGATAGTGCCGGGTACTTTGCCCATATCAAAAGCACCTTATCGGATGGCTCCTGTAGAGTTGAGAGAGCTCAAAACTCAGCTGTAAGAGCTATTGGATAAGGGGTTTATTCGACCCTGCATATCTCCATAGGGAGCCCCGATTTTGTTTGTTAAGAAAAAGGATGGTTCGATGAGGATGTGTATCGATTATAGGCAAATTAACAAGGTCACAGTGAAGAATAAGTATCCTTTGCCTAGGGTCGAGGATTTGTTTGATCAGCTCCGAGGTGTGGGTGTCTTTTCGAAGATTGATCTTTGGTCGGGTTATTACCAGTTGCGAGTTCAGGATGCGGATGTGGTTAAGACTAAATTAGGACTAGGTATGGCCACTATAAGTTCCTTGTAATGCCGTTTTGTTTGACTAATGCACCCGCGACATTCGTGGATTTGATGAACAGAGTGTTTAGGCCATACTTAGACCGGTTTGTAGTAGTATTTATAGATGACATCTTGGTGTATTCCAAGGATGAGAGAGAGCATGAAGAGCATCTCCTGTTGGTTTTGCAAGTGTTAAGGGAACATCAATTGTTTGCCAAGCTTAGTAAGTGTGATTTTTGGCTTCGAGAAGTGTCATTCTTGGGTCATATTGTCTCAGCTAGGGGTATTCAAGTTGATCTGGCTAAGATTGAGGCGATAGTTGATTGGAAAGCGCCTAGGAATATTCAGGAAGTGAGGAGTTTTCTTGGTTTGGCGGGTTACTACCGTCGGTTTGTTAAAGGTTTTTCTGTGATCGCCGCTCCGATGACAAGGTTGTTAAGGAAAGGGGTCAGATTTGAGTGGTCGGATAAGTGCCAGCTTTATTTTGAGAAGTTGAAAAGTTTGTTAGTTGAAGCTCCTATACTTACTCAACCCATCTCGGGTAAGGAGTTTGTAATGTATAGTGACGCTTCGGGTGTCGATCTTGGATGTGTTTTGATGCAAGAGGGTAAGGTTGTGGCTTGTGCTTCCCGTCAGTTGAAGCCACATGAGAGGAACTATCCGATGCATGATTTAGAGTTGGTGGTTGTGGTCTTTGTTTTAAAGATTTGGCACCATTATCTGTATGGGGAGAAATGTAGGATCTTTACAGACCACAAGAGCTTGAAGAATCTCCTCACGTAAAAAGAGTTGAATATGAGGCAGCGCCGTTGGCTTGAGTTATTTAAGGACTGCAACTGCATACTAGATTACCATCCGGGTAAGGGCAATGTAGTCGCTGATGCTTTGAGTCGGAAGTCAGTTTCAGCATTATTTATGAGGCGGTTCAGATGGAGGTTCGATTCAGATGGAGCTTTGGTTGCTCAGTTGAGAGTGAGGCCTACCTTGAGACAGAGGATTATGGATGCTCAGAGAGATGATGAGAGACTACAGCGGATTGTGCAAGAGGTTAGCTCGAGTAAGCAGTCAGATTTCTCAGTTTTAAATGGGATGCTTATGTTTTGAAACCTCTTGTGTGTGCCTGAGAATGAGGAATTGAGGAAGCAGCTGCTGATTGAGGTGTATAGTACGGTTTTTACTATGCATCCTGGGAGTGAAAAGATGTATCGAGACATGAAGCAGTTTTATTGGTGGTTTGATATGAAGAGAGATATTGTGGATTTTGTGTCCAAGTGCTTGACATGTCAACAGGTAAAGGCTGAGCATCAAGTTCCTTCGAGATTACTCACGCTTTTATCCGTTCCCGAGTGGAAATGGGATGATATCGCCATGGACTTCGTTTCTGGCTTGCCTTTGACTCAGAAGAAGCATGACTCAGTGTGGGTGATTGTGGATAGGCTTACGAAATCAGCTCATTTCCTGCCAGTTAGAGTGGACTATCAGTTGGACAAGTTAGCCAGTATTTATGTGGATGAGATAGTCAGATTGCATGGAGTGCCATTGTCCATAGTTTCAGATCGGGACCTGAGGTTTACGTCTAAGTTTTGAAAAGAGTTACAAAAAGCTTTGGGTACCAGGTTGAAGTTCAGTACAGCATTCCATCCTCAGACAGATGGTCAATCAGAGCGGGTCATTCAGATTTTGGAGGACATGTTGAGGGCTTGTGTTTTGGATTTTTCGGGTAGTTGGGACAGATATGTGTCGCTTATGGAGTTTGCCTACAACAATAACTATCAGTAGAGCATCGGTATGTCACCATATGAGGCTTTGTATGGTCGGCAGTGTAGAACTCCGGTTTGTTGGACCGAGCTATCCGAGCGTTCAGTTATTGGGCTAGAATTGGTTAGGGATACAGAGGAGAAGATCAGAGTTATGCAACGGAATTTGAAGGCGGCCAAGGATCGACAGAAGTCTTATACCAATCTAAAGAGGAAAGATGTGCAATTTGAGGTCGGGGACAAGGTTTTCCTTAAAGTTTTGCCTTGGAGGAAAGTGCTTCGGTTTGGAAAGAAAGGCAAACTTAGTCCTCGTTTCCTTGGTCCGTATGAGATTTTGGCTAAGGTTGGTCCGGTAGCCTATAGATTGGCTTTACCGATGGAGTTAGCAAAGTTCAACGATGTGTTCCATGTTTCGGTGCTTCGTCGTTATAGATCAGATCCCTCTCATGTTCTGTCAGTCCAAGATGTGCAAGTGCAGCCAGATTTTTTGTATGATGAAGAACCGAGAGCCATCCTAGCTCGAGAAGTTAGGCAGTTGAGAAGTAAGCAGATTCCTTTGGTAAAAGTGTTATGGAATCACCATGGAGTCGAAGAAGTGACTTGGGAGCTAGAGGATTCGATGATAGCTCAGTATCCGCATTTGTTAAGTTCAAGTGAGAATTTCAAGGACGAAATTCTTGTTAGTAGGGGAGAGTTGTGACACACCGTTTGCCCCCTAGTAGAATGAGCCATCTGTGTGTGCATGTATTGTGTGTGTTTTGGCTTTTGATAAGGGCATTTTGGGTAAAAATGCACGTTTGAGGGTCTTGTTAGTATGAGCGTGCATGTATGGTGTTTTGGGTGTAAATTAGTTGGGTTATGTTTGGGTGTGCTTGAGCATATCATACTAGGGGGTGTTAGAGAGGTTGTGCTTGTGTGGGTGTGCTCACACACTTATAGGGTATTATAAGTTGGGAGTGCATTGTGTGTGTGTGAAGCATGAGTTTAGGGTGTGAGTGACCAAATCCCACTAATAGGGTAGTGACACTTGTCTAGGGTTAGAAAAAGAAAAAGAAAAGGGAGAGGGCATATTTTTGTTCTTCAAATCCCGTTGCCCCTCTTTCCCTTACTCTTGTTCTACCTTCTCTTTCCTTAAGAACCCTAGTTTGGATTTCAGACATTATTAGTGGGAATTGATCATTTCTTGCACTCTAATTGGGTAAGTTTCCTTGCATTTATTCATCTGGTTCTTCTTTTTCATCATCATCATCTTCTTCTTCTTCTTCTTCTTCAAGGTTTGGGTTTTTAATATAGGATTTGTATTTTGAGTGTTTTTTGATGTGTTGTGCTTAGTTGAGCCTCCCCGTGACCCGAAAGGCAAGGAGAAGACTAGTTCTAGTGGAGCTCATTAGATTGGGAGCTAAGGAGATAAGGTTTGGGAATTTTCTTTTAAGTAATGTTCATATATGGGTTTTTGAATATGCATGAATTTCTAGAAATTTGTGGGTTCTTGATGTTCATTGTGGGTTTAAATGTTATGGGTTATGATTAAGATGTGTTAAAAAGGTTTAATTGTGGGTAAATGAACTTAATTGTGTTCTTGAGTGAGATGATGATGAATAGTGCTGATATTCCAATTTGTGTAAATTGATGTGGTTATTGGCATGATTTAAATGGAATTCTTGATATAGATGTTGTATTTTATGTTGCTAATTGTGTTTGGGTTGCTGGAATTGAGGTAAGAAGAGGTTTGAGTTGAATGTGTGTGTTTGAGTGTTGTGAAGAGAGAATTTTCTGCAGATTTTCTGGGCAAGGGCTAAAATTCACGACCTTATCGCGAGCGTGACATTGTCGCGAGGTCGCGACAGTGCCCGGTGAAATTAGCCCTCGCACGCGTTCGAGCTCTCCGCCGAGCCGTGCAGCAGAGCCTCTGTCGTGAGCGTGACATAGAGCTCGGCTGCCGATATGTTCTGGGTTGGTATCTCACTGTCACGAGCGCGACATATGTAGCGAGCGAGATAATGAGATACCCTTGTTCCCTTGCGAGATCGCGACGAATGTCGAGGTTGTGACCTTGACAAGATTGCCCCTGTCGCGAGCGCGACGATGTCGCGATCGCGAAAGTGCCTCTTGCCTGCCTTGCTTTCTAATTTAGTTTTTTTTTTTTGCAATAATGAATTTCAAATGTCTTGACTATGATTCATCCTTACCTTATGCTCTATGAATGTGCTTATATGTCTATTATATTGCGAATTATACATGATGAAGTATATGTTGTGCTCAGAAACATGAATTGGTTTATGTATGACCTGCTAGAGTCAAGTAAGTGGATAGTTAGGCATGCCTAATAGAGTCTTTTAGCTACAGCCTCAGTTTTATTTGGACCCCGATCCGGTCCCCGTTTGGTTCCTCGCGAACCCTCAGTATTTGGATCTTGTTTAAGGTCCCCTATGAAAATTATTTGAAGGTGATAAGATAAATGGTCTTACAATTCGTACCCATAAGGTACTGTCTATATTCGATTCGTACCCGTAAGGTACTGTCCGTATACTCGTTATCCACTATTGTGAGTCAGCAGGTGCTCTGTTTGTTTTGTTCTGCTTTGAAATGGTTACGAGATTATGATACCTGAATGAGTTTGATGATTCTTATGTGCTATCAGTTAACAGGTATATGAATGGGTTTATGAGCTTCTGAATGTATGTTTCTATTATGTATTCATGAATTTATATCTGACATGGTTATCAGCATTTGTCATATCGAATGTGTTATGCCTTGACGACCATTGTGAATGGTCGTCCATAATTGTTGTGTGTTTCCCCACTAAGCGTTTATCGCTTAGCACGATGTTTTTACCCGTGCAGGTGCGGAAGGTGTTTTGCTTTGCGAGAGTCGCCGCCAGTCAAGTCAACACATAAGAGATTAGTGTAGGGCTTAGCTTTTATAGTCTTGATGATTCTTTTATAATAGAACTCTCTGTATCAGTAATTTTGTATAGCTTCCGCATTTGTTTATTTTGGATATGTAATCATCTTTTGTTTTCGCCTGTTGATCAAAATAGTAATGTAACGGATATTGTTATATTAATGCATGATCAGCCATTTTCTTTATCGCTTCGCAAAGTTTTTAATTACCTTGTATTTATGTATATATGTTTATGAATGAATGTATGATTTGTATTGTATCTGTGTGTTTTTGCGTGGTGACACCTTGACTCATACGGCATCTCACTCCTTATTGAATGGGATTGCCTACGTATGGGAAGGGGGTGTTACATCCTCTTATTTTCTTGCCACATATCACCTTACCACGGGTCTAATCTAGATATTTCTGTTAAAATCTCCTTTCAATCCTTCATCTCTCATAACCTCATGCACTGAGATTTATAACTTAATAATACTTTACATTTGCCCGCTTAATTAATTTTACTTTTTCAATCAAGTCCTAATTCCATACTACACAATTTTACCATTGGCCGTACTTGCCGAAACTTTTACATAAATTCTTAAATTGTCCGTTTGGTATATCTAACACTTTAACTTACATAATCTTGGTCACCACTTTATCCTCAATATGCCTAAATCCTTCTAGGGTACATTTCGGGTTGTTACACTAAATGCATAAAATAAATAAGTGGCTAAAGTGTAGATGTGCATGATTAATTAAAGATTGGATTAAGTAAGTGCTAAGTGGGTTTAATTAAGACTAATTGTGGTCAAGTTGGTGGTAGTGGAATCCGGGTAGCTTGAGGAGGTTTTGCCACCTCACCTAACACCTACAATATATAGTATGAGGGAGAGAGAAATGCTATCATTGTCTGAATTTCTTGATTGGCTATCCTCTATCTTGTTCTTCTTATTCTCTTTTCTTCATCTTTAGTTCTTTGATTTCTGCTGGGTCAAATTTTTATGGTAGATTTCTATTAGATGATTTCTGAGTTAAGTCATTCATTTGTTAAGGTAAGTTATTATATTAGGTTCTTCATCTTCTTCTCCTTTCCTCTTTTCGGTATTGAATAAGATATTGATCCCTTTATTCCAATTCTAGAAATTGGATTGTGCATGTGGCGGTGGAAATGAGTAAAGGAAAGGGAAAGGAGAAGATTGGTGATCAAAGTGTCAAATGAGCTCTTTTGGGAGCAAAGGAGATAGAGGTTTGGGAAATTATAGATTGTGTGTTAAATTATTAATTGTTATAATCTGATATGTGTAACTATATTGTATGTTGAATTGAATTGAGCATACAAATTTGTTATGTGGAATTGTTTGCTAAGAAGTTTGTGGTATTATAAGCATGAAAACCTATATTTTTGAGATTGGACCAATTGTTGTGCAATTGTTGATTTGGTGAGTTCTTGTTTTGTAGTTGGATGTACCTAAATGTTCGTGCATGTTTAGGTGGTTTAGATTTATTTTAAGAAAGTGACTATGCCAATCTAGTTGATTTCAAGCTTGATTAGCTTGATAGAGTAAAACTAGTTTTGGAAGTGTGTCTTGACCTAGTTAGATTGTTTAGGTCACAAAATGAGTTTTAAAAATTTAAAATGAAAAAGGTTAATTGAATTGAACCACAATGTCTAGGTCTTAATTTTCTATAGAGATTGCCTTGTTGATTTGAAGGCTCTAAGGTCCTCAAAACAGTCCATAAGTATAGCTAAATCCTATATGAGGGTTTTTGGAGCAAGTGGTGTTCCATTAACCATAACTCCTTGATCTTAAGTCCTAATATAATGAGGTTTATGCCATTGTAGAGTTAACATGTAGGTTAACATATGGTTAGAAAACCAGGATGGCAGAAAATGATGTTATGTTGGTCTTTAGAAGTCATGTAGGTGGATATTGGAAAGGTGTTTGAAAAGAGGTATGTGTAGTGGAGCTTTGAACATGAAATTTAGGCTCTATCGCGAGCGTGACAGGGATTCTGAGGGCGACAGAGCGCTCTGGCGGGCAAAGCAGCTAGTTTATGTTTTGACACGAGGGCGGGCATTATCGTAAATGTAATAGTAGTGGATTAGGAGGCCTGTCGCATGCGCGACTTGTGCCGTGGGCGCAATAGAAAAGTTTGTCGAGGTCTGTTGCGAGTGCGACTAGTGTCATGAGCGCGACAGGGTTATAACTTAGAGACATTTGCTAAATGCCCTATTTTGTGTGAATTATGATTTTGGCCTATGAATTGTTATGCATATAAAAGCTATGAAGGTGCTGAATTATGTGAATATATATATAAGTAGTGGAATATAGACTTGACTGTTAAGTTATATGAATGATCTAGATATCAATGATATGATATTGCAAACATGCGTTTGTTGATAACCCATACATGTGTGCATGATATTAAATGTCATGTTATTGCTTAATGTGTAACACCCCTTACCCGTACATAACACATAGTATGATAACAAAGGCAGTGTGCGACGATGAGTGAAGGGTGCTACCAGTTGAAGACACAAACATAGCAATAACAGAAATAGAATAATAAAATTTCTTTACATCAAAACAATTTCGATGCTCATTACATACACATACATCTCTTGCAAAACACTATTCATTTTAATCATATTACAAATTATTATTTATTACAGAATAATGCTTAATTACATTACAAATATCAATAAAAAAACTTCATATAATAACTTCTACAGACTTATTGGCCAACATTACTGCGGAATGCATGGACGATACTTCTATCTCCTTAACCTACACGAACAAACACCCGTACTAAGCGCAAAGGCTTAGTGGGGAACCATATTGTAACACCCCGTTATTCCCCTTAGAAGGATACCGGAGTGCTACACGCACAAATACACATACATATACTCAAACATGCTAAAAGCAAATACATATAATCATAAGGATGCCAAAACCATATATAAATAATCATATCGTTTTAAAAAAGGGATTTGTAAACATTTAACATATACATGTACAAAATCAATCATATACAAAATTACATTTCCAAAATCAAACTCCATATACAAAATAAGCGAAAGACAAAAATAAACTCCAACTATAGACTTTTAGTGGCTGACCTGCAGATGTCCGACTCAAAACTGCACCTGCCACCTGCACGGGAAAACAACCCGTGCTAAGCGATAACGCTTAGTGGGGAGGAATAAAACAAGCATATACATATAATTGCAATAACACTATATATGAGCTTAACAAGAACCAAAGCATATAAGCATATACTACTCATGCTTATAACAAGTATTCATCACACATATGTATATAGGAATATAACCAGTACTTATTCATCGTGTGCATATCCACAAAATAGAGTAATTAACCACTCATATCCAAATAATCAATCTTCATATGCATCTTCACAATATAAAAATTTAACCATTCATGTCCAACTACAAGTATTACATTTCATCTTTTCATATCGCATGTACATATACATATAACATATATCCATTTTCATATCACTGGGAACACATATCATACTCATATATAATGGCCTCATATATAAATCTCATGTAATAGCCTCTTGTAGTAGCATGATTACTCACTAACTAGTGGACACGGGTACTAATGATACTGATAAGACACAATATCCAAGCATATAGAGACAAGAGTCTCGAATCATGTGTAAGCATGTATACCCGAAAGTATACTAGAGACCGAAGTCTCAATACATATAACCCAAATGGGGTCAACATATAACTTGTAATGTATAGCAGCTGCACTCACACTTTAACCCTTGATAAGCGCTTATCTATCCATTACTATGAATATCAGGCTCAAAAACAACTCAATCATGTTCTAGTATTATTATCATATAACAGAGAAAAAATCAAGTATCATCATAGAATTTCATTTATACATGTATCTTGACCAATTTCAGAAACATATAAATCATACTTATATATATATATATATATATATATATATATATATGCTTTATCCTAAACATGTAAATCGTAATCACATAATCCATAAATAAGACAACTCGTGTATCATGTAGTAAAAACCCATGTAAAAGAAGCTTGAAAACCATTTTCGGGAAAATAGGTATGCGGGCATATGGGTCACGAGTCGTGCTCCCTCTGCCGAATTGTGCACAATCAGCCGAGACATGCACGGTCAGCCGAGTGAGCACTTCCTGCCGAGCGGGCTCCCACGCCGAGCAGCTCTCACTTCGAGCAGGCTGTCTTCACGACTAGTGAAGAACTTCACGTGTCGTGAAGACTTCCAAGCTGAACGGGCCTTATGCCGAGCTGGCCAATACCGAGCTGCCTCTACTTCTTCATGACTCGTGAAGGACTTCACGTATCATGAAGAACCTCATGCCGAGCGGGCCATTCTTCACGACTCGTGAAGAAATTCACGTGTCGTGAAGAATTGCAAGCCGATCTGATAGCTACGAGAGAAGGGAAGACTCACTTCTTTCGCACTCGTAACAGAAGCATATCTTCCTTTCCTCAGCAAAACGCTGGAAAAGCCGAGCTTGAAAACCATAACCCAATCTTTTCCAATAACTAGATATCATGTAAAACCATGTAAAATCTTACCTCCAGTGCGTCCAAAACATGCTTATAACCATAATAACTCAATTCACACAACATTATCACACATCTAGCAACATATACAGAGGTTGCAAAACCTAGAAAATCCATCTCATATTCATGTACATACTCTTCAAAAATTGGCATGCAAAGCATGATAACTCTAATATTTCAAATCATATACACAAATCTATCATACCTATGCATTTTCATATATCAAACCACACAACTGACAGGTATTTGCATATCACACAAAGATCTGAATAGAAATGGACAAATATTCCCAAATGTACACAGCCAAACACAAAGCTCCCAAACCTAGAAATGGAGCTCAATCCATTATCTTCAAGATACCACCTTACCCTTTCCCATTCTCTCACTCCTTCATCTCTCTCATTTTTTTGCCCTCTACTCTTTCCTATATTGTTCTTCACGTTTGAGCTAGGGTTTGTGATCAAGAGTGGTTTTTCCAAGAGGTAAGTGCTGGGTATACTAATTTGCGTCTTCATCTTCATCCTTTTGGGTTGATATGGGTTATATGGTTTGTTAACCTTAGCCTAATGGTAGTGGGATTCTATGAATTAAGGACTTATTCCCTAGGTCCTTTGTTTGAATCCCATAAAAGGAAAAAATGCACAAGCAAAAGTGTAAAGATCGTGAGTGCAACACGGTGGCTAGTGAGCGAAGCGCTGGGAAGGCCCGACGAGATATGTTCCGGGGATAGCTGTTTATATATGTTCTTTTTGTAATGGTATAAGTTGTGTAATTATAAGTTGGCGTGTATAACTGAACCAAATTTTTGTATTAAGGAAGTTGTATTATGTAAAGAATAAATTGAAGTAAGATTATAAATGTTATGTAATTAATGCATGGATTTTTGGAATATAATTTAATATTTATTTAATGAAATTTATTAATCCTAATTTTTATATGAAAATTTGTTTGTGTGCATGTGGTTGTGTTGTGACACTCCATAGCCATCATAGTAAAGCTGTACGTGTGGTTAAAGGGGTGTTACAACCCATGTGTGTATGTAAAGCATCTCATGAAATTATTGCTTCATGCGAATAAATAGATGTTAATAATGTGAATAAATGAACATTAATTGGAATTAATAAATTAGCCTGCAAGTCGAGTAGTGGATAGATAGGCATCCCTATAGGGTAAAGTGCTACAGCCGAAGTGTTTGATTCCTGTTTGAAATCCCAAATGCGTAAAGAATCTCATTTGGATTCACATAAGTGTATACATATATTTTGAATATATCGGTACCTATGGGTACTAATGTGAAAGTGTTGTATCTACAAATACTAATGTGATATGTGGTACTTTCGAGTACTAATGCGATACCCGTTATCCGTACCTATGAGTTGCAGGCAAGGTAAATGATGAATTGTTAATAAAGTACTATGAATTGTATGTGTTATGAGAATGGTATGTGATATTAGGCAAAGTAATAGATGAATGGAGAATTGTCAACAAAGTGATGTGAACTTATGTGTTTTGAGGACAATTAAATAAGTACTAAACTAATAATAAAGTATTGTGAACTTATGCGTGATGTGAATGATATGCGATACCAAAATGTGAGCATATGATAATATATGTGTACATATAGATATGATAATTGATATACCATGTGAGTACATTTCTGTGAAGCATATACATGATGTTCTATGCCATATGTGTATATTACTAAGAAGTATGTGTATAATAATGATATTCAATGTTTGCTATGAATGGATATTGTATGTTGTTTTCCCACTAAGCGTTATCGCTTAGCACTAGTGTTAATCCATGTAGGTTCGAAAGTAAAGCACATTTGAAGGACGTTCCCACATCTTTTCTGGTCAAGACACTAGGGTTTGCTATTTTGTGTAGGCCTTTTGTAATATGCATAATGTAATTATCAGTTTTGGCATGTAAAAGAGAAATGATGTAATAGTGAATTTTGTAATATAAGTTAACAACATGTAAAGTAAGTTGACAGCTAATGTTATAAAGTGTGAGTTCTGGAAATGTATTCCGCTGCATTTGAAAGAAATTTGTTAATTCATGATTTTGTTTAATAACTCAATTGTATGTGTATGTGGTTTGTGATGCGTGTTGTGGCGACCTCCTTCGACTGCTATAGCTGTGCGGTCGGGGATGGGCATTACATAAGCTACTAGTTCAATTCTTTCAAGTACTTTATATGGTGCAATAAATCTCGGACGCAGTTTTCCTTTCTTTTCAAATTCACATAAGACTTCCTTTACCAAATCAGAACTAATTACCTTGTATTCATTTAATTTTGTCCAATATGTAGGAGTTCACCACTTTCTACCATAAAAAAGCTTCATGAATAAGCTTCCTCTTTAACTCTTTATCATTTACTACACGTAACAGTTCCCTATAAAATCAAATACCATCATCACTCAATGAATACTCAGTCTTGTCACCATTCTTAACCATCTACAATATCTATTGCAACCTGAAATCACTTTGCTGTGCATCAACTATGTCTTGCCTCAGATTAGGTCTAGCTTTCAAATGAGCTATCAAAGGTCCATCAGATGCCATTCTCAATTTACCATGCTGCAATGTCAAAGCTGAACCCAACTTTATACTTAAAGCATCAGCAACCACATTGGCCTTACCAGGATGGTAATCCACAATACACTCATAATCTTTAAACAATTCAAGCCATGAACATTGTCTCAAATTAAGTTCTTTCTGAGTAAGCAGATATTTGAGACTCTTAGGATCCACGTAAATTTTGCATCATTCGCCATAAAAATAATGACACTAGATCTTCAAAGCAAACACAACTGCAGCGAATTCCAGATTGTGAGTCGAACAGTTTTACTCAGGAGGTTTTAATTGTCTCGATGCATAAGTTATCACCTTTCTATCTTGTATTAACACACATCCCAACCTGATCTTTAAACCATTACTGTACATAGTGTATTCCTTATTAGAAATGGGTTGAGTAAGAATAGGTGCCTCCATAAGCATATACTTCAGTTGTTCAAAACTAGCTTGACATTTATCCAACCATACAAACTTAACCCCTTTTCAAAGTAACTTAATAAGTGGGGAAGCAACAACTAAAAATATTTTCACAAATTGTTGATAATAGCTAGCTAAACCGAAGAAGCTTCCAACTTTTGGCACATTTCGAGGTGATCTCCAATTCACAATTGCCTCCATCTTAGCTGGATCAACTTTGATGCCTTTTGATAACTTCAATTTAGTATTTAGTTTTGATAGTATTTTCATATGATTTATGAGTGTTTAGTGGTGTTTATTGTCATGTCATGCTTACTTTAGATTAATTTTGTCAATCTTAGTGAAATTGGAATTTTTATGCATTTTAGTTAGTATTTTGATTGAGTTTGAATTTTGTTTGCAGCAATTTTTTAGGTACCTCACGGTGGCAACCTATCTGTTATCACCGTGACACTCAAAGGATTTAAAAATAGCAGATGGGCATACTATGGGTCACGGTGGCAACCAATGTTGTTGTCACCGTGACATATTTATTCATTGGGCAGAATGCAGGCAAGAAGTACCTCACGGTGGCAACCTATCTGGTTGTCACCGTGACATAAAACTCACCAAGGAAGAATCATTTGAGAAGGTATATCACGGTGGTAAGGGAATCCATTATCACCGTGACATAGGGAATTCCTGGACAGAAGTGAAAGTTGAGCATCTCATGGTGGCAACAAATCTGGTTGCCACCGTGACCCCTATCCTGTGCACAAGGCAAATTCACTTCCTCGACTATGATTGAATGATTTATTTCACTGATTCTTATCGTTAATTCATGGGATTTATTTTCTCAAGTTAATTTTCAGTTTTGATGAATGATTTATTTCATGTATCTCTGTTGGTTATTGAGTTGTGTGGATTGGATTCCATGATTATTTATATTTAGTTTTTATTCATTCTTGCTATATATTTTGGACGACTCCGATTGGGAATCTAGAAGTGCAGAATTTTATGATTTAAGACTAGAATGACGAGTGAGATAATTAAGTTCTGGGTTGTTTGACTCCGTATTAGGAAAATAAACCGAACTTAGGATTTTAGACCCATGCATATGCTAGTTATATGGCTGGCTCTGGATTGGGATGTCATGTAATTAGAGTGGTTGGCTCCGGATTAGGAAGCCTGTGTTAAGAGGGTTATCCCGATTTCTTTCATAGTTGGTTCTTGGATTAATTTTATTCGTATTTGGGTATGGGGTAGATAAGTGAACTTGAGCAATGTTCTTCACATTAAATCCCAATTCGGAGCCAGCCATATAACTAGCATATGCACGGGTCTAAAATCCTAAGTTCGATTTATTTTCCCAATACGGAGTCAAATAACCCAGAACTTAATTATGTCACTCGTCATTCTAGTCTGAAATCATAAAATTTTGCACTTCTAGATTCCCAATCGGAGTCATCCAAAAGATACAGCAAGAATGAATAAAAACTGAATATAAATAATCATGGAATCCAATCCACACAACTCAATAACCAACAGAGATACATGAAATAAATCATTCATCTAAACTGGAAATTAACTTGAGAAAATAAATCCCATGAACTAATGATAAGAACCAGTGAAATAAACCATTCAATCATATATTTAAATTCAAAAGATGTTCAGAATTTACATCATGGGTAGGGGATTCAAAGATCCCCCAAACAACTAAAAGACTACTCATGATCCATTACAAAATCAAAAGGAAAGAGGAAAGAATAAACCTAGAAATTCATTAAGGAGAAAATCTCGGTTGAATCCCACGCTCTTCGATCTCCTTCTTCAAATCTTCGATGGAGAAAAATTCTGGAAATTCTGATGTAAAAATTGTGTTTTGAAATTAATCTATGTGTTTCAAATGTAAAACTCTTGATTTGTAATTTAATTTTAAAGACAAAATTGAAAAACTAAATTAAGAACAACTAAAAAGCTTGTAAAAATCCTAGATCTAAAACCCTAATACGAAAATAGGCTGCAAAATTCCCAACCCCCTGCCAAACAGAAAACTTGTCTTTAAATATCCCGAGGGGTCACGGTGGCAACCAAATGGTTGGCACCTTGAGGTAGTCGAGGAAGTGAATCTGCCTTGCGCACAGGATAGGGGTCACGGTGGCTACCAGATTTGTTGCCACCGTGAGATGCTCAACTTTCGCTTCTGTCCAGGAATTCCCTATGTCACGGTGACAATGGATTCCCTTGCCACTGTGACATACCTTCTCAAATGATTCTGCCTTGGTGAGTTTTATGTCACGGTGACAACCAGATAGGTTGCCACCGTGAGGTACTTGCTTGCATTCTGCCCAATGAATAAATATGTCACGGTGACAACAACATTGGTTGCCATCGTGACCCATAGTATGCGCATCTGCTGTTTTTGAATCCTTTGAGTGTCACGATGACAACAGATAGGTTGCCACCGTGAGGTACCTAAAAAATTGCTGCAAATAAAATTCAAGTTCAATCAAAATACTAACTAAAATGCATAAAAATTCTAATTTCACTAAGGTTGACAAAATTAATCTAAAGTAAGCATGACATGACAATAAACACCACTAAACACCCATAAATCATACGAAAATACTATCAAAACTAAATACTAAATTGAAGTTATCAAAATACCCCACACTTAGACTTTGCTCGACCTTGAGTAAATGAATTATCCACATTCCTGAAATTTCAAACTCTCACTCGGAATAAGAAAACTTAACAACAATCATAGCATTAAGTAGAATAGTCTTAACCATAAATTCTCAAATTAGCTTATATCAACAAATTTCACGTGTGTGTGTGCTAGGCTAAAAATAGATTGTCTCTTTTCAAAATAAAACAACCAGTGCATTTCAGCAATTGAGCAAAGGAAATGAATAAACAAATAAATTGCATATTGGTTACGCACTTGCAACTCAAGGTAATCATAATCCTCTCCTTTAGCAGGAACCACCAGGGTCATCTCCACTAAACAACTCAAGTTAAGAGTAGGATCATTAGGACATATTCCAAGGTTGAAATTTTCGGTTAGGGTAATGGCTAACAAGAAAAGTTAAGGAATTCAAACAAAGAGTCAGCCACTCTACCTACAAACACCACTACCCACTTTGAATACAATCTTTCCATGACCTACTTTCAATTCACCCCCAGTTGTCAAAACTCTTCTAAACTTCCCAAAATGAAAAACATTAAACCATCAAAAATAAAGGAGATGATATTCCCTAATGAAATTTGTTTCCTCAAACCTGATCATCTATGAATGTGAAGACATCTTCTTCTAATTAAGGGTACCCCACACTTGAATTTTTCTACATCTGACTAACTAAAAAATTAAAACAATAATCAACCTTTCCTCAAATTCTTTTTTTTTTATATGAGATACCCAAAACCTCTATTTTCTTACAACAAATTTTACTCTATTAAGGGAAAATTAAACAATATACTAGACAACACCCCAAAGTTTCACAATTCATCTCACACCCACACTATTTTAACAGTAAATACCCTTATTTAACTTTCAATGATATCCTACCCCAATCCTAGAGTGGCTAATTCTTAGAAAGGATAGGCAAAAGCATTTAGGTTAAATGTTAAAATAAGAGTGTAACAAAGAAAAATGCATAGTACGCTTTTAGCATACCAAATCAGCTTAACAGGGCTAGCAATGAAAATTACGCAACAGGTAGGTAAAAAGTCATTTAAAGTGGTTACCAAAGAAAAATTTGCCTAAATCATGTCCTAAACCTGCTTAAATTGTTATAACGTTTCGAAGGGTGATGAGGAAGGTTCTAATTACCCTTAAAATTCCTTCATTCAAAAACTTTCACACACTGGATTTTTTTCAAGTTTTTCGCAAACAAGCCTAAAGTGCACAAAAGATCGGAAATCACAAGATCTATGACTAATTGAGCTTAATTTGCTGCTAAAACTTTCAACTACTCTCTTGCTAGGATCAATTATTAAGATAATTCATTCTCAAAATAAAGTTCAAAATATTCACAACAGGAATAACTAGAGGCAAACTAAACTAAGGTAGGAAAATTCAGACAACCACAATTAAGTATTCAAACTACTAAAACAAAATAAAATATGCGAATAAAAATAAATAAAACATAAAGCATGCAAATAAAATAAAATAAAATAAATAGATAATTAGTTACATATTAAGATGTTGGAGTTACTCCTCCAACCCCACACTTAATATCTTGCTGTCCTCAGCAAATCAAATAATTACAAAACATAATTAAAATAAAAACAAAAGATAGCATGTCTCCCTGTTCAACTTTCTGGAGGTGGTGGAGGTGGGAAATGCGCATCAAAGCGCGTAGTCAAGGAGGAGAGTCCCAATAGCACCTGATCCATTTGAAATTGCATGGACTCCATGCACTCTATAATAGCACTGTACTGCTGAGAAGAGTCATGATCAGGTTCTGGGGCTGGAGGTTCTGGAACGTTAGGGTCTTCCTTTTGCTCATGGGGTAAGCCTCCTAGACCACGCTCTACTCGCTGTAAATACTCTTCTCAAGTAGTCAATCTATAGCTATCAGCTGTTGTCTCATTAGTCACTATGACCTTCATATTCTTGAGCATCTTCTTGTCAATTACAGTAATGGATGAGAGCGGTTTGATCTTTCTCAATGGGTGATGTACACCCTTAGCAACAGCAGTGACCAACCCACCAAGTGTAACCTTTTTCGGATTCCACTGCATCTCTTCCAATTTATGCCATACATACGGGGCGCCATTAATCCTGAATCCCCCTACCATGCATGAGAGAAACAGTGCTTCAGGTAAATTTACTTGTCCCAGTGAATCCACTTGACTTAAAAGAGATAACGAGAAAAACTGATGGAGGATTTGCAGGACATGGCTGTTTATGTAACACCCCCCTACATCCTCGTTGGAAGGACGCCGGAGAGCGCTACCGACGCCCACTCACATACATGCACACATATACTATGCGGAAGCATACAATCATACATAATCATACATGCATAAATACGGGATAATTAAAAACTTACCTTGCGGGCAAAAGCTGGTCATGCATTAACTCACACACATGCAGGCATTAAGTGGGAGCATAAGCACATGCCTAACCCCGTTCACTCATTCAATTAGTGGAACCATAAGGCAAACGATAAATCCGAGGAACAACTTTAAACTTAAATACAATAACATTTACATAGCCCAAATATTACATCAAGATCCCTATACAAAATACATATACAAAAGGCTACAGAAAATAGAAACCAAAATACAGGAGCTGAGTACAAAATAACAAAACTTCTAACTCCCTCGTGGCCGACCCTGCAGACGTGCGACTCGAACCGAACCAAACCTGCCACCTGCACCGGAAAAGAACTCTTGGTAAGCGATAACGCTTAGTGGGGAGAACACACAACAAAAATGGACTGCCATTCACAACGGTCGTCAAGGCATAACACATTCGAATGGCATATGCACATAGTCCTAACAGATATACATACATACTTGCATATAAAAGCCATGCATTCAGAAAATCATATCCACATTCAAAACTCGTGTCGATCAAACCAAAGCAGATAGGGTACTATACAGGATGCCAGTATCATCATGCCGAAACACATACATTCTCACATGCATATGCTTACCGAGGTATCAGATATCTAAACATACTTTTATCAGGCCATAATACACATAAATTAGCCAAAACCCAAGGGACAACGTCCAAACCACTACACTTTCCCTGTACAACTATAATACATAAGTATCATGCCATGAAACATGAGCACTTGACAACATACCGAGGATACTACGATAGCTGAGGCCAAGGAAACATAGAGCATAATATTGAATTCGTTGCATTTACAAGTTCAAGATCATAATCATACACATGCCATTCCACATACTTAAACATAACGGTTAATAATACAAAATCATATTAATATACATACAATTTAACCTTAGTATTCAGTAATTCTAATTCGCTTTCATATACATATTAATTTATCTCATAACTATACAGAAGAGCAGTATACATAGTTTACAGTGTACATATACAATATATATGCTTGATTCACATTAAACCTGTTCAGAGATTCGTGATCACATTCGGATAAATAACTGATTCACATATCCTAAATCATGCTCAATCGGAAATCACATTCTCATTTCATATCAGACAAAGCAAACACACTACCTGCTGACTCACTTTAGTAAATAACGAGAAAATACGGTAACGTACCTTACGGGTACGAATCGAACGGTTGCGTACCTTACGGGTACGAATCGAACGAGTAAATAACTTTAGTAAATCATGCTCATTCGGAAATCACATTCTCATTTCAAAAATTGCAGATTAAGAACACCAAGAACAAACTTACCCAATTCATGCATTTTCCCTTCCAATCCCATATACATACGACTCCATCCTAAATCATGCATTACTAACACAATTACCCACATAAATTCATGCACATACACATGCCGAGACACTCAAAATTCCAAATATTAACATTACAAAACACATACACAATCAAAATGAGAAAAAAGGCAAAGACAACTCAAATAACTCCCAAACCTCCTTGAAGCACCACCCACTATCCTCTTCAAGCTTTAATCCTCAATCCTCAATCTTTTCCTTGCCCTTAAGCTTCCTCTTGCCACCCAAAGCTTGCACAAACAAACCTAGAAAATCTCTTACTCCAAACCCTAACTCAAATAAAACAAAAAGAAGAAGAAGAAGAAGAAGGAGAACCCAAATGCAGGAACCCTAAAACCACAACTTACCTCTTCAATCTTGATCCAAATCTCTATCAAAATCACCTCTAAGCAAGCAAAAACTCCAGCAAAAAAGGAAAGCAAGGAGGAAGAGCAAAAAATGAAGAAAGGAAGAAGAAGAGGAGATATGAGAGGGAGGAGAATGGGAATGCAGATTTGCTATGTTCTCTCTCTCTCTCTCTCTCTCTCTCTCTTTTCTTTCTTTCACATTCAATGTCCACCAACCAAGCCCACTTGGCAAGCTCTCATAGGACCAATAACTCCTCCTTTGACTTTCAAACACTAAGGCACCATACACATACATACACCACATAATTACTTAAATCGATATTTAATACCTTGATACAATACTCACACTTCATTAGATTCTTCCTCCAATCAACATATTAGACTAATTGGTGCACTAAATTCCTTAATGTCCAATATTCTCATGCACAAATTATCGAATTACCCTTGAAATCCCAACTTAGCATGCCAAATCCGACTAGGCCCGACACTACAAGAAATTTGCGAAATAGCAACGGAAAATAGCAACGGAATGTGCTAATTTTTCATTGCTATTCAAAATTAGCAACGGAAAATAGCAACTGAAAAATCCGTTGCTATTTCGGTCGACGCTAAATTTAGCAATGGAGTTGAATTCCGTTGCTAATTTAGCAACCGAAATAGCAATCGAAAAATTTCCGTTGCTATTTTTCGAATTTTATTAAAATAATTATAATCCACGTAGCAACGGAAATGCATTTCTGTTGCTATTTTTAGCAACGGAAAAGCATTTCTGTTGCTATTTTCAACAGTACAAGATTTATATTTTTAGATAAATATAATACACTAGCAACAGAATACTAATTCCGTTGCTAAAATTAGCAATGGAATTATTTTTCCGTTGCTAAAAATAGCAACAAAAAATTTTTCCGTTGCTATTTTTAGCAACGGAAAGTTTAATTCCATTGATATTTACAACAGAAAAAAAAATATTTTTTAAATTAATATATTTCCAATCTTGTATATATTAATAATGTATGCTTATAAATAATATAATCTCATATACAAATTGTAATACACAATAATTAAAATTTCGAAAATATATTATAATATTATAAAATAAAAATCCAGAAAAACATCACAAAAGTAAATTCAATATAACATCACTGTAAAGTAAAAACTGGTAAAACTGTCACAAACACAATATAAATTCAATACAAATAACGATATATTACAAATGCTACGTAGGTGGAGGTGAAGGAGGCCGATCTGACTGCTGATCACGATGTGTTTCCAAATCTTCAACCCGATTCTTTAACTGCGTTAAAGAATCCATCAACATAGAGACTGTGGTCTCTAACTGAACAACTCTTTGAGAAGACTCACACCGCTTACTACATGCAGGAATGGATGATGCAGAGGACTTTGAATGGCAAGTATTTGCAATTGACCCTAAACTAAAAATCCTTCCACGAGAATTCTTACCACCAACTGCTTCGAGAAATACACGACTCTCATCAACACTTTCAGAGTTCTGCCGCTGTTGAGTGAGAGTATCTTGTATTTGCTCCTGCCATTACAATAATTACAATTAATTAGCTATAATTTTTTAAAATAATTAATAATGATGTATAAAATTTACATACATTGAGTTGTCTGTAGCGGGTATTGACGAATGTCTGCCCATCATGCTTCTTTGTATGCGTATGCATAAATAATTCAGGATATGTAGGCTTCCTACCCAAAGACTTTGCCTGCATAAGAAGCATTTTAAGGAGCATGTTGGTTAAGCATGTTAAAAACAATTATTGAAATCTAATCCCTATTGTTAACAACCACAACATTACATAACTAATTTGACATAATATTCCAAGTAAGCATATGGCTGAAACTAAACTACTTATTAATCAGTATCCGAACAAATAGATCAAACTAGTTCAAATGAAAAATCTAATCCGTGTATAAAATAAGCATACTTATACAAATGAAAGTGTTCCAAATTCAATGCAAACAACAATATGTTTTCTTTGCAAAATTTAATAAGCAAAATCATGCAATCAACCAAAGTAGAACTTTAAGAATATAAAATTTGAGTATTGAAGGATTAAGTATATAAGGCGAAGACATTAAACAGGCAACTAACATGAAAAGTTGGATATGGATATACTATTTCAAAAACTCTTTAACATTTTATGCACTTATTCATTTTACACATTTTACACATTCTTAACATTTACATTAATGATCTATAACTGTCATGATTACTATTCATTTGGTATAAATTTCGGCATTACAATGGCTTGTAAATTGTACTACCCAAACCTGCAAATAGAAATTTCCACAGCCCCGGCAAGGGCACAACAATATATTCATCCTATATTCATACATTTCCCAAACGCCGATCATCATACAGCCACAAAATATACAATACTTATTTTACTTGTAAATTGTGAATAAAATCTTAAGACAAAATGCATGACATCAACTGACGTGTGTACTTTCTTGAGAAATAATGCAACTAATGAGAGCTAAACAAAAAATTTATCTTCATAACAAACCCATCCATTTAACAGACATATATTAAAGCTATCATTATCCATAAAAATTATATATTTGATGAATAAAATTGAGATACTTACCAAATTTTCTGCATGCTCATGATGGCTCAAAGTTCCTCCAGTGTGCACAGCTAAACTCTCACCATCTGGGCCTCCCCGCCTGTTTGCAGAATTTCTCTCTGAAACTGTAATTGCCTCGGAAGTTGTCCAATACTGCTGCCAACGATTCCAAATTTCTTCAAAAATATAAGTAGGTCGTAGACCCCGAGTACGTAAATTACACAAAAATTCTTTATATCGTTGGTGGGCCCTGTGACACCCCTTACCCATACGTAGGCGATCCCATCCGGTAAGGAGTGAGATGCCGTATGAGTCAAGGTGCCATCAAACAGATACAAAGCAAATCATACATTCATTCATAACATATATACCGAAATACAGGATAAATAAAAACTTTAAGGGGAAAGAAAGCCATAGCTGATCATACATTAATATAATAAACCATTACAATAATGTTCTGATCAAACCAGCTGATACAAAAGATATTACATAACCCAAAATATAAATACAAAAGCAGAAGCTATAAAAAAACTGATACAGGAGAGTTCTATACAAAAAGAATCATCAACGATTACAAAAGCTAAGCCCTACACTAAAACCTTCTGTGTTGGCTTGACGGCGGCGACTCTCTCAAAGCAAATCTCCTTCCGCACCTGCACGGGTAAAAACACCGTGCTAAGCGATAAACGCTTAGTGGGGAGAAACACACATAAAATATGGACGGCCATTCACAATGGTCGTCAAGGCATAACACATACACAATGGCAAATGCAATAGTTTATAACATACTCCATATAAGCATGCTCACAATTTAAAAGCCATACGTTCCGCATCTCAGATTCATATCCAAAATAATCAAACATACTTCCCATCATTATACTCATTCGGATATCACATTTATATAGCCAAAACAGAGCAGAGAAAACCAATTGAACACCTGCTGACTCGAGGTAGTGGATAAGGAGTGAACTGAGGGTACCTTACGGGTACGAATCGAATACTGAGGGTACCTCACAGGTACAAATCAAAAGTCATTTCTTTTTTATTATAAACACAATATTTTTACTGAGGGGATCTTAAACAAGATCCAAATACTGAGGGGTTCGCGAGGAACCAAACGGGGACCTGATCGGGGTCCAAACTGAACTGAGGGCTGCAGCTAAAAGACTCTATTAGGCATGCCTAACTATCCACTTACTTGACTCTAGCAGGTTATGCGTCATTCAATTCATGTTCCAAAGTACAGCATACAATTCATCTGAAGAATCATGGTATTACTCATATAAAAGCATATAATAGCATGACATGAATCACACTCGTGACTGGCATCACAACTCGTGACTGGCCTCCTCCACCAGGCTGGTCACGAGTCGTGACTCGAAGCCACGACTCCTGACTGGCCTCTCTTAGCTGGTCAAAAGTTGTGACTGGCAGTCACCACTCGTGACTGGCCTCTCTGGCTGGTCACGAGTCGTGACAGGAAGTCACGACTCGTGACTGGCCTCCTCTTGGCTGGTCACGAGTTGTGACTGGTAGTCACCACTCGTGACTGGCCTCTCTTCTTAGCTAGTCACGCGACAGGCACAACCTGGAAATGGGAAATTCCACAGGTTCGCAATTTTTCATTTCCAGAATTCTCAGAACTCAAAAATCAATTCCAAAATTGAATCAAAACCATACAAATCTCATCATTCCTTCCAGAAGATGTCCCATACAGCATAAACAACATAATACAACTTAATTCAGAAATCAAAACAAGCAAAATCAAGCATAACCACATTTAAGTTTCTCAATAGCATAAACCCTAAAATTACAGTAACTTGAATTCTCAAACAAGATTTCCAAAACAAGTCCCAAACCTGAAATTCTAAGCTTCAAATCACTTAGCTCCGCTAGTCCCAGTAATATCCTTGCCCTTAGGATCACGAGGAGCCTCATCTAAGCACAACACATCAAAGAACACCCAAAAATACAAACCCTAAGTTAAATCTAAACCCATAAATTAAAAAGAAGAAGAACAAAAGGGAAAACAAGATGAGGAATGCAGTAACTTACCAAAAGAATGCCAAGGAGATGATTGATTTCCACTAACAGTAGCTTGGTTCGAGCTAGGGTTTCAAAATAAGAGTAAGGAAGAAGATGAGCCAAAGAGGAAGAAGAATCGGGAAGAATAAATGAATTTCTGCCTTTCCCACTTTCCTTTCTCTATTAACTCATCTTTTTCCCTAACCCTACACTTGTCACTTTCCTGTTGGTGGAAACCAATCACTCACACCCAACAACCATGCACTACACACACCCAATGCACTCCCAACTAATGCACACTGATAGGAGCTAAATTGAAGTATAATTATGTATTTATTTTGTGTGAGTTTATGTAATTAATCATGTAATTATTTGTAAAATTTAATGTGATGTGTTAGATTATGTTTATTTGTATCAGTTGAGTTTTTATGTTGATTATCTGTGTTTTTAGGTGAAAATTAAAGAGAAGAACAGATAAAGAAGGAGAGAGATCACGAAGAGGAGCAGATCACGCCGTGACCAGGAGTCACGTGACGTGACTTGCTGAGAAGAACAAAGAGGAAGGAGGAAAAGAAGAGAAGAGAGGAGGCAAGAGACGAGTCACGCCGTGAGCTAAGGTCACGTGACGTGACTGAAGAAGAGAAAGAAGAAAAAGAGAAAGAAAAGAAGAGGAGGAGCTGCGAGAGGAGAGGTCACGGCGTGAGCAAAGGTCACGCGACGTGACGCCACAGAGAGGCTAGGAAGGGAAAAGAGAAGAGAAGAGAAAGAAGAGGAGAAGAGGCGAGACGTGAGCGCCAGTCACGCCACACACGCGAGAAGTCACGCCGTGAGAGGGAGTAACGAGACGTGACTGGCCAGAGAGGGAGAGGAAAACTGAGCGAGAGAAGGAAAGAAGAAAACGACCAGCGCGTTCTGTCGCGATCGCGACACCGTTGCGAGCGCGACAGAAACGACCATTGGGGCAGTTTTGGGCCAAAAGGCATATGAAAAGTTGTCTTCTTTCACCAAAATTTGCAACCATTCTCAAGGGACATCTTCAAGGGACACATCTCTTAAATTAACATCTATAAATATTGTTTTAACTGTAATTTTTAAGAAGTGTGGAATTATTATTGAGTAATTTTCTGTATTTTAGTTAAACAGTTTTCTTTTCTTTAGTTTTATTTTCTTACTTAGTTTTTATGTATTGAAGAAGAAGATGATGGAGAAGAAAATTTATTTCAAGAGATTGAGAAAAGGGTTGAAGAACTTCTATCTTGTTCTCTTATTTTTTAATTCTTCTCCAATATTTTTATGAATATCATTTTAATGAATTTGCATGTTTTTATTCTTTCTATTTTCATCAACTTTTAGAGTCTATCATTGTAGATTTTCTATTAGTATCTTTTGCTTGATCTTTACAAGTTAAAGTAATTCGAGAGTTTACTTTATCTGACATCTAATAGAATTTCATTATTAAGATATATTTAAGAGATTGGTATATTGAGATAATTGCTATAGGTTAGTGTCTATTCTTAAAATATGTAATTAGAAACCTCTAATTCATTAATGAAAATTGTGAGTTAGAATTTTAATTGTATGTTTTAGGCATTTTAATTCATGTCGAGAGAGTGAGTTAAAAATTTATTCTAACTTGGCTTGCATGAAAGATGAATAAATGTAAATCAAAATGATGGATCAAATTCATTATGTTTAGTTCTTCATTCATATACTATTTATCTTCTTCTAATAAACATAAATTAGGTTCAAATTAAGTAGTTCTAATTCAACCATCAAATTTATGATCATTGTAAACAAGATTAAAATCAATTAGTAATAGTGTGTAACACGTTTCCTGTGGGATCGATATCTAAAGTACTATTGCGGTACACCGTATACTTGCGGTATGTTGCATCATTAGAAAAACAACAACACACACCCTACAATGGTATGAACACACACGCACTATGCACTCCTATCTTAAAACACCTTAATATGATATGCTCAAGTGCACACAACCATTGCCCAAATAATTCACACTCTAATGCCAAACATACATCCATATGCTAATAAAACCCCAAAAACATGCATTTTTACCAAAATACCCTTATGATATGCCGAACACATGTAAATGCATGCTCACACAGACAGGCTCATACTACTAGGGGTCAAACGGGGTGTGACAACTCTCCCCTACTAATAAGAATTTCGCCCTCGAAATTCTCACCTGAACTGAACAACTGCGGATACTGAGCTCTCATCGACTCTTCTGGTTCCCAAGTCGCTTCCTCGACTCCATGATGATTCCATAACACTTTTACCAATGGGATCTGCTTACTCCTCAGTTGCCTCACCTCTCGAGCTAGGATGGCTCTCGGTTCCTCATCATAGGAAAAATCTGGCTGCACTTGCACATCCTGAACCAAAAGAACATGTGACGGATATGACCTGTACCGACGAAGCATCGAAACATGGAACACATCGTGCAACTTCGCCAACTCTATCGGTAAAGCCAATCTATAGGCTACCGGTCCAACCTTACCAAAAATCTCATAAGGACCAATGAAGCGAGGACTAAGCTTACCTTTCTTTCCAAACCGAAGCACTTTCCTCCAAGGCGAAACTTTAAGGAAAACCTTGTCCCCGATCTCAAATTGCACGTCTTTCCTCTTCAAGTTGGCATAAGACTTTTGTCGATCCTTGGCCGCCTTCAAATTCCGCTGCACAACTCTGATGTTTTCTTCGGTATCTCTAACCAACTCTGGCCCAATCACTGATCTCTCGGATAGCTCGGTCCAACAAACCAGAGTTCTACACTGCCGACCATACAAAGCCTCATACGGTGCCATACCGATGCTCGACTGGAAGCTATTATTATAGGCAAACTCCATAAGCGACACATATCTGTCCCAACTACCCAGAAAATCCAAAACACAAGCCCTCATCATATCTTCTAGAATCTGAATGACCCGCTCTGACTGACCATCTGTCTGAGGATGAAACGCTGTGCTGAAGTTCAACTTAGTACCCAAAGCTCTCTGCAACTCTTTCCAAAACTTGGAAGTAAACCTCAGATCCCGATCTGACACTATGGATACTGGTACACCATGTAACCGAACTATCTCATCCACATAGATACTGGCCAACCTGTCCATCGAGTAGTCCACTCTAGCTGGCAGAAACTGAGCTGATTTCGTAAGCCGATCCACTATCACCCAAACTGAGTCATGCTTCCTCTGACTCAAAGGCAAACCGGATACAAAGTCCATGGCGATATCATCCCACTTCCACTTAGGAACGGATAAAGGCGTAAGCAATCCCAAAGGAACCTGATGCTCGGCCTTTACCTGCTGACAAGTCAAGCACTTAGACATAAAATCCACGATGTCTCTTTTCATATTGGACCACCAATAAAACTGTTTCATGTCCCGATACATCTTCTCACTGCCAGGATGCATAGTAAAAACTATACTATGCACCTCACTCATAAGCTGTCTCCTCAAATCCTCAGACTCTGGCACACACAAGCGATTTCTGAACATAAGCACCTCATCCTAAACTGAGAACTCTGACTGCTTACCCGATCTGACCTCTTGTACAAATCGCTGAAACCTCTCATCATCCCTCTGAGCATCCACAATCCTCTGTCTCAAGGTAGGCTTCACACGCAACTGAGTAATCAAAGCCCCATCTGAATCAAACCT
Organism: Excoecaria cochinchinensis; assembly: GCA_947683425.1. NCBI lineage: Eukaryota > Viridiplantae > Streptophyta > Magnoliopsida > Malpighiales > Euphorbiaceae > Excoecaria > Excoecaria cochinchinensis. Next base: position 17,051,733 of record CANTUQ010000013.1, read on the forward strand.
CCATCTAAACCATCTCAGGAACAAGGCTGAAACTAACTTCCGACTCAAAGCATCAGCGACTACATTGGCCTTACCCGGATGGTAATCGACAATGCAGTCGTAGTCCTTAAACAACTCAAGCCAACAGCGCTGTCTCATGTTCAACTCTTTCTGTGTGAGGAAGTACTTCAAGCTCTTATGGTCCAAAAAGATCCTACACTTTTCCCCATACAGATAATGATGCCAAATCTTCAAGGTAAAGATCACAGCCGCCAACTCTAGGTCATGCGTCGGATAGTTCCTCTCATGTGGCTTTAACTGTTGAGAAGCATAAGCCACGACCTTACCTTCTTGCATCAGCACACACCCAAGACCGACACCCAAAGCATCACTATAAATGACAAACTCTTTACCCGAGATGGGTTGAGTAAGTATAGGAGCCTCAACTAGCAACTGCTTTAACTGATCAAAACAAGCCTGGCATCTATCTGACCACTCAAATATGACCCCTTTCTTTAACAATCTCATCATCGGAGCGGCAATCACAGAAAAACCCTTAACAACCGACGGTAGTAACCTGCCAAACCAAGGAAACTCCTCACTTCTTGAACATTTCTAGGCACTTTCCAATCAACTATCGCCTCAATCTTGGCCGGATCCACCTGAATAACCCTAGCTGAAATAATGTGACCCAAAAATGATACTTCCCGAAGCCAAAAATCACACTTGCTAAGCTTGGTAAATAACCGATGCTCTCTCAACATCTGCAAAACCAATCGGAGATGCTCCTCATGCTCACTCTCATCCTTGGAATACACTAAGATGTCATCAATGAACACTACTACAAATCGATCTAAGTATGGCCTAAACACTCGATTCATCAAATCCATAAAAGCCGCTGGAGCATTGGTCAAACCAAACGGCATCACAAGGAACTCATAGTGGCCATACCTAGTTCTAAATGCAGCCTTAACCACATCTGCATCCTAAACTCGAAGCTGATAGTACCCTGATCGAAGATCTATCTTGGAGAAAACACCCGCACCCCGAAGCTGATCAAACAAATCTTCAATCCTAGGCAATGGATACTTATTCTTCACTATGACCTTATTGATCTGCCTGTAGTCGATACACATCCGCAGAGATCCATCTTTCTTTTTAACAAACAGAACTGGAGCTCCCCAAGGAGATATGCTAGGTCGAATAAACCCCTTATCCAATAGCACTTGTAGTTGAGTTTTAAGTTCTCTCAACTCTACAGGAGCCATTCAATAAGGTGCTTTCGAAATGGGAGTGGTACCCAGCATAATCTCTATGGACAACTCATCCTCTCTCTCAGGAGGCAAACCAGGCAACTCTCTCGGGAACACATCACTAAACTCCCGCACAACAGGGATGTCCTCAATCTGAACTTGATCTCTCTTGGAATCCAACACGACCGCTAGAAAAGCCTCACAACCTTTCCTGATAAACCTCTTGGCTTGCATCGCAGAAATCACATTACTCAAAGAACTAGCACCCAAAACCCTTCATAAACACAGGAGACTGACCTCTATCCCGAAGCATAACTATCTTCCTATGGCAATCAACCAAAGCCCGATGCTTACCCAACCAGTCCATACCCAGAATCAGATCAAACTCTCTGAAAGGCAACTCAATCAAATCCACTGGAAGCACAACTCCCTCAACCAATAGAGGACAACTCCTAAAGACTCTACTCACACTGACACTATGCCCTAATGGACTGGTCACACATATCTCATAATCTAACTGGTCAACCACATGCAACTTATCAACAATTTTATCTGTGCACAAGTATGAGTGTGTGGAACCAGGGTCAATTAGAGCATACAATTCAGTGTCATGGAGTAGAAACTTACCAGCAATAACATCAGGCGTAGCCTGCTCCTCTCTGGCTTGCACAGCATATGCTCTAGCTGCGACTGGCAACTACGCTCCACTGTCTCTGATGCAGCACCCTCTCTAGGTCGACCACCTCGACCTCTACCACAGCCTCTACCACGAGTAGCCTGTGAAGCATTCAAACCAACCCTGCTAGCCTCTCTCTCGGAACCTGAATCCTCATACAATCTCGGACAACTAGCCAAAATATGCTCAGTGCTCCCACACTTGAAGCACGCACCAGTGAGCCACCTACACTCACCCCGATGAGTCTTACTGCAATGAGGACATACTGATATAGTCTCTGATCTGCCACCTCTACCAGAACCTGACACGGCTACAGAACCCTGTCTTCTACCTCTAGTAGCCGGGCCAGATGATGACTCATCCTGCGGGTTCCTCGATCTCTTATCGGAGGATGAAGAAGATCCTCCGCGAGAAGGGTTCCTCCTCTGAGCCCTCTCTCTCAGCATAGACTCTGATCTCTCAGCCCTCACAGTAGCCTCCACAATCTGATAATAACTTACCCCAGGCATACACATCAAAGAAATCAAAGCAATCTTCAAAGACTCGTTCAACCCTGCTTCAAAATGCTTGCATCTGAAATCATCTGTCATAACCCCACGCGGAGCATAGCAAGACAACCGATTGAACTCTTTCTCATAATCTGAAATTGACATGGCCCTCTGCCTCAAACTCAAAAACTCTGCCCATCTATCATCCCTATAAGTCTGAGTAACATACTTCTTCGTGAACTCACCCTCAAAGAACTCCCAAGTAATCGGATCCGGTAGCTGAGGATGCCTGCAAACCAATTCCCACCATTCAAAAGCGGAACCCTTGCAGTAAGGCTAGTGCACACTCTGCCTGCTGGTCGGAAGGACACCGAATTTCTCTCAAAGAACGCTTCACTTTATCTAACCATTTCTCAGCCATCTCTGACTTATCCAAACCTGTGCCATAAAAGTCTTCAACACCTACCCTTCTCAAGTTCTCCATAGGGGCTCTAGGAGCAGTCACTCTCTCCAAAACCCTAGCCATGTCCTGATGCAATCTAAACATAGCCTCAAAAGGCATGACTGCGGCCTCGGGCTTGACCCTAGCATACTGAGCCAACACAGAAATTGATGGATCTACTGCTTGAGGGTTTACATTCTCAACGGACTCCTCAAGTGATCCACGAGCAGAGTTAGAAGCCATCTAAACAAATTTCCTCCACTGTCCCTAATTTCCTCCTTGGATCAACTCTATCTTGTGTTTGCAAGTTATTTGTAATCTTGAGTGTTTTATGAATGCATGTTTAATTCAAGTAGTGATTTATAGTGAAGTGATAGTGATTTATAGTGAAGATGTTATGTGTTTCCGGAATTTGAACACGCCATGTTAGTGTATTTGAGTTTGGTTGTGAGTGATTTCATGTTGAAATTATATTTGATTATTGTGTAAATGTGTTTATGTGGATTGAGAATGATGCGGTGATGTGCTGGAGGCGAGAGGTAAGTGTTTTGAGCATGTTGTGTGAATGTGTGAAGAGTTGTGTGTGATAAGAGTAGGAAAAGAGCAGAATTGGGCGAATCTGGGTTCTGTCGCGATCGCGACAAGTGCCGCGATCGCGACAGAAGGCGGACTTGGCCCCTTGTTCTTGAAGAGCCCTCTGTCGCAATCGCGATGCTTGTCGCGAGCGCGATAGAGAGCTCGGTAGCGGAACCCTCCGCGCGAGCGTGCTGCCGAGGAGGAAGGAACTGGTCTCTGTCGCGATCGCGACGATTGTCGCGAGCGCGACAGAGCTCGGCCCCATGAATTCTGCCGCGAGTGCTTCGTCGCGACCAGGCCTCTTGGCGCGAGGACGCGACGAAGTATCCCGTGCTCTGTCGCGAGCGCGACACCTGTCGCGATCGCGACAGAGGCCCTTCCTGCTTGCCTTGTTTCTGAATGTGTTTTCTTTGGTCCGCTTTGCACGGTTTCTCACTAGTGCTTGAAATATGTTTGTGCTTATGACTCGTGATGCCATTGTATTAGTGTTTTAGTCATGAATTCTTTTGATGTTAGATTCTGGTTTTGAATCTTGCTTTTGAAGGTGTAACGTTGTGTGAGTCAATGTGTTGTCGAGCCTGAAGTGTCAAGGTATAGGATAATTAAGCATGCTTAAGAAGGGCTAGTGTACAGCTGTTCTGTCCGCCCCGTTTGGGCGAAGCGGTCGACCTCCGAGATGGTCATCTTCCGTGTAGTGATAAAATGTTTTGAGACTTCGGTCTCTCGCGCTACCTTCGGGTATTAAAGTGTTTTTGAGGCTTCGGTCTCCCGTACCGTGTTCCCGTATCCTCCACTATTGAATTCAGGCTTTTGTGTGAACTGTCTGGTACTGGTTTAGTGAAGTGTTCTGATTATAGTGTGGCTATGGATAGCGTATTGGTTTAGTGCTTTCTCTTATTTATTCTGGATATACTTATTTATATCTCTGTACTCTGATGCATAATGATTTATGTATGTTAGTGCATGTTTCCTTGTATAGTGTTCTGTTGTGCTTGTTTCTCCCCACTAAGCGTTATCGCTTAGCACGGGCTTTTATCCCGTGCAGGTAGCGTGAAGGATTTTTGGGAGTGCTCGAGTCGTGCATCTGCAGGCAGGCCATCTAGGAGTCGAGTTAGTATTATATTTGTCTCCTCCTGTAATTCTTTTTGTATATGTATTATTTTGTAAAGGATTTTAAACATTTGTAATCTTTTGGGCTATTGTATATAATTTGTATTTTGTTTTTATATTAATGAAATATGTTCCCTATTATTGGTTATTGAATGCTTCCGCTTAGCACATGTATGCTTCCGCTGTATGCTTCGTCGTGTCGTGAGTGAGCGTCGTGTAGCGCGCCCGCCGGCGCCCTTCCAACAGGGGCGGCGGCGGGGGTGTTACAGTACAGGAACAGAGTCAACTCAAGAACAAGAAATCATAAATCAGCAGATAAATAAAGGACCCACGAATAGAAGCAAAGAGATAGTTAAGTCACAAGAAAATCCAGAGTGTTGTCGTGCTTCGCAAAGAAAAAATAAAGATTACTAAACCGAAGATAGCTAAATTTCGTTAAACTGAAAATGGGAACTGGAAGTGGAAGTGGAACATACCCTTTTTTGCTAAAGATTTGCTATATTAAGATCTGATCGCAGAAAGAAAAGAGAAGAGCCATTCTCTTTGCTCTTCTTTATTCCTCTTCGGAACTGGAGATAATCACTGGAGATCAAATCAAAAACAACAGTGAAATGAAAAATCTTAAACAATAAAAAGAACACGAGAGACATCAAATTTTCATTAAAGAGAAAAGTTCAAAATTGAAAAACGAATGCATTGGTGTCTGTAAAAAATACTTACCCGTAATTAGTGGGGGGGGGGGGGCGAGGCAGTGGGGGAGCAGCGGTGGGCAGGTCTGATGATTCTGTACTGTGGGGTAAAGGCGGCGTCGGAGATCGGTGGAGCAACGGCGGTGTTGGAGATCGGTGGAGCAACGGCGTCGTCCGAGATCGGGGGAGCAGAGGGCAAGGCGGTGGGGGAGGGGGAGATCGGGGGAGGAGAGGGCAAGGCGGTGGGGGAGAAGGAGATCGGGGGAGCAGAGGGGAAGGCGGTGGGGGAGAGGAGTTGGCTCAAGGGATCGGGGGAGCGGTCAGAGATTGGGGGAGGCAGTGGGGGAGCAATGGTCGGCAGCGTCCGAGATAGGAGAAGCAGAAGCGGCGTTGGAGATATGAAGGAGAGGGGTAGGCGCAAGGGATAGGATGAAAAAGAAATGAAGCAAAACAGGATACTAAAATCTGAATTAACCCTAAGATTTAGCAACCGAAAGGAATTCGGTTGCTATCATTGACTTATTACCAACCGAAAAATAATTCGTTTGGTATTTTTAACACAAAAAATTTTGCAACCAATAAATTTCGGTTGCTATTTGCAAGATATGTGGGCAACTTTTTTACACAATAGCAACCGAAATTTATTTCGGTTGCTATTTTTTCAATATTAGCAACCGAAATAAAATTCGGTTTCTATTCTTTAGATTTACCAATGATTTATAATTCCATTGCAATATAGTCCTACCTACAAAATATAGCAACCGAAAATTTATTCGGTTGCTATTTTAGAATAATTTACCAACGGTTCTATGAATCCGTTGCAAATTACACAAATTGCAACCGAATTAATATTCGGTTGCTATATTTTCAATATTAGCAACCGAATATTAATTCGGTTGCTATTTTTACATGATTTAGCAACCGTTTTATAATTCCGTTGCAAAGTTTTATTAACTACAAAATAAATAGCAACCGAATTATTTTCCGTTGCTAAACGTTCCAATATTAGCAACCGAAAAATGATTCGGTTGCTATTTCTTCACAAATTAGCAACCGAAAAATTTTCGGTTGCTATTTTTGGAACCTTTAGCAACGGCAAAATGGTCCATTGCTAAAGGTATCGATATTAGCAACCGAATTTAATTTCGGTTGCTATTTTATGCCCATTTAGCAACGGTTTTTAATATCCGTTGCAAATTATTGTTAATTATAAATTTATAGCAACCGAAATAATTTCCGTTGCTAATTGTTTCAATTTTACCAACCGAATTATTTTCGGTTGCTAATTTTCTCCATTTAGCAACGGAAAAAATTTTTAGCAACGCAAAAAATTTTTCGTTGCTATTTTTCGCTGCAAATGTCTCCCGCACTTTCTTCGTGCCATATTTAGCAATGGTAATGACTTTCTGTTGCTAATAACCGTTGCTAAATTTATGTGCCAAACTTTCCCTCCTCTTTTAGCGACCAAAAATATCGAAAAAAATTTCCGTTGCTATATAAGGAAAACCTTACCGAAAATAGCAACGAAATTTTTTTTCCGTTGCTATTTTTCCATTGCTATTTCGCAAATTTCTTGTAGTGCGATTTGGGGTGTGACAAATCTTCCCTCCTAAAAGAATTTCGTCCTCGAAATTCACTTATATCGGAAAGAAATCCCAACACTATACTTCAAGCCACCATCAAACTCATACACTTCATTTCAAACTACTCACTTGCTTATACTTACCGCCATCGCTATACTCTTAAATCACTTTCTCCCCAACTTTAACCAAACGCAGAATACTTTCCTTAACCGTTGCTATGCTTGCCATTTCCATCCTTAATCTTAATATCAAATAGTACATGTATACCCTGTCAGCTTTTTCTTAATCAAAACACATATGCAAATGTTTATCATGTATGGTCAAAGGGATGATGATGCAATGAGAATGTGATGACTCATGTATGCAGAGTGATGCTGAAGAAATGCAATTAATGCTGTAATGATGCACTTTATCCCATCCCCAGGATTCAATATGCTTTTATTCAAACACTTTTTCTGGAGATAGCTGACAGGCATATAGAGTACTACCAAAACCCTACAGAATCCAAATACTCGTCCACCTCAAAATACTAAAAAAAAAACTTTACTCGAACATATCAAAACAAACCTAACCGGAAGGCTCTGCAGGCTCTGTTACTCCACTACGGTGCACAACCACTTCCGATGGTACACGAGTAACTCGTAGCAATTCCTCCACATCCTTCCTAGCTTGCCGAGCTAGATTCTCCCTGGTCTTAGGACAATCAACAATTTGGTGTTCCATGCTACCACATCTGAAACAAGAACCTGTGAGTTTTCGACACGAACCCCAATGTTGCTTCTGACAGTCCTAGCATATCGGTGGTTCCCTAATCTTTTTACACTTGTCCCATTGTTGCTTCTGACAATGTTGACACATCGGAGGTTCTCGAATCCTCTTACTCACTGGCACCTCTTTACTCGACACTACACTCCGAACAAAACCTTGAGAAATTTGAGGAGCAGTCAGCCTATCTAATATCCGAATCAACCCTTGCACTAACGTCCTATCATCGGAAGCAGGGCCGAAATTTCCAACCGTAGGATGCTCAAAAACACTCTGATCAGCACTAACTGGGTTCACATTTTCCGTTGTCTTGCCCACATTCCCACTAGGATCAGACTCCATCTAGACATGACACAAGACAAGACACATCTGTATTAGGCCATGACACAAATCGACTCGCATGCAAAGACACGACACAAACCAACTAGCATACAAAGACTCGACACTCAAACAAACAAAGGCAACCAGAACCGCCAAACCGGCGCTCTGATACCACTAAATGTAACACCCCCCCTATGTCCCCGTTGGAAGGACACCAGAGAGCGCTACCGACTCCCACTCACATACATGCACACATACACTATACGGAAGCATACATTCATACATAATCATACATGCATAAATACGGGATAATTAAAAACTTACCTTGCGGGCAAAAGCTGGTCATGCATTAACTCACACACATGCAAGCATTAAGCGGGAGCATAAGCACATGCCTATCCCCGTTCACTCATTCAATCAGCGAAAGCATAAGGCCAATGATAAAACCGAGGAACAACTTTAAACTTAAATACAATAACATTTACATAGCCCAAATATTACATCAAGATCCCTATACATAATACATATACAAAAGGCTACAGAAAACAGAAACCAAAATACAGGAGCTGAGTACAAAATAACAAAACTTCTAACTCCCTCATGGCCGACCCTGCAGACGTGCGACTCGAACAGAACCAAACCTGCCACCTGCAAGGAAAAAGAACCCGTGTTAAGCGATAACGCTTTGTGGGGAGAACACACAATAAAAATGGACGGCCATTCACAACGGTCGTCAAGGCATAACACATTCGAATGGCATATACACATAGTCCTAACAGATATACATACATACTTGCATATAAAAGCCATGCATTCAGAAAATCATATCCATATGCAAAACATGTGTCGATCAAACCAAAGCAGACAGGGTACTATACAAGGATGCCAGTATCATCATGCCGAAACACATACATTCTCACATGCATATACTTACCGAGGTATTGATATCTAAACATACTTTTATCAGGCCATAATACATATACATTAGCCAAAACATAAGGGACAATGTCCAAACCACCACACTTCCCCTGCGCAACTATAATACATAAGTATCATGCCATAAAACATGAGCACTTGACAACATGCCGAGGATACTACGATAGCTGAGGCCAAGGAAACATATAGCATAATATTGAATTCATTGCATTTACTAGTTTAAGATCATAATCATACACATGCCATTCCACATACTTAAACATAACGGTTAACAATACAAAATAATATTAATATACATACAATTTAACCTTAGTATTCAGTAATTCTAATTCGCTTTCATATACATATTAATTTATCTCATCACTATATAGAAGAGCAGTATACATAGTTTACAGTGTACATATACAATATATATGCTTAATTCATATTAAACCTGTTCAGAGATTCGTGATCACAATTGGATAAATAACTGATTCACATATCCTAAATCATGCTCATTCAAAAATCACATTCTCATATTCATACCAGACAAAGTAAATAGAATACCTGCTGACTCACTTTAGTGGATAACGAGAAAATACGGTAACGTACCTTACGGGCACAAATCGAACGTAGCATACCCTACGGGCACGAATCGAAAAGCAATATCATTTTCCACATTCAAAAACATTTCGCTAAAAGGACCTTAAACAAGATCCATACATAATAAAGGTTCACGAGGAACCAGCCAGGGACCTGATCGGGGTCCATTCGTTCAAAGGGCACTGCAGCTACATACCTCTATTAGGCATGCCTAACTATCCACTAGACTGACTCTCATAGGTCATGCATAAAAGAATTCACGTTTCGAATCACACAAGACATATATACATACATATATATATCATTATACCTATTCTAGAGTGTAGATATATTACTAAGTTTAAAATGTTAGTCATGCACTATACAACTCCTATGCAAAGCATGAAATATATAACTTAGTAATCACATTTTAACACTAACAAATATTCTAAACCATATCAGAGTCAATTGTGGGAGACACTAACATGCCATCGATTTTCAATACAAAACCTTATTCATACAATAATACCCCTCATGCTTTCATATGATATGCTCATAATAACTAACAATGAAGTGTGGCATTCTTAACTCACTTGTATACAAATTACAACATGCGATATGACGCGACCTCAGCAAGTGTACTGAATCGGCAAGTAATATAATGAAGTATTTTTAAGACTCCGAGTTATCGTACCCAAGGAACTGAGTATGCAAGTTATGACACTTAGATGTATGCTAAAGAATTCCCAGTTGTTGAATTGATTTAATTATGACTACTAGAACACATAAATTAATCAACTATAACGAGTTAACAAAGCAAAAACAAATTAAGATGACAGTAAAAACTAGCAAAGATAAAAAATGATATCAAGCAAAGATCTCAATATAGAAAAGTGTTGTTCAGTGACACGACCTCAGCAAGTGTACTGAATCGACAAGTAATATAATGGAGTAAAATTATGACTCCGAGTTATCGTACCCAAGGGACTGAACACGCAAGTTATGAAAATTGAATGTATGCTAAAGAATTCCCAGTTATTGGATTGATTTAATTATAACTAAACTAAAACTAATAAATTAATCGACTACTGTAATGGTTAAGTAAAAATAAATTAAATGACAGTAAAACTAGCCAAGATAAAAGTAAATAAAAACGAGAAAAGATATCAAATTATAAAGGCGTTGTTCAAGTTCACTCATCCACCCCTTACCCAAATATGAATAAAATCAATCTATGAATCTTATATGAAAGAAATCGGGATAACCCTCTTAACCCAAGTGTCCCATTCCGGAGCAAGCTATTCTAATCGCATAACGTCCCATTCCGGAGCAAGTCATACAACTAGCCTAATCACGGGTCTAAAATCCTAGGTTCGGTTTGCTTTCCCATTTCGGAGTCAAACATCCCAAAACCTCATTATTTCGCTCATCACTCAAATCTTAAATCATAAAATCCTGTCCATTTAGATTCCCATTCCGGAGTAGTCTAAACACCACAGCAAACATGATAGAAAATTCTGAGAATAAAATACATTCATGGCATCCAATTAACAAATTCATTCACCAACATAGACATATGAAATAAATCATTCATCACAATTGGAAACTGAACTGAAAAACTAAAATCCATAAACAAGCAATAAACACCAGCAAAATAAACCAATCTTTCATACATAAACTCAATAGATGTTCATAATTCACATCTTAGATATAGGAGATTCAGAGATCCCCCGAACAACTAAACGACTACTCACATTCCATTACAAAATCAAAAGAGTAAAAGAAAGAATAAACCCTGAAATTCATTGAGAAAATCCCAGTTGAATTGCTCGATCTTCGATCTCTTTCTTCGAATCTTCAATGGAGAAAATAACTAAAATTCTGGAAAAAACTAAGAACTAGCAAAACTCTTGAAATTTAACTATTAAACTAAAGCAATTTAATCTCAATTACTAATCGAAAATCAAAAACAAGAACGAAAATTGAAGTTTAGGACCGAAGAATATCTCTCAAAATCTCAGCTGCAAAAACTAATAACAAATACTAACTAAAAAAATCGGAACCCTAGCCAAATAGAAAGCTACGAATTTATACTTCCAGAGGGGTCACGGTGGCAATGGATTTGGTTGCCACCGTGACCTATCGGGAATTTCAAATCCTTTTGCGCACAGGAGATTGGTCACGGTGACAATGAATTTCATTGTCACCGTGAGGTCTTCACAGTTTAGCTTCTGCCCACAAATTAATTATCTCACGGTCACAATGAAATCCATTGTGACCGTGAGGTACATGCTGCCTCGATTCTGCCTTGCTAAATTGACATGTCACGGTGACAATGAAGTTTGGTTGCCACCGTGAGGTCTTCAACTTTTGCATTCTGCCCATTTGATAATTATGTCACGGTCACAACCATTTTCATTGTGACCGTGACCCATGCGACTTCCATTCTGCCTGCAATCTCCTTATGTCGCGGTCACAACCAATTCATTGTGACCGTGACCTCTTGGGCAAAAACCTACAAAGGCACGAAATTAACATCAAAATGCTTTCTAAAATGAATCAAAACTTCAATTTGGCTAAAATTAACAAAATTAACATAAAAGAAACATAAATTAACATTAAACACAACTAAACACCCAAAAATCACACTAAAACACTATGAAAACTAAACACTATATTGAAGTTATCAAAATACCCCACACTTAGATTTTGCTCGTCCTCGAGTAAATGAATTATCCAAATTCCTGAAATTTCAAACTCTAACTCAGAATATGAAAACTTAACAACAGTCATAGCACCAAGTAGAAGGGTCTTAGTTACAAATTCTCAAATCAATTTATATCAAGTAATTTCACACGTGTGTGTGCTAGGCTCAAAACCAATTTTCTCTTTTCAAAACAAAACAACCAATGCATTCCAGTAATTGAGCAAAGAAATTGAATATGCAAATGAATTCGCATTTAGGTTTCGCGCTTAAAACTCAGGATAATCATACGCCTCTCCTTTAGCACCGGAACCACAAGGGTCATCTCCACTTAAACAACTCAAACCAAGAATAGAATCAAAAGGACTTATTCCAGGGTTGTAATGTTAGGTTAAGGTGTTGGCTAACAAGAAAAGTTAAAGAATTCAAACAAAGAATTTGCCACTTTACCTACTATTCAACTAACCAAACTGAACAAAATTGTCCAGATCCTACCTTCAATTCACCCATAATTTCCAATGTTGTCTACTTCTCCATACATAATATGCATTGAACTCAACAACAACAAAATGATGAATTTCCCTTTTAATTCACTTTTAAACCCAATTCCGTAATTATGAGTATATCTTTCTCTACTCAAAGGTACCCCACACTTGAATTTTTCTATATTCAATACATCAAAATTGACCAATAGAAACCACAAAACTCATCAAACTTTCATCATCATTTTTTTTTATTTTTTTTCTTTATTTTTTTCTTCTTTATTTTTTTTTTTCTGGGGTACCCAAAGTCTAGAATTTCTTATACCCATTTAATGAGGGAAAGTTTAACACCATACTAAATAATGCCCACAAAATTCAACAATTCTTCTCACACTTCCACTATTTCAACAATAGATACTCTTATTCAACTTTCAATGATATTCCAACCTAATCCTAGAGTGGCCAATTCTTAGAAACGGGTAGGCAAAGGCATTTAGGCTGAATGGTAAAATAATAGTGTAACAAGAAAATTTCGTAGTACGCTTTTAGCATACTAAATCAGCTCAAAGGGGCTAGCAATGGAAATAACATAAACAGGTAGGTCTAAAGCTGTTTAAAAGTGGCTATCAAAGAACAAATTGCCTTAATCATGTCCTAAACTTGTTTAAGTTATTATCATGTTTCGAAGGGTGATGAGGAAGGTTCTAATTATCCTACCATTCCTTCACTCAAAAACTCTTACGCACCGGATTTTTTCAATTTTTACAAACAAGCCTATAGTGCATAAAAGATTTGAAATCACAAGATATATGACCGATTGAGATTCTATTTGCTTCTAAAACTTCCAACTACTCGTTTGCCAAGATCAGTTTTTTAAGATAGACTATTCTCCAATTAAAGTTCAAAACATTCACAACAGGAATAACTGAGGTTAAGCTAAACTAAGATAAGGATATTTAGGCAACTGTAATAAAGTGCAAATAAACTAAAACAGAACTAATCGTGCATCATACATCAATGGAATGGCTGTTAATTACATATATAATGCAAAATTAATGTCTCCTACCCCCCACATACAAAACTTGTTGTCCCCAGCAAGTAATAATATTACAGATCAAAAAGAAAAATAAAAATAAAATAAACAAAAGTCAAAACAAAAGATAAGGGTTCTCCCTGATCATAGATCGGATGGTGGTGGCGGTGGGGGAAAATGTGCATCAAATCTGGACGTCAAAGACGCCAATCCATAAAGCACTTGCTCCATCTGAGATTGGAGCTCAGTCTGGGTAGCGGAGATACTATCCATCCGCTCCATCAGAGCGTCATATTGCGCTTGCCCAAACTGATGGGGTGCTTGTGTAGGGGGATCCTGTGGCTCAGCCTCTTCACCTGCCTCTTCACCTGCCTCCTGTGGCAGTCCACCTAGACCCCTCTCCACCCCTTGCAGATATTCATCTCTGGTCGACAACCGGTATCCATCTGCGGTGGTGGCATCCTTGACTATCACTTTCATATTTCGCAGCATCTTATCATCAATGACTGAAATCGATGATAGAATTTTTCCCCTGCCAAAATCATGATGAACCCGCTTTGACATCAAAGTCACAAAACCTCCCAGCCCTACTTTCCTGACCTTCTTCGGGTGCCACTGCATTTCTTCTAATTTGTGCCAGAAATGGGTAGCACCATTGATCCGAACACCCCTTACCATGCAGGCAAGAAAAAGGGCTTCGGGCAGGTTTACCTGACCTGCGGAGTCTACATGGCTCAGAAGAGACAGGGAAAAGAAGCGGTGGATAATTCGCAATCTGTGATCAGCCAAATGATGAGCCTTCGTCTTCCCCGAGACATACATGGTGGCAGTGGCGGGGTCTCTGATGGTAGCCCAAGCAGTGTCTTTGTCATAGTAGTCAAAAGCATCGTGGGTGCGTGGTGGAAAACCCAGAATTTTTGAAAATTCCTGAAAAGACATGTTATATTGCGTTCCCTCTAACCAAAATGAGACTTTACCTGGGTCCTGGGCTGGGTTGCGACCGGGTGTACAAGTGACTGTGGATATGAAATCTCTGGTCAAGTTCGGGTAGACTTTCTCTTGTATTGAGAAGACCTGTTCCCACCCGATGTTCGCAATTAGTTGCTGCACTTGATCCTTTATCCTGAGCTTCTGCAGCAAGTCGAAATCCAAATAGGTGGTGGGGACGTAGGTGCATTTGGTGAATAGAGTATAAACTTCTTTCTTTGGGACCGGTACCCACTTAGGGACCTTTGAAATATCCACGGATTGTGAGCTTGGGGGTGAGCTGATGGAGCCAGAAGCAGATGCTGTGCTCTTTCTTTTGGGAGCCACTACATAACATAGAAAAAATCAAGTTCAATAGCATGAGATGGCATCAACAGCAATGTATTTGAAAAATACAGCATACGGGGAAATTGATGCTAACTTTGGGGCAATCTCCTAATTCCAATTGAATAACATAAAAGATACACGAATGCAAGTAGAATTTAAATGAACAGAAGCTTAATTCAGCAAAATATGTGAGCAATTGCAGTCTTAAACCCACAAAATGCATATAAAAGTTTAAGAGAAATCGAGCTACTGTCAACAGGCAAAATTGATGAATGGGAACAACACTCTCATTCGAACAATATTGCGAAAGAATCTTGGCATTTCACATGGCAGGAATTGGAGAAAAACAAGAAAAGCATTCATTCAAACATTCAGTCGAACACCTGGTATGCAGATAAGTTACTGATGAAATTTAAGTTTAAAGATCATACCAAGAACCCACAATGTCAACAATCAGTCATGACAACACAGATTAAACAATTAAAACCAGTCAATTTCCATTATGAACCTAGAATTGGTAGAAAAATTTCAATTTAGTCCTATACACATGCTTGCCCTAACATCCCAACCCAACTCGTTCCAAATAAAGAAAACAACTTGAAATGGGGGAGTAAGAATGTAAGGTATGCATAGCTTGAATCGCAAAATCGCAAAGAAGAAAAAGAAAAACATCGGCACAAGAATCGCATCTATCACAGCCATGGACATCCACTGGAACAGAGGACGCAGGGAGGAAGAAAGATAAAAATAAATGAATGCAAATAAATTGAAAAAGGAAAAGAAAATACTTACTTGTTGGAGGAAATCCGGAGTGATGGTCTAAAGAGAGAAAAGAGACACACGGAATGCAGAGAAAAGTAAATCGTGCTCGTGAGGGTGAAAGAGGTGTGAGAAAGTGAGAAAGAACAAATAGAAAACTTGGGTTTTTAAAACTTCCTTTCGTTGGTCACGGTCACAATGAATTTCATTGTGACCGTGACACATAAAAAATTTGCATTCCAAAATTGAACCGCCATGGGGTCACGGTGACAATAAAATCCATTGTCACCGTGACATTACCAAATTGGAAAACAGAATCGAATGTGCAATATGTCACGGTGACAATGAGTTTCATTGTGACCGTGACATAATCCAGTTTGAAAACAGAATGTCACTCACTCTACCTCACGGTGACAATGAAATTCATTGTCACCGTGAGGTGTACATACCTCAAAACAGAATGTAACTTACCTGATGGTCACGGTCACAATGAGTTTCATTGTGACCGTGACATGTGCATCAACCCGAATCCAGAATGCATCCTCCTTTGATCACGGTCACAATGAAATTCATTGTGACCGTGGAAACCTGCACACTTGCACACATTCATCAATTTCTCTAAATCTCTTGATACAAATGTTTTGAATCTTTTCCAACAAGACATAATTTCTCTTTTAAACCTAAAATTTACAAAATGAAACAAGATTAACTTCCTAGACAAAATACCATTAAATGATAAAGATAAATGAAGATAAGAAGTAGTTCTGCATTTCACAAGTCCGCAGCTGGACTTTTAAAACCGTCAAGGATCTATAAGAGTGACGATCGTGGAAGCATTATCAAACGAAGATGTAAAATAAGGCTTCACACGATGTCCATTTACCTTGAATTCTGTCTCACCCCTCGGGTGTTTCAGCGTTACCACTCCAAACTTGTTCACAGCTACTACTTGATATGGTCCCTTCCACCTCGACTTCAACTTACCAGGGAATAATCGCATCCTACTGTCATAAAGAAGTACATGCATCCCAGGCACAACTTCCTTCCGAACTAACTTCTGATCATGCCGCTTTTTGGTGATGTCCTTGTATTTGGTGGCATGATCATAAGCCCAGAATCGGTGCTCCTCAAGTTCATTCAGCTGCAAAGACCTGCACTTTCCTGCATTCTCAAGGTCAAAATTTAGAAATTTCGTAACCCAATAGGCTTTATGTTCTAATTCCACCGGAAGATGACAGGACTTCCCATAAACCAGCCTAAAGGGGGACATCCCTATTGGCGTCTTGAAAGCAGTCCTATAGGCCCATAAAGCTTCGTCTAACCTAAGGTACCAATCTTTCCTAGAGGAATTTACCGTTTTTTCTAAAATGGCCTTTAATTCCCTATTTGACACTTCTACTTGACCATTAGCCTGAGCATGATATGGGGTTGTGACTTTATGCCTAACGCCAAATTTCTTTAATAAAGCATTGAACTGGTGATTAACAAAATGTTTACCACCATCGCTTATAATGGCTCTAGGAGCTCCATAACGGGTAAAAATATTTTTCTTAAAAATTCTAACACAATTCGTGCATCACAAGTCCTAGTAGCTACAGCTTCGACCCATTTACTAACATAATCCACTGCTACCAGAATATATTCAAACCCGTATGAAACCGGAAAAGGTCCCATGAAATCTATTCCCAAACATCGAATAATTCAACCTCAAGCACATTTGTTAAGGGCATCTCATCACGTTTGGATATATTTCCTACTCTTTGGCATCTATCACAACTTTTCACATAATATTGGACATCTTTAAACATTGTTGGCCAATAAAAACCAGAAGACAGAATTTTCATTACCGTTCTATTCGGCCCATGATGTCCACCAGCTTCTCCACTGTGACAAGCTGTGATGATTGCACTGGTCTCCACATCTGAGATACACCGTCTTAACACTTGGTCAGCGCATAGTTTGAAAAGGTAGGGATCATCCCATATGTAGTGTCTCGCATCCGCCCGCAATTTCTTCTTTTGCTGCCATATAAAATCCTTTGGCATAAAGCCCCCTGCAAGAAAATTAGCGATATTAGCAAACCAAGGTACAGAATTTTCACAGGAAAATACAGCATAAATATGCTCATCGGGAAATAAATCTAAAATTTCCCCTTTTTCAATACGATCATTTTCCAATCGGGACAGATGATCTGCCACAAAATTCTCAGCGCCCTTCTTATCCTTAATTTGCAAATCGAATTCCTGCAACAAAAGTACCCATCGAATCAGCCTTGGTTTTGATTCCTTCTTTGCGAATAAATGCCTCAAGGCTGCATGATCCGACCACACCACCACTTTTGCACCCAGCAAATACGGCCTGAACTTTTCAAACGCATACACTATCGCGAGAAGTTCTTTCTCTGTGGTGGTGTAATTTACCTGTGCTCCTATCAAAGTGTGACTAGCATAATATATGGCATAAAAAATCTTATCTCTTCGTTGTCCAAGCACTGCCCCTATTGCAAAGTCACTAGCATCACACATTAGTTCGAACGGCAAATTCCAATCCGGAGATATAATCACCGGAGCTGAAATAAGTCATTTCTTTAAAGTTTCAAAGGCTAACATACATGCACTGTCAAAAACAAAAGGAGCATCTTTCATCAGTAAATTAGACAAGGGTTTTGCAATTTTTGAAAAATCTTTAATAAAACGCCTGTAAAACCCCGCATGTCCTAAAAAACTTCTTATGCCCTTAACATTTGTCGGAGGTGGTAATTTTTCAATTACTTCAACTTTGGCCTTATCTACCTCTATCCCATTCTCTGAAATTTTATGTCCTAGCACTATGCCCTCTCTTACCATAAAATGGCATTTTTCCCAATTCAATACCAGGTTAGTCTTTTCACACCTCCCTAGTACTAGATCAAGATGCTGTAAACAGCTCTCAAAATCAACCCCATATATGGTGAAATCATCCATGAATACTTCCATAAATTTTTCTATAAAATCATGGAAAATGGCCATCATGCACCGCTGAAACGTAGCCGGTGCATTACATAACCCAAAATGTAACACCCCCATACCCCCGGTAAGGAATATCGGGGCGCTACGCGGACACTTACGTATACATGTACATGCATTAGCGGAAGTGATAGCATAAACACACCCATTTTAAAAGTAATTAAATACTACACTAGGGCCCACTTGCATTGCATATTAACTACATATACACTTACATGTTCATATTACATCTGTTTCCATTTAGTTTTACATATACATTTACATGTACCTTTACTTTGTGATTTTTCTACTTATATTACATAATGATGTTACTCAAAATGTAAAAACTCTATCTCTAACTTATACAAAAGGAGATCAAAATAAAACTCCTAGTGGCCTTGACCTGCAGATGTCCACTCACTGATCCGAACCTGTAACCTACACGGAAATAAACATCCGTGCTAAGCGATAACGCTTAGTGGGGATGAAAATAATGCAGAGGACTTCTGTACGAAGTCATAAATAAATCACACATATGTCATATAACAAAAATCAAGTAGTTCATGCATATAGCTCTGATGCTTGTATAGGTTTCATGTTCAAATATCAAATATTATGAGTTCACATGCATATAACCTCTACTCTTTTACTTATTCATATACACTACAACTTGTACATTTCGTTTATTCAAATATACGCTATCATGTAACCAAATTCATGTCACTACACTCATGTAATCATGTACTTGTATACAGAACTGTAATGTACTTAAACATTACTTTCATGTACTATGGCTTCATTCGAAGCAACAATATAATCATCTCAAGTTCACTGCACAACATTTAACAAAACAAGCCTGAGTTCCTCTCATGGTGGATACGGGACGCTCTATAAAAAAATGTTTTCGATAGACCGAAGTCACAAAACATTTTCATCTATCTCTATTAATGACCGTTCTCAGAGGTCGACCCGCTTCGCCCAAACGGGGCGGAACATAGGCAGCTGCACTCGATAATCCCTTTATAAGCATGCTTATCTATCCACTATAACGGTAATCAGGCTCAATACCAACTCACACACTATACACAGACATCAACTCATCAACTAAACTTCAAGTGCATTTATCAAATTCAGAGGCATGTAATTCATATACAATCTTGTTCAACAATTAAAAGCATATAACATTTAAATTCATTTCATGAACATATAAATCATGCAAAGCAAGATAGAAGAAAACACTCTCTTCAAAACAAATAAAACAGGATGCGAAGAGGTTCACTATCGCGATAGCGACAAAAAGTCGCGCTCGCGACAGAAGCCAAGTTCATTGCCGCGATCGCGATAAGAGATCGCGCTCGCGACAGAAGATAGATTACAAAAAGGCTCTATAGTCTATACCAAATGCATTGTATAACAATTTCTAAGTTCATACATATTTATTATGTCATTTACTATACTTCACACAACTATACATTGTTACTTTATTAGTTAAATTACCAACTTTAATTATACTTACATGTATTTTTCCATTAACAACTAATTTGTAATCATTTAGAAGCCCTAATCATGTATAAAACGTTAAAGGGAAAGGCAAGGGGTTTACCCATGCCAACCATGGGCTCAAAATGAAGAAAAAAGAGCTTAATATAGGTTGTTCTGTCGCGAGGTCGCGACCTGTGTCGCGCTCGCGACAGAGGCTCCGCTTTGGTGCCTCACAAGACTGCTTTTTACCCTAAACTTGTATCGTCTAAATCAACCTCTAAACGTCATTTTTAGGCAAAATGTTCTTCTTAAAAATTGTTCTCTAAGATGTTAAATTTCAAATGGGACAAGTGTCAGGTCGTTTGGACATCTATAACGAAAAATATGGTCTATACAAGCTATACTGTTCCAGTGAACCCGCCAGAACAGGGTCACCTACATTTTAATAACTTTTTGGGATACTTAGGGTCAGAATTAGATCAAGCACCCTCTTAGACATTTTTAGAAACGAATCTTATCTTTCATAGGCAATTGGAAGCAACCCAATTGGGATCCTATAACTCTACTTATAACAAAGACTATACACTGGGGTCTAATGACAAATAAGCAGAATTTTCGCAACATCAAACTCTATCATCAACACAAACACTCAAATGATCAAGTTACATACTTTATACATATATACACTTGTCATGAGCACTGTAAGCAATCAAAATGAACATCTTGAGCTAATTAAAGCTCATCAAGCATCTCTCATATAAACACA
Source organism: Excoecaria cochinchinensis (assembly GCA_947683425.1). Lineage (NCBI taxonomy): Eukaryota > Viridiplantae > Streptophyta > Magnoliopsida > Malpighiales > Euphorbiaceae > Excoecaria > Excoecaria cochinchinensis. Next base: position 17,072,636 of record CANTUQ010000013.1, read on the forward strand.
TGCAAAGTTAACACAGTTACACTCGATCCCTACCTCTAGGAACTCGATCACAGTTCTCTATTCGTTTCGATCTTCTCCTTGTCTCCAGCTTGTACCAAAACCACACAAAAACACTTGGGTTACTTTTCTTTTTTTACTTTAAATCAAAAACAGAAACCAAGTAGTAGAAGAAGACTAATGCTATCATAATAGTACTACTTACCTCTTCTCAAAAATCCACTCTCTTCATCTCAACCCAAAGGATTCTCTTTAGGAACAAATGAAAAAGAGAAGAAAAGAGAGGAAGGTGGAGCACGGCAAAACCAAGGAAAAGAAAACAAAGAGGAAAGCCAAAAGCAAAAGGGCCAAAAGCTAAGAAAATAAGATGGGAATAGGTAAGTGGCCGGTCAACTAAAGAAAATTAACAAATTAATTTCCCACTAACCATATTAAAAGCCAACCACTTACTTTAATTCATCCCTATCCCAAGCCAAGCCAAGCCAAGCCAAATCAAGCCAAGCCAAGCCAAGCTAAGCCAAGCCAAGCCAAGCCAAGCCAAGTGTCACCCTCTCAAGTTGCCATGTGTCAACACCCTACAATGACACTTGGCACACTCCTACAATGCCACTTGTCACTCTCATATGCCGCCACTTGTCACTCTTCTATGATGACACTTGTCACTCTCATATACCGCCACTTGTCACTCTTCTATGATGACACTTGTCATGCTCCTACGCCGCCACGTGTCACTCTCCTACGGTGCCATGTGTCCAAGACACATCTCACGGTCTCTTAAATCCCACTTGTGCAACCATCTCGCGAGAGGGTTCTGTCGCGCTCGCGACACTTGTCGCGCTCGCAACAGAACTCTCGCACATAAACTTACCTTTTTCGAACAAAAACTCTGTAATTCTTCTAGGGCCATTTTGGGGTGTGACACAAAAGGCATTCTCCGATATGCAAATGTGCCATATGGGCAGGTAAAGGTTGTTTTCTCCTGATCCTCAGGGTCTATTGGAATCTGCATATATCCCGAATACCCATCTAAAAAACAGTAAAACCTATTACCCGCTAACCTCTCTAACATTTGGTCAATAAAAGGCAAAGGAAAATGGTCCTTCCTAGTGGCATTATTTAACCGTCTGAAATTAATGCAGACTCTCCAACCCGTAACTGTACGAGTTGGAATTAACTCATCTAGTTCATTCTTTACCACTGTCATTCCCCCCTTTTTAGGCACACATTGCACAGGACTTACCCACTTACTGTCAGAGATAGGGTAGATAATACCTGAGTCTAGGAGTTTAAGTACCTCCTTCTTTGCTACCTCTTGCATGACTGGATTGAGTCGCCGTTGAGGCTGAGCTACCGGCTTGCACTCCTCTTCCATTGGGATCCTATGTGTACAGTAGCTTGGGTCAATCCCCTTCAAATCTGAGGTCTTCCAGCCAATGGCTCCTTTGTGCTTTTTCAGCACCTCTAGCAGCATCGTCTCTTCTGCACCTGACAATAAAGAAGAAATGATTACTGGTTTACTCTCATTATCTAAAAACACATACTTCAAATGAGAGGGAAGAGGTTTAAGTTCAGAATTTGAATCCCCCTCTTTAGGATCAATTTTCTCCTTGTTGTCTTCTATCTCCACACTTGCTATCTCTTGTCCCCTCATCTCTTCTTCACATTCTTCTCCCTCCACTGAATGTAATAGACACTTATTTTCTGAATCAGCTCTCAATTCTTTTTCTTGCACTTCCTCCACACAATCATCTATTACATCCATAAAATATATAGACTCTTTCATATCTCCAGATGGGTATTTTTGAGCCTTATTCATATCTACCACCAACTCCTCACCATTAAACCTTAGGGTAACCGTTTGACCATTAACGTCTATCAACGCCTTGGCGGTATTTAAAAATGGCCTCCCTACAATCAATGGCACCTTGTGGTCTTCTTCCATCTCCATTACCACAAAATCCACTGGAAAAATAAATTTCCCCACCTTCACTAGCAGATCCTCAATTACTCCCTTTGGTCTCCTCACGGACCTGTCTGCTAGTTGGAGTCGCATTCCTGTCTCCCTAAGCTCTCCAAGATTCAACTTCCTGCATATAGAATAAGGCATTAAGTTTATGCTTGCACCTAGATCACATAAAGCGTTACCGTAAAAATCTTCACCAATAACACAAGGAAGAGTAAAGCTACCTGGATCTTCCAGTTTCTCAGGAATCTTGTTCATAATAATAGCACTGCAATTTTCTGTTAGTTGTACAGTCTCATGCCCTTTTAATTTCTTTTTATTAGAACAGAGTTCTTTCATGAATTTAGTATAGTTAGGCATATGAGCTAAAGCTTCAGCAAATGGTAAATTTATGTGCAGTTTCTTAAACATCTCTAGAAACCTAGCTTTTTGCTCATTTTTCTTTTCCTGTCTAGCAATAGCAGGAAATGGCAGTTTATTAATGTCAAGATCCTCTAACTTAGGATTCACTATACTCTTTCCCTTGTCACTTTTAGGAGCATTTTCTTTAACTTCTAACTTAGAGTTAGAGTTACTTACCGTCCGTGTCGGCTCCTCCTTTTCTGATAAAAGATTTTTACCTTGATCCTCTCTCGGTTCCACTTCCTTTCCACTCCTCAGTGTAATTGCCTTAGCCTCCTCTTTTGGATTCCTGTCTACATTTGAAGGAAATGTTCCTGGTTGTCTCTGGGACATAGAATTTGCAAGCTGTCCCACTTGAGTCTCCAAATTTCTTATGGAGGCATCCTGGTTCCGGTTCCACTGCTCTTGAGACTTCCATCTAGACTCTTGATTTACCATGAATTGCTGTTGGTTATTCATAAACTGCTGTTGACTGTTAATGAATGTAGCCAACATGTCTTCCAGATTTGGCTTTCTCTCTTGAACAGGTGGCCTGGGTTGATAACCTGGTGGGTGGTACTGCTGCCCTTGGTTCTGAGGAGGTGGATATGGTGGTTGATATGGCTGCCCGTGGTTTTGATGGATGTTTTGGTTGAAGGGAGCTCTTACTTGCGGATTAAAGGATGAAGCATTTGGATTTCCATCTTTCCAGGAGAAATTTGGATGATTTCTCCATCCCGGGTTATATGTGTTACTGTAAGGGTCATTCCTTCTGAAATCTCCCACAGCATTGACATCACCCATTGATCCTCCACTTTCTTGCCCACCTTGCTCCTGTTCATACCATCCACTCTCTTGGCCCACAGCAGCTACATTCTGCACTTTTAAACTACTCATCTCCTTCCTCATAGATTCCATCTGTGCCTTCAGCATCGATACCTCATCCACAGCATGTATCCCCTGTCTTCTCGGAACTGCTCTAGGATTTGACCATTGAGCATCATTAGCTGCCATTTCATCCAGTAATTGAAAAGCTTCCTCTGGTAACCTGTTCATAAATGACCCTCCTGATGAAGCATCTAATAAGGATCTTGTCTGTGGTGTAACCCCAGAATAAAAAGTGGTCATCAAATGGTAAATTGCTATCTCATGGTGTGGACAGCTTCTCAACAATCTTCTAAACCTTTCCCAGGCTTCATGAAAGGGCTCCTCACTCATCTGACTAAAGCCTAATATACTATTTCCGATGTTCGCAGTCTTCGTGGGAGGGAAGAATCTCATCAAAAATTTTTCTTGCAACTGATCCCATGATCTAATTGACTGTCTAGGTAGCATTTGCAGCCATTCACGAGCTTTTCCAATCAATGTAAAAGGGAACAGCTTTAATCTTACCGCGTCAGATGATACTCCAGGAATTTGAACCGTATCACTGATCTCTAAGAAAATGTCCAAATGTTGTGCAGGATCTTCGACATCTGCACCCGAAAACTGATTTCGCTGTACCATAACGATGGTGGCTGGTTTAAGTTCAAATTGCACTCCCCTGGGCAGCACAATTGTTCTATTATCTGCATTCCATCTAGGCACCGCATAGTCCCTAATTGTCCTCTGCCTAGGGATCTCTTCTCTATTATGCCCCGGATTCTGGTTTTGTGCCCTCAGCACTTGTTCATTTCCAGGACGAATTTCACCAATAGGAAGCGGATTTTCTTCCATGTTATTAATCCTGTTGGCTCTTAATTGTTGGTGTAAAGTCCTCTCGATTTCAGGATCGTAAGGTGCTATTTGTTCTTGTCTTCTTCTACTCATACACCTTCAACAACCACCTGAAAAGAATAAAGAATAAAAATAAAAATAAGATAAAATAAAAATAAAAACACACACAAATAATAATCAAGACTTAAAACAACGCCAGTCCCCGGCAACGGCGCCAAAAACTTGACACGACCTCAGCAAGTGTACTGAATCGACAAGTAATATAATGGAGTAAAATTATGACTCCGAGTTATCGTACCCAAGGGACTGAACACGCAAGTTATGAAAATTGAATGTATGCTAAAGAATTCCCAGTTATTGGATTGATTTAATTATAACTAAACTAAAACTAATAAATTAATCGACTACTGTAATGGTTAAGTAAAAATAAATTAAATGACAGTAAAACTAGCCAAGATAAAAGTAAATATAAACGAGAAAAGATATCAAATTATAAAGGCGTTGTTCAAGTTCACTCATCCACCCCTTACCCAAATATGAATAAAATCAATCTATGAATCTTATATGAAAGAAATCGGGATAACCCTCTTAACCCAAGCGTCCCATTCCGGAGCAAGCTATTCTAATCGCATAACGTCCCATTCCGGAGCAAGTCATACAACTAGCCTAATCATGGGTCTAAAATCCTAGGTTCGGTTTGCTTTCCCATTCCGGAGTCAAACATCCCAAAACCTCATTATTTCGCTCATCACTCAAATCTTAAATCATAAAATCCTGTCCATTTAGATTCCCATTCCGGAGTAGTCTAAACACCACAGCAAACATGATAGAAAATTCTGAGAATAAAATACATTCATGGCATCCAATTAACAAATTCATTCACCAACATAGACATATGAAATAAATCATTCATCACAATTGGAAACTGAACTGAAAAACTAAAATCCATAAACAAGCAATAAACACCAGCAAAATAAACCAATCTTTCATACATAAACTCAATAGATGTTCATAATTCACATCTTAGATATAGGAGATTCAGAGATCCCCCGAACAACTAAACGACTACTCACATTCCATTACAAAATCAAAAGAGTAAAAGAAAGAATAAACCCTGAAATTCATTGAGAAAATCCCAGTTGAATTGCTCGATCTTCGATCTCTTTCTTCGAATCTTCAATGGAGAAAATAACTAAAATTCTGGAAAAAAACTAAGAACTAGCAAAACTCTTGAAATTTAACTATGAAACTAAAGCAATTTAATCTCAATTACTAATCGAAAATCAAAAACAAGAACGAAAATTGAAGTTTAGGACCGAAGAATATCTCTCAAAATCTCAGCTGCAAAAACTAATAACAAATACTAACTAAAAAATTCGGAACCCTAGCCAAATAGAAAGCTACGAATTTATACTTCCAGAGGGGTCACAGTGGCAATGGATTTGGTTGCCACCGTGACCTATCGGGAATTTCAAATCCTTTTGCGCACAGGAGATTGGTCACGGTGACAATGAATTTCATTGTCACCGTGAGGTCTTCACAGTTTAGCTTCTGCCCACAAATTAATTATCTCACGGTCACAATGAAATCCATTGTGACCGTGAGGTACATGCTGCCTCGATTCTGCCTTGCTAAATTGACATGTCACGGTGACAATGAAGTTTGGTTGCCACCGTGAGGTCTTCAACTTTTGCATTCTGCCCATTTGATAATTATGTCACGGTCACAACCATTTTCATTGTGACCGTGACCCATGCGACTTCCATTCTGCCTGCAATCTCCTTATGTCGCGGTCACAACCAATTCATTGTGACCGTGACCTCTTGGGAAAAAACCTACAAAGGCATGAAATTAACATCAAAATGCTTTCTAAAATGAATCAAAACTTCAATTTGGCTAAAATTAACAAAATTAACATAAAAGAAACATAAATTAACATTAAACACAACTAAACACCCAAAAATCACACTAAAACACTATGAAAACTAAACACTATATTGAAGTTATCATTCAGGTTCACTCATCCACCCCATACCCAAATATGAACAAAATTAACCTAAGAATCTTATATGAACGAAATCGGGATAACCCTCTTAACCCAAGCGTCCCATTCTGGAGCAAGCTATTCTAATTGCATAACGTCCCATTCCGGAGCAAGTCATACAACTAGCCTAATCACGGGTCTAAAATCCTAGGATTGGTTTGCTTTCCCATTTTGGAGCCAAACAACCCAAAACCTAATTATTTCACTCATCACTCCAATCTTAAACCATGAAAACCTGCACATCTAGATTCCCTTCCGGAGCAATCTAAATGATAAGTAAACACGATAGAAAATCTGAGAATAAAATATTAATGGCATTCAATTAACAAATTCAATAACCAAAAGAGACACATGAAATAAATCATTTATCAAAACTGGAAATTGAACTGAGAAAATAAATCCCATAAATTGACAATATGTAAAAGTGAAATAAACCATTCATTCATATATAAACTCAAGAATTATCCATTATTCATATCATAGGTAGGAGATTCAAAGATCCCCTAAACAACTAAAAGGCTACTCACAATCCATTACAAAATCAAAAGAATAAACCCTGAAATTCATTGAGACGCAAATCCCTGTTGAATCCCATATTCTTCGATCTTCTTCTTTGGATCTTTAATGGAGAATTAAACTAAAATTCTGGAAAACTAAAAATAACAATCTCTTGAAATTAAACTATGTATCTAATGAAAATTACTCTCAATTTCTAATTGAAAACTCAAAACAAAATTGAAAACTGAAGTTTAGAACAGAAGAATAATTCAGAAAATCTCAGCCGCCAAAACTAAAATCAAAAACTAACTAAAAAATTTGGAACCCTAGCCAAATAGAAAAGTGCACTTTTATAGTTCCAGATGGGTCACCGTGAGGTGTCGAGATCGTTAAATTGCCTTTGCGCACAGGAGAGGGGTCACGGTGACAATGAAATTCATTGTCACTGTGGGGTCTTCAATTTTTTCTTCTGTCCAGGAAAAAATTATGTAACGGTGACAATGAACTTTGTTGTCACCGTGAGGTACGTGCTGCTCTGATTCTGCCTTAACGATTTTCATGTCACGGTGACAATGAAATAGATTGCCACCGTGACATGCTTCATACTTGTATTCTGTCCAAACGTTTGCTATGTCACGATCATAATGAAATCCATTGTGATCGTGACCCCTCTAAGTCTGCTCCTGTCTTCAACTTCTCTTTATGTCACGGTCACAATGAGTTTCATTATGACCGTGAGGTACCTAGAACCACACCTACAAATACAAATCAAATTCCATCAGAAACTATCTATAATGCATCAAAATTCCAATTTGACTAAGATTAGTAAAATTAACCTAAAGGAAACAAAACATGACAAAAAATCACAACTAAACACCCAAAAATTATATGAAAACACCATCAAAACTAAGTACTATATTGAAGTTATCAAAATACCTGTGACGCGCGCTGAAACCAGCAAGGCCCTCGCCGAACCCGCTTTTAGGATTCGAGGGATTGGTTCGCGTCTTTTCCGATCTTAGGTGTTATGAGATATTTTCGGCACCTCCTTTCACAATAAAACATTGAAAAGGACCATCTATCGCCATAACACCTTTAGGCACTTTTGACGTATTTTGGAGTCGCCACCCAATTTACAAGAAATTGGGAAAGTTTAACCTCTTATCGGTCTAAACCAGAGATGGTGTCCGGAACTTCACACTTATTGGTGCCTTGGTTAATTATAAATGAGTTTTTAAATTATAAAATTTCATTTTTCATCTCACACAATTAATGCAATTTATTAAAGCGCATATCAATCACAAATGAAACGATAAATAAAAATAAAAATAAAGACAAAATTAAATTACAATAAAACTAGGGGAGGAATACAACCCCCATTATAAATAAAGTATAAATCACACATAAAACGGAGTATTTATCAATATTGAGGACGTTGGTCCTCTCATGCTCAATTAAAGAAAATCATTTTAAAGTGACAATTTATTTTGGATGGAAAACTAGGACATTGGTACCATTTTATTATAAAACTCAATTTTATTTGTAGAAATATTTTTGTGTGATTTTTGATTAAGCGTGCATAAAATAAATGGTTTAATTAATTATTACATGTCAAATAACTCAGTAAAACAAACAAAGGAAAGGTAACAAATACAATAAAAATAACAACTCCTCGGATCTCCTCCTTCATTCGCACGGGTGCTCAAACGAAGGAGCACAAAGATTTAACACCAACAATAAACACAAATAAAATTGATGTTAGTAATCGAAGTAAGAAAATCAACTAAACATTTATAACAGTACATAAATTAAATAAAACATGTATATTATATGATAAATAAATTAAATGACATATTAAAATAAATTAACAAATTAATAGATCACTATTTAAAACATAAAGCAATAATAATAACAACAACAACAACAAAAATAATAATAACAATAATAAGGATAATAATAACGATAAACGATGATAGTAACAATAAATAACACTAATAAAAATATACTAATGGCATATATAATGATGATAATAGCAAAAGATAAGTAAATAAGTAAATAATAATAATAATAATAATAATAATAATAATAATAAGGATGAAAAATTAAAAGAAAATGGGAACAAATAACGAAATTAAAAGTTAGATCTACATCTAAGAACAATATTAAAAGTTAGATCTACATCTAAAATGACATAAAATAAATAAATCAACAACAAATATATAGATCTACATGTTTACTAATTTAAATGTTAGCAAAAATGATGAAAACAAAAATTAAATCAAGAGATCGAGTCTAGAATATTTACCCTCAGATTTCAGATTTAATGGAAAAATATGATGGATTTTCCTTATTTTGATTTGCAAAATATGGTTTTGAAATGATAAAGTTTAAGATTCTGATTTAAAAGAAAAACTTGAAAAATAATTGAAGAAAAATTAAATTGATTCCCAAGAACAAAGAATTGATTTTCTTTGTCTCAAGAACAATTGTTAATTAAAATTAAAGAGAAGAAATTGATGAAAACAAAATTAATTTTCAAGAACAAAGAATTATTTTCTTTGTCTCAAGAAATTGTAATTAATAGAAAAACCAATCTCAAGAACAAAAAATTGATTTCTTTGCTTCAAGACCAATTTTAGCTTGAAAATTGATTTTTTTGGCTTTGAAGATTTTATTTTTTGATGAAGAAAACTCAAATGATGTAGAGAGGATTTTTTAGAGAGAGGAAGAGAAGATGAGGAAAACCAGAAAAATTAAAAATTCTTCCTAGAGAGAAAATGGCCCACCCCCTAAGTTCCCTCATCTCTTTCTTTTTATTACCAAAAAAAAAAAATAAAAAACAATTAATTAATTAAGAAATAAAATTATTTTTATTAAATTTTCCTTAATTTAAGTGTGAAAAAGGAGAAAAAACCAACCAAATCTCGGAAAAATCTTCAAAAAAAGTCAAAAAAATTGAAAAAATAAGATTTTTTGGTGAAAAAGTGTCAATTTGGGCGGTTTTGGGTCAAATTCGGCGAAAGCACAGCTGTGCTTTCAGAAAAGCATAGTTATGCTCTTGCGCGCACAGCCGTGCTTTGAAAAGCACACCCTCTCTTCTTTTCTCTTCCCTTTTTTTTTTCTTCTTCTTTTTTTCTTTATTTTTTTTTTAAATTTTTGAATATGACTAAAAAAATACTAAATTTATTCTCAAAAACTAATTTCTAAATTATTTTATTTTTTATTTTTTATTATTTTTTATTATATTTTTTTATTTTTTTATTTTTTAATATTTTTATTATTTTTTATTTTTATTTTAAAATGCAAATTTGATAAGGAAATCATCATTTTTAATCTTTTTGCCTGAGAAGGCAATTTTTCATCATTGGGTAACACCGATCTAGGCTGACTCAGGAGCCGGTGTCTACAGTTGCCCCCAGTTTAGGGGAAGCTAGTACACTAGTGTCTAGGTGAGCCTAAACTCAAGGAGAAGAAGGAAAGAGACGCGTACCTGAGGCAACCTCCTTTCCGAATCGAGTGATGCTGTTGTTGTGGTTATTGTCATGTTGTCGGCGTGTTGTTTTTAGTTGAATCTGTTGAGCGGTATTGCCGTCATCGTGCTAACCGTTCTGAAGTGGTAGTGCCGTGGTCATGCTAACCTCCTGTAGGATGGTAGTGCCGCCATCGTGCTAACCGTGGTGAGTTGGTAGTGCCGTGGTCATGCAAACCTTCCATAGAATGGTAGTGCCGCCATCGTGCTAACCCTTTTGAGATTTGAAGTGGTAGTGCCGTGGTCGTGCTAACCCTCCTTAGAGTAGTAGTGCTGCCATCGTGCTAACCCTTCTGAAATGATAAAGTGGTGCCCCTTGAGAGGATTTAGAAATTTTGCCCCCTCAGAGGACTTTGAGATATTGCCTCCTCAGAGGACTTTTAGATTTTACCTCCTCAGAGGTCTTCGGGATTTGTCTCCTCAGAGGTCTTCGAGATTTGCCTCCTCAGAGGTCTTCGAGATTTGACTCCTCAGAGGTCTTCGAGATTTGCCTCCTCAAAGGGCTTCAGGATTTGCCTCCTCAGAGGTCTTCGAGATTTGCCTCCTCAGAGGTCTTCGGGATTTGCCTTCTCAAAGGTCTTCTGGATTTTGCCTCCTCAGAGGTCTTCAAGATTTGTCTCCACAGAGGTCTTCGGGATTTGCCTCCTCAGAGATCTTCGAGATTCGCCTCCTCAGAGGGCTTTGAGATTTGCCTCCTCAAAGGGCTTCTAAGGTGCTTAAGATTTGCCTCCTCAGAGGGCTTCAGGATTTGCCTCCTCAGAGGTCTTCGAGATTTGCCTCCTCAGAGGTCTACGGGATTTGCCTCCTCAAAGGTCTTCTGGATTTTGCCTCCTCAAAGGTCTTCGAAATTTGCCTCCTCAGAGGTCTTTGGGATTTGCCTCCTCAGAGGTCTTCGGGATTTGCCTCCTCAGAGGTCTTCGGGATTTGCCTCCTCAAAGGTCTTAGAGATTTGCCTCCTCAGAGGTCTTCAAGATTTGCCTCCTCAGAGGGCTTCGAGATTCGTCTCCTCAGAGAGCTCGAGTTTGCCTCCTTAGAGGTCTTCGGGATTTGCCTCCTCAGAGGTCTTCGGGATTTGCCTCCTCAGAGGTCTTCGAGATTCGACTCCTCAGAGGGCTTCGAGATTTGCCTCCTTAGAGGGCTTCAGGATTTGCCTCCTTAGAGGTCTTCAAGATTTGCCTCCTCACAGGTCTTAGGGATTTGCCTCCTCAAAGGTCTTCGAGATTTGCCTCCTCAGAGGTCTTTGGGATTTGCCTCCTCAGAGGTCTTCGGGATTCGCCTCCTCAGAGGGCTTCGAGATTCGCCTCCTCAGAGGTCTTCGGGATTTGCCTCCTCAGAGGTCTTTGAGATACGCCTCCTCAGAGGACTTCGAGATTTGCCTCCTCAGAGGTCTTCGGGATTTGCCTCCTCAGAGGTCTTCGAGATTTGCCTCCTCAGAGGGCTTTGAGATTTGCCTCCTCAAAGGGCTTCAATATTTGCCTCCTCAAAGGTCCTTAAGATTTGCCTCCTCAGAGGGATTCGGGATTTGCCTCCTCAGAGGTCTTCGAGATTTGCCTCCTCAGAGGTCTTCTGGATTTGCCTCCTCAAAGGTCTTCTGGATTTCGCCTCCTCAAAGGTCTTCGAGATTTTGCCTCCTCAAAGGTCTTTGAGATTTGCCTCCTCAGAGGTCTTCGGGATTTGCCTCTTCAGAGGTCTTCGAGATTCGCCTCCTCAGAGGGCTTCGAGATTTGCCTCCTCAAAGGGCTTTGATATTTGCCTCCTCAAAGGTCCTTAAGATTTGCCTCCTCATAGGGCTTCAGGATTTGCCTCCTCAAAGATCTTCTAGATTAGCCTCCTCAGAGGGCTTCGAGATTTGCCTCCTCAAAGGGCTTCAATATTTGCCTCCTCAAAGGTCCTTAAGATTTGCCTCCTCAGAGGGCTTCAGGATTTGCCTCCTCAAAGGTCTTCTAGATTTGCCTCCTCAAAGGTCTTCGAGATTCGCCTCCTCAGAGGGCTTCGATATTTGCCTCCTCAAAGGTCCTTAAGATTTGCCTCCTCAGAAGGCTTCAGGATTTGCCTCCTCAGAGGTCTTCGAGATTTTCCTCCTAAGAAGTCTTCGGGATTTGCCTCCTCAGAGGTCTTCGAGATTTGCCTCCTCAAAGGGCTTCAATATTTGCCTCCTCAAAGGTCTTCGAGATTTGCCTCCTCAGAGGTCTTCGGGATTTCCCTCCTCAGAGGTCTTCGAGATTCGCCTCCTTAGAGGGCTTCAAGATTTGCCTCCTCAAAGGGCTTCGATATTTGCCTCCTCAAAGGTCCTTAAGATTTGCCTCCTCAGAGGGCTTCAGGATTTGCCTCCTCAAAGGTCTTCTAGATTTGCCTCCTCAAAGGTCTTCTGAATTGCCTCTTAATAGGATTTAGAGATTTGCCTCTTGAGAGGGCTTTGATTAATGCTTGGATTGATGATTGAACTAATGTCTGGATTGATGTTGTTTTGGTGGCTTGTTTGGATTGATGTTTGTACTGATGTTGTCACTTGGCTTCTGTCGGTGTTCACATCCAATCTCTGTCTGCAAAACAGGGAAAACAAAATATGCAAGAAAAAAAGTAAGCATGCACGTGAAATGCATGAATCATGCGAGAATGCGGGATGAGAATCATTTATGTGGATTTGGAGGTGACGGCCGGTTTGACCGTAGTCTTCGGTAGGATCAATGCCCCTTGGAACTGCTTTTGAATTTCATGCTTTTGGGGATTATGAGGTTCTCTTCTGATACCTGTAGTCCTCTTTGAAAGTAGTGCGTCCCTCGTGGATTTTCACACTAGCTTTTCTTAGCAGGAGATGCGTACTTGTCGGATTTTCACATAACCCTGTGCCTTATTTTTTGCCTGCAATGGACCCAACCCAATCTAGCGGCTTTTATTTATTTCATTTTTTGTAGGGTAGACTGCCTGTTGCCAGGTTTTCACCCTGCCCTTTGGCCTAACTTTTGCTTAGAGCGCCAGTCACGGTTTTCATCTCTAACGGCCTTTTTTTTTTTTGCGAGAGAAGTTGGAGTTGTTGCGAAAGGTCTTTTGCGTATGATTGGCATGTGCTTGCGTCTTAGTTGTAGCTATATGAACTTGACTCTTCCTATGATGACACTGTAGGAGTGCATCCGTTGTTGACAGCAGGGTAAGTTGACGGAAGGACCCGAATGGTGAGAGTAGCAGAGGGTACACAGTAGATGATTCTAATCACACAGGTTGGACTACTCTGATCATATTGCACAAATGCATGTTCTTCCATTTGATTTCATCAAACATGATCATTGTTTGGCATTAATCTCAAATAATACAAGATCTCATCTGATCGCAGAATAGATCCTGAAAGAATCTAACTCCTGTTATCAATCAGCCCTCTCGGGTTTTCATGATTGAAGATTTTCTCTCAGTCTTTTTTTTTTTTAGCCTTTGCCATGAACTTTCCTTCGGTCTGTCGATGTTGATTGAACTTGTTTTCATCTTCATTAGCTTGGGAGGCTACTCCTTTCAACGGTAGTTCTTTTAGCATCAAAGTTCTGTTCTTGGCCCTTGCGCCAGATGGTTGAGGTAGTTAGCTTCTCCACTTGGATCTGTGTCTTCCTTTTGCTGGTTTTGGGTGGTTTAATTTCTGAGGTACCCATTAGTGGTTGGGATGGAGTTGTAGGATAAAACTATGACAATGCTATGGTTCTTCCTTTTTTTTTTTTTTGTTCTTTGCTTTTTTTTTGAAAGGTAATGAGCCGTCCTCCTGAGTCTGGTTACATAGGCGCTTTTGGTCTCATACAATCAAAGGTTGGTCTAGATTGGTTTTGAGGTACACGTCTCGAATGGTTGGAAGGGAAGGGATTATGGGGTTTGGTTACATTTCTCGTGAAGGTCCAAGATTTTATTCGTCTGTCTCCTGACGTGTCACTCAGGGCTTGACTTCGCTTGACTGCATTATATGCATCTTGAATATTGAAGGAGCAAAGGAATAGCCTTTGAAACTTGCTTGTCGTTATGTTAGCATATTGAAGCAGCATCGATCCAATAATGTCCTTACCAATATGTCGTTCCATGTTCAGGCAAAGGCTCTTTCATTTTGTTTTTTTTTTCTTTTTTTTTCATATCTCTAAAAAATATCCTCTCTTCAGGAGTTATATTAGTTGCTATCAAGATTTTATGAGATTAGATGTTATCGTATTAATTGAATTAGTGTCAAAATGAATGCATCATGACCATGTAAAATGAAATCACTAGGAGTACCATACAAATAAGCAAGCTTGTTCAATTTATTAAAAATAACCAAATTGCCATAAGGAGTTCTTGAAACAAAATGTCTAAAAACATAATCTTCATCTCCACTCTCCTGACGAGTGTCAGCGACCTATTCATATCCATGTAGTTCTCGCAAAATATGCCACTCTGCTGGATCAGACCCGATCACATATCTGGTGGAGGGACTGCATTGTAGGATGGCTCCTTCTTTTTCTCCCTCTTTTCGGGGTCTGTGATCTGTTTGGTGTCAATAAGATCTTGAATCTTATTCCTCAAAGTTCCGCAGTAATCAGTCGAGTGCCCAGTGTGTTGATGGTAGGCGCAGTACAGGTCCTTTATGTGCCCTGGCTGTCCTTGACTCATAGCTGGTCTGGGTGGCAAAGGTTGCAACTTGCCTTCTTTTATTAGTCTCTCCAATACCCAGGATAAAGGTCGACCCAAATTAGAAAAGTGTCTTTGGCCTCCTTTCGTGTTTAGCACTTCCATCCTCTTTGCCTTACCTTTGCTATCATTGCGGATATCCAAGTTTTCCTTCTGCAGATCACACGCCCTTACTAGATCCTCGCCCTCTTTAGGCACAGTACCAAATCCTGTAGTAGGCCTCTGGCTGCTCCCTTGCCCAACTGGTGAATCAAATGGCTCCTTACCTCTATTCTGAAGAGTAAAAGGGGGCGCTGCAGTTGTCGCTGTATAGGTTCTCTCAACAGTGGCTGACCCTACTCGGCCTAAGGTAGTTGCCATAACTTGAGCTTGAAGAACTAGTGCCATGGCATCCATTCTCTCTTGAATCATGGCCAATAGCCTCTTTTCGAGTTCTTTGAAACTTTTATCCATCTCTTGGGTAATTAAGGCATAAGTCTCTTCAATCTGCTGCGAGGGATTAACCGTTTCTAAAGCCCGGCCCTCCTTCTTTCCTTCTTTACTTTCTTCCCCATTCTCACCGGTGGACCAAGAGTCTATAATTGTCACGAAGATCTCTCCTTCATCTCCCTTAGGGCGAGTGGTAGCATCATATTCACTAGTCGACCGTTAGGACCTCTAATCCACTTGGATGAATCTATGATGGCTGAAAGGGTCAAATTGTTAGAATGATGTATGGATGACATGTACAATGCATGATCGTGAACTATGCAGTATTTACAACCACATGCAAGCAAATAGATCCTTCTAACCTTTTAACTCCCGCACACGAGGTCAAATAGTCTCTTCCTAGGTGGGCTTGACCCATGGGCTAACGGGGAATCCAATGGGCGCGTATGCTGCGCGGTGGAAAACCAGCAGCATAACACTCATAATTTAAAAGCACATGCACATGGATTTTGGCCATTATATATTTGGACCTTTCAAATAGACTAAAATGAGCCCACCGGGGCATGAAAGCCTTTGATGAGTGCCCGATTAATATCTTTGAATTGGTTTGATATACAAGAGCCCACATAATAAGCATTGTATTAAGGTACATGTAACCTATGGGAAGTATCTATTGCCATTACATGAGCTTTGGTCAAGGGTGATGATACTTTAAGGTTACCCAAGCATGGTCCCTGCCAACGGATCGAGTATAACGACCAATTGGGTCTCCATTTGATATACCAAGATGGTAAGAGGCTTGAGCTGGTGATTATCCTTAACACTCCGCCACATTGAGTGAACGTAAGTTTGTGCTTCGGAAATGCACCGAGGTTTAAAGAGGGACCAAACTAGCATAATTCTAAGGCTCTAGCATGGATGCAATGCAATTTAGATGAGAGATGAAATTTTAGTTTTAAAAACCCAATTATACATTTTAACCAAGACATTTTTAGAGCAAAGTCACAAACAGTCCCCAGTGGAGTCGCTACTGTGACGCGCGCCGGAACCAGCAAGGCCCTCGCCGAACTCGCTTTTAGGATTCGAGGGATTGGTTCGCGTCTTTTCCGATCTTAGGTGTTATGAGATATTTTCGGCAGCTCCTTTCACGATAAAACATTGAAAAGGACCATCTATCGCCATAACACCTTTAGGCACTTTTGAGGTATTTTGGAGTCGCCACCCAATTTACAAGAAATTGGGAAAGTTTACCCTCTTATCGGTCTAAACCAGAGATGGTGTCCGGAACTTCACACTTATTGGTGCCTTGGTTAATTATAAATGAGTTTTTAAATTATAAAATTTCATTTTTCATCTCACACAATTAATGCAATTTATTAAAGCGCATATCAATCACATATGAAACGATAAATAAAAATAAAAATAAATACAAAATTAAATTACAATAAAACTAGGGGCGGAATACAACCCCCATTGTAAATAAAGTATAAATCATACATAAAACGGAGTATTTATCAATATTGAGGATGTTGGTCCTCTCATGCTCAATTAAAGAAAATCATTTTAAAGTGACGATTTATTTTGGATGGAAAACTAGGACATTGGTCCCATTTTATTATAAAACTCAATTTTATTTGTAGAAATATTTTTGTGTGATTTTTTATTAAGCGTGCATAAAATAAATGGTTTAATTAATTATTACATGTCAAATAACGCAATAAAACAAACAAAGGAAACGTAAGAAATACAATAAAAAATAACAACTCCTCGGATCTCCTCCTTCATTCGCACGGGTGCTCAAACTGGGAATCACAAAGATTTAACACCGACAATAAACACAAATAAAATTGATGTTAGTAATCGAAGTAAGAAAATCAACTAAACATTTATAACAGTACATAAATTAAATAAAACATGTATATTATATGATAAATAAATTAAATGACATATTAAAATAAATTAACAAATTAATAGATCACTATTTAAAACATAAAGCAATAATAATAACAATAACAACAACAACAACAAAAATAATAATAACAATAATAACGATAATAATAACGATAAACGATGATAGTAACAATAAATAACACTAATAACAATATACTAATGGCATATATAATGATGATAATAGCAAAAGATAAGTAAATAATAATAATAATAATAATAATAATAATAATAATAATAATAATAATAATAATAATAATAATAATAATAATAATAATAATAATAATAAGGATGAACAATTAAAAGAAAATGGGAACAAATAACGAAATTAAAAGTTAGATCTACATCTAAGAACAATATTAAAAGTTAGATCTACATCTAAAATGACATAAAATAAATAAATCAACAACAAATATATAGATCTACATGTTTACTAATTTAAATGTTAGCAAAAATGATGAAAACAAAAATTAAATCAAGAGATCGAGTCTAGAATATTTACCCTCAGATTTCGGATTCAATGGAAAAATATGATGGATTTTCCTTATTTTGATTTGCAAAATATGGTTTTGAAATGATAAAGTTTGAGATTCTGATTTAAAAGAAAAACTTGAAAAATAATTGAAGAAAAATTAAATTGATTCCCAAGAACAAAGAATTGATTTTCTTTGTCTCAAGAACAATTGTTAATTAAAATTAAAGAGAAGAAATTGATGAAAACAAAATTAATTTCCAAGAACAAAGAATTATTTTCTTTGTCTCAAGAAATTGTAATTGATAGAAAAACCAATCTCAAGAACAAAAAATTGATTTCTTTGCTTCAAGACCAATTTTAGCTTGAAAATTGATTTTTTGGCTTTGAAGATTTTATTTTTTGATGAAGAAAACTCAAATGATGTAGAGAGGATTTTTTAGAGAGAGGAAGTGAGAAGATGAGGAAAACCAGAAAAATTAAAAATTTTTCCTAGAGAAAAAATGGCCCACCCCCTAATTTCCCTCATCTCTTTCTTTTTATTACCAAAAAAAAAAACTAAAAAACAATTAATTAATTAAGAATTAAAATTATTTTTATTAAATTTTCCTTAATTTAAGTGTGAAAAAGGAGAAAAAACCAACCAAATCTCGGAAAAATCTTCAAAAAAAGTCAAAAAAATTGAAAAAAGAAGATTTTTGGGTGAAAAATTGTCAATTTGGGCGGTTTTGGGTCAAATTCGGCGAAAGCACAGCTGTGCTCTTGTGCGCAGTGCGCGCAACGCACACTGCGCAAAAGCACAGCCGTCACTTCTTTTCTCTTCCCTTTTTTTTCTTCTTCTTTTTTTCTTTCTTTTTTTTTAAAAAATTTTTGAATATGACTAAAAAAATACTAAATTTATTCTCAAAAACTAATTTCTAAATTATTTTATTTTTTATTATTTTTTATTTTTTATTATATTTTTTTATTTTTTTATTTTTTAATATTTTTATTATTTTTTATTTTTATTTTAAAATGCAAATTTGACAAGGAAATCATCATTTTTAATCTTTTTGCCTTAGAAGGCAATTTTTCATCATTGGGTAACTCCGATCTAAGCTGACTCAGGACCCGGTGTCTACAATACCCCACACTTAGACTTTGCTCGTCCTCGAATAAATGAATTATCCACATTCCTGAAATTTCAAACTCTAACTTGGAATACGAAAACTTAACGACAATCATAGCACCAAGTAGAAGGGCCTTAGTTACAAATCCTCAAATCAATTTATATCAAATAATTTCACATGTGTGTGTGCTAGGCTCAAAACAAATTTTCTCTTTTCAAAACAAAATAACCAATACATTCCAGCAATTGAGCAAAGAAATTAAATATGCAAATGATTTGTATACAGGTTTCGCACTTAAAACTCAGGATAATCATACGCCTCTCCTTTAGCACCGGAACCACAAGGGTCATCTCCACTTAAACAACTCAAATCAAGAACAGGATCAAAAGGACTTATTCCAGGGTTGTAATGTTAGGTTAAGGTATTGGCTAACAAGAAAAGTTAAAGAATTCAAACAAAGAATTAGCCACTCTACCTAAAATTTCAACTACCCAAAACTGAACAAGATTGTCCACGTCCTACCTTTAATTCACCCATAATTTCCAATGTTGTCTAAACTTCCCCATACATAAAATACATCGAACTCCAAACAACAAGGTGATGAACTTCCCTTTTTTATTCACTTTTAAACCCAATTATCCTTAAATATGAGTATGTTTTCTTCTACTCAAAGGTACCCCACACTTGAATTTTTCTGTATTCAATACATCAAGATTAGTAATAATCAATCAACTTCTTTTTCCTTTTCTTTTCTGATTTTTTTTTCAACCGAGGTACCCAAAGTCTAGATTTTCTTATACCCATTTTTTTTCTAATAAGGGAAAGTTTAACACCATACTAAATAACACCCACAAAATTCAACAATTCTTCTCATATTTTCACTATTTCAACAATAGATACCCTTATTCAACTTTCAATGATATTCCAACCCAATCCTAGAGTGGCCAATTCTTAGAAAAGGGTAGGCAAAGGCATTTAGGCTAAATGGTAAATTAAGAGTGTAACAATAAAATTGCGTAGTACGCTTTTAGCATACCAAAGTGGCTCAACTGGGCTAGCAATGGAAATAACATAAACAGGTAGGTCTAAATTTATTTAAAAGTGGTTATCAAAGAAATCAATTGCCTTAATCATGTCCTAAACTTGTTTAAGTTGTTATCATGTTTCGAAGGGTGATGAGGAAGGTTCTAACTATCCTAACATTCCTTCACTCAAAAACTCTTACCCACTGGATTTTTCAAATTTTTACAAACAAGCCTATAGTGCATGAAAGATTGGAAATCATAAGATATATGACTAATTGAGATTCAATTTGCTTCTAAAACTTCCAACTACTCATTCGCTAAGATCGGTTTTTAAGATAGACCATTCTCCAATTAAAGTTCAAAACATTCACAACAGGAATAACTAAAGTTAAGCCAAGCTGAGATAAAGATATTTAGGCAATAACAGTAAAGTACAAAGAAACTAAAACAGGAATAAACATTCATCATACATCAACGGCTGTTAATTACATATACATATGAAGTTAATTTCTCCTACCCCCCACATAAAAACTTGCTATCCCCAGCAAGTAATAATATTACATATTAAGAAGAAAAATAAAAATAAAGTAAACAAAAATCAAAACAAAAGATAAGAAGTGTCCCTAATCATTGAGCTGGTGGTGGTGGTGGCGGTGGGAAATGGGCATCAAACCGCGCAGACCAGGTATGGTATCCATCTGCTCCATAATCGCGTTATAATGCGCGGAAGAAAACTGCTGATGCTTAGGGGCTGGGGGAGCTGGGTCCTCAGGATTCTCCTCATTGTCGCGTGGCAAGCCTCCAAGACTGCGCTTGACGCCGTGCAAATACTCATCACGAGTGGACAACCGAAAGCCGTCAGCCATTGTCACATCCTTCACTATGATCTTCATATTTGTAAGCATCTTCTGATCAATTGTGGCAATGGCAGGCAATGATTTGTACTTTTTCAATGGGTGGTGGACACGCTTAGCTATGGCGGTGACAAATCCCCCAAGTGCGATTTTGGTCACTTTTTTCGGTTTCCATTGCATCTCCTCCAATTTATGCAAGAAATGCATGGCGCTATTTATTCGGACACCCTGGATCATGCACGCGAGAAACAGGGCTTCCGGTAAGTTTATTTGGCCTGCTAAATTTGTATGGCTTAACAAAGATAAGGAAGAAAATCAATGGAGGATCCGTAGAATATGGCTGTTCAAATGATGCGCCTTCGTTTTGCCTGAGACATACTGTGTGGCAGTCACAGTGTCTCGAATGATCGTCCACGCACCTTCTTTAGAGTAATCATCATAACAATCCGGCAAGAGGTGTGGAAATCCAAGATACTATGAAAATTCATGGAAAGTGAGGTTATACTCTATAGTGTCCAAGAAAAATGAAACAGAACCTGGATCATTGATGAGATCGCGGCCTGGTCTACAAGTGATAGTGGACACAAAGTCTCTTGTCAAGGTAGGATAGACTTTCTCATTGAGCATGAAAACCTTCTCCCAGCCAATGTTGCCGATAAGCTGTTGGACTTCATTTTTTATGCCAAGTTTTTCCAACAATCCAAAATCCAAATAGCTCGTTGGGATGAACGAGCATTTGGTGAATCGAGCATACGGAACCTTTTTAGCACTTGGAACCCAGGCTGGCACCTTAGAAATGTCCACTGAATCTGCGCTGGGGGGTTGGCTGGTAGAGCTTGAAGCTAGAGCAGAGCTTTTTCTTTTTGGAGCCACTGCATGAAAGCAATCAGCAAATTTCAATAACAATGTAAGTTTAACAAACAATGGCTACCACTCTACTCAGCAATAAACAATCCATTCTACCCAAATCTATGCATCCTCCAAATGAGCTTGATTGTAACAAAGTGATATTAACTCATAAAAAGAAACAAAGATAAGAAGTAGTTCTGCATTTAACAAGTCCGCAGCTGGACTTTTAAAAATCGTCAAGGATCTGCAAGAGTGACGATCGTGGAAGCACTATCAAATGTAGATTCAAAATACGGCTTCACACGATGTCCATTCACCTTGAATTCATTCTCAAACCGCGGGTGCTTCAATGTCACCACGCTAAACTTATTAACTACCACTACTTCATAAGGTCCCTTCATCTTGATTTCAACTTACCAAGAAACAACCGCAGCCTACTGTCATAAAGAAGCACTCGCATTCCAGGTGTAATTTCCTTCTTGACCAGCTTTCGATCATGCCACTTCTTGGTATAATCTTTGTATCTCATGGCACGATCATAGGCCCAAAATTGATGCTCGTCTAGTTCATTTAGCTGCAAAAACCTGCACTTACCTGCATTCTCAAGGTCAAAATTCACAAATTTGGTAGCCCAATAAGCTTTATGCTCTAATTCCACTGGGAGGTGACAGGACTTCCCATAAACCAAGCTAAAAGGGGACATCCCTACCGGTGTCTTGAATGCTGTCCTATAGGCCCATAAAGCATCATCTAACTTAAGGTACCAATCTTTTCTAGATGAATTGACCGTTTTTTCTAAGATGGCCTTTAACTCCCTATTAGACACTTCAACTTGACCATTAGCCTGAGCATGATAAGGGGTTGTGACCTTATGCCTAACGCCAAATTTCTTTAATAAAGCCTTAAATTGGTGGTTCACAAAATGTTTACCACCATCGCTTATAATGGCTCTAGGGGCTCCATACCGAGTGAATATGTTTCTCCTCAAAAATTCTAAAACAATCTTAGCATCACTAGTTCTAGTGGCTATAGCTTCGACCCATTTACTTACATAATCCACACCACGACTTTTGTACCCAGCAAATATGGCCTGAACTTCTCAAACGCATACACAATTGCAAGAAGTTCTTTCTCTGTGGTGGTGTAATTAATCTGTGCTCCTGTCAAAGTGTGACTAGCATAATAAATTGCACAGAATATCTTATCCCGATGCTGTCCCAGTACCGCTCCCACTGCATAACCACTAGCATCACACATTAGTTCAAACGGCATAGTCCAATCCGGAGATATAATCACCGGAGCTGAAATAAGCCGTTGCTTTAACGTTTCAAAAGCTAGCAAGCATTCACTATCAAAATTAAAAACATCATCTTTCATGAGTAAATTAGACAAGGGTTTAGCAATTTTTGAAAAATCTTTAATAAAATACTGGTAAAACCCTACATGTCCTAAAAAACTCCTTATGCCCTTAACACTCGTCGGAGGCGGTAACTTCTCTATTACTTCAACTTTTGCCTTATCCACTTCAATCCCTCTCTCTAAACTTTTATGTCCTAAAACAATACCCTCTCTCACCATAAAATGGCATTTTTCCCAATTTAAAACTAGGTTAGTCTTTTCACACCTCCCTAGCACTAAATCAAGATGCTATAGACAGCTCATAAAATCAGCCCCATATATAGTGTAGTCATCCATGAATACCTCCATAAATTTCTCTATAAAATCATGGAAAATAGCCATCATACACCGCTGAAACGTAGCCGGTGCATTATATAACCCAAAGGGCATTTTTCTATACGCAAATGTTCCATATGGGCAAGTAAAGGTCGTTTTCTCTTGATCCTTAGGGGCTATAGGAATCTGTAAATATCTCGAATACCCATCTAAAAAATAGTAGAACCTATTACCTGCTAACCTCTCTAGCATCTTATCAATAAACGGCAAAGGGAAATGGTCTTTTCTAGTGGCAATATTCAACCTTATTTAATAAATACATACTCTCCAACCCACAACTGTACGAGTTGGAATCAGTTCATTCAGTTCATTCTTTACCACTGTCATCCCCCCTTTTCTAGGCACACACTGCACTGGCCTAACCTATCTTCTATCAGAAATAAGGTAGATTATGCCTGCATCAAGGAGTTTGAGTACCTCCTTCTTTACTACCTCTTGCATGGCCGGGTTGAGTCTTCTCTGAGGCTGAGCTACCGGCTTGCATTCCTCCTCCATTGGGATCATGTGTGTGAAGTAACTTGGGTCAATCCCCTTTAAATCTGAGGTTTCCCATCCAATGGCTCCCTTGTGCTTTTTCAGAACCTCTAGCAACAGCTTTTCTTCATCACCTGACAACAAAGAAGAGATGATTACTGGTTTCTGATCTTTCTCTAAAAACACATATTTCAAATGAGAGGGGAGAGGTTTAAGTTCAGAATTTAAATCCCCCTTTTTAGGGTTAAACTCTTCATTCTGTGATTCATCCTTTCCATCTTCTATCTCCATAATTTCTATTACTTCTCCCCTCATCTCTTCTTCCACTTCTTCTCCTTCCACTGAATGTAACAAACACAAATTTTCTGGATCAGCTCCAACCACTTTTTCCTGCACTTCTTCCACACACTCGTCTATTTCATCTACAAAATAAACAGACTCCTCCATATCCCCAGATGGATACTTTTGAGCCTTGTTCATATCCACTACCAACTCCTCATTATTGAACCGTAAGGTGACCGTTTGACCATGAACATCGATCAATGCCTTTGCTGTGTTTAAAAATGGCCTCCCCACTATCAGTGGCACCTTCCTATCCTCTTCCATCTCCATCACCACAAAGTCCACTGGGAAGATGAATTTCCCCACCTTCACTAACAGATCTTCTATCACTCCTTTGGGCCGCCTCACTGACCTATCTGCAAGTTGGAGTCTCATTCCCGTCTCCCTAATATCACACCCCAAAATAGTCCTGGTCGGATTGTGCATGCTAAGTCAGGATCGGAAGGGTATTTCAGTAATTTATGCATGAGAAATTTGGAGTGTTAAGGACCTAATTGAAAAGATAATTAAGTTTGTAAGGAAAGAAATGTGTAAGTGAGTGAAGTGTTATTTGTCTAAGGACTAAAGAGCATTAATGGATTTGGAATAGTCTTAGTGGAGTTTGTGGTCTAATTAGGATCTGCCATGTGGGCTTGTTTGGTGGGCATTGAATGAAGAAAAGAAGAAAGGAAAGAGGAAGAGAGGGAGAACACAGATAGCATTCTCGTTCGTTCTCTCCTCTCACGCCTCCCCTTCTTCTTCTCTTCTCCTTTCTCTGCTTTTCCTTTCTTTCTCTTTGGCTTTGGCTTGGAGTTGTGTTTGGGTTGGAAGTGTGCTTTGTTTGCTTGAAGAGGTAAGTTGGGTTAAGGTTTCTACGTACTGTTCTTCTTCATCTTTTCCTGGTTTTGGTTGAGTTAGGGTTTGAAGAGTAATTGTGGATTTCTTGTTTGTGCAAGTTTTGGATTGTAAGAAGAAGCTAAGTAAAGGCAAGGAAAGGATTGAGGACTGATCTTGAAGCTGATTTTGGATCATCATTTCCAGGTTTGGGAGCATTTTGAATGCATGCAATGTTTGAACTTCTCTGTTCTTCAATCTCAGTTGAATGTCTCTGCCCTATTTCTCACTAGACTTATAATGTGTTTGCATGGTCTAATTTCTGGAATTTGGTGTGTTTTAGAACGTGTATATGCATGATTAAGTGAGTAGATGTGTTAGTAATGCATGACAAGCATTGATTTGGAAGTTCTGAGTTTGTGTTTTGAACCTACTGTAACTTTTAGGGTTTATATTCTTGAATGGGTTTATGCATGATTTTAATTGCTTGATTGTGGAATTATTTGCAATTATCTTGTTTATGATGTTTGGAAGATTGACTGTAAGGTAAGATGAGTTTGGATGTGTTTTGAATCAGATTGAAAATGATTTTATCGAGTTCTTTGAATTCTGGGTAGTTGGGAATGGGAAATCGCGTTTCTGTGGAATTTTCCATTTCCAGTGTGTCGTGATTTCCCTGAGAGAGACAAGTCACGAGGCGTGACTCTCAGTCACGCCACGTGACTCTGCCTCCCAGTCACAACGCGTGACTTTTCGGCGGGCTGGACGAAGTCGTGAGGCGTGACCCTCAGTCGCGAAGCGTGACTGCCTTGTGAGGGGCAAGTCACGTCTCGTGACTCTTGTGAGAGACGTGACTTAGAGTCACGTCTCGTGACTCTCTTGGAGACATGTCACGAGACGTGACATAGAGTCACGACTCGTGACTCTTGTGAAGAGCAGGCGTGACATAGAGTCACGTCCCGTGACTCTCTTGTAGGTCACGAGGCGTGACACTAGGTCACGACTCGTGACCTTCCTTGAGATCAGTCACGAGACGTGACATGACTCATGACTGACCCCTCTTCAGCCCCTATTTCCGATTTAGCCCAGTTTCGACCAAAATGAATTTCCTATTTATTCTGTATGGACTTCTTCTACTGTATTACTCATGTCATACTTTGATATGCTCTTGTATGACCTTGTACGACCTTTACTGTTTTGATTTGTTTTCCCCGTGACCAGTTTTGTTATAATATGACTTTCAAATGCTTTTATGGCTTCTTCCTCTACTGTGTGCTATCTTATCTGAATGGTTAGCCTATCTTAGTTGTGATTAGCAATATGTTATGCATATCCCTGATCTGATTCTCTTGTAAGGATAATTTGCCATGCTTAAGATTATGCTGTAACTTTCCCCGATTATGTTGATGCGTCCTTCGTCATTAGCATAATATGATTCCACATGTGTTCCTGACATGCTTTAGAATGATGAGTAGTGCTAAGATGTTATCAATTGAGTTATTGCATGCTCCAGTATATGACTTGTATGAAGTATGATTGGCATCCTGCTATGCCAAACTTATTTGAATAATATGGTTGATGTCGGAATACATTGTTATGGTTTAGCCTTTGAACTCAATGTGTTATATTTAAATGTAATTTGGACTATGCATGATTTATGCTTAGTATCTGCACCTAATGCATGATTAGGATTTTGTATTGATAATCATTGGCATGGTAGTGCTTCTTTACTTGATGCTTGGCATGCTTTAGAACATTGTTTAAATGGTAAAGTATATTGACTGTATTATGTTTTGCAATGGGAATTGTATGAGATATGACCAACTTTATGAGCATATTTATATGTCTATCATTCTCTAGTTTATGCATGATATATATATATTTATGCATTATGCGATTCGAAGCGTGAATTGTTTTATGCATGACCTGCGAGAGTCAGTCTAGTGGATAGTTAGGCATGCCTAATAGAGATCAGTTAGCTGCAGCCCTTTGAACGTTTGGACCCTGATCAGGTCCCCCGACTGGTTCCTCGCGAACCCCCCATCAGTACGGATCCTCGTGATCCTTTTTAATGTATTTGGATCGGGTTAAGATCCCCCATCAGTAAAATGCTTTTGTGACAAAATAAATGGTTTTCGATTCGTACCCGTAAGGTACCCTTTGGCCGACTTGTACCCGTAAGGTACTAATCAGTACACTCGTTATCCACTATTGTGAGTCAGCAGGTGCTTTGATGGTTTGTTTTATGCTGCTTTGATATAGCTATCAGAATGTGATATCCGATTGATTATGATAAGGATTTCAGGAATCAGTTTATATGTATATGAATGTGACTATGGGCTTCAGAATGTATATCTGTATTAAGTAAGCATGATTTTATATCTAGCATGATTATTCGTACTTGTCATGTGATTTGTTATAAGTTTCTGAATGCTTTGAAATGATTCGATTGATGTACTTAAGTATATGACTTAAGCATAGTTTTGTTATATATATTAGCATGTGAACAGAAGCAGTTGTGATGGTAAGTATGTGATGATTACTGTACTTTCTG